>UCOJ01000020.1:0-523571 GCA_900474305.1 Cecidostiba fungosa
GTGTTGAAGTTTGTTGCTTGTGCGGTGCCAAAGTTAGATCCAGCAGCGTTGAAATTAACAGCACCAACGGTGGTGCCAAAGTTATTTGCTGTTCCTCTTGCTCCAAAGTTAGTCGCAGCTCCGTCAGTATTAAAGTTTGCTGCACCTCCTGCAGTGTTAAAGTTAGCAGCACCCGCGGTGGTGCCAAAGTTATTTGCCGTTCCTCTAGCTCCAAAGTTAGTCGCTGCTCCGTCAGTATTGAAGTTTGCCGCACCTCCTGCAGTGTTAAAGTTGGACGCCGATCCGGTTGTACCGAAACTTCCAGCAAATGCTTGTTCACCGATGAAATCAGGATTTGGTCTTGGACGAGGAGTACTAGGCCCAAGAACGTAACTAGCACTTCCACCCACTTGAGCGGTTGTGATTCCCGTCTTTGTAGGACCGGTTTTTGTAAATCCACCTCTTGTGAATGTTCCATCGCCAGTTTCAGAGCTATCATCAGCTTTTTGAATAGTTGACTGAGCATTTTCCGCATTGCCGCCATTGATAATAAATGAATTTGGAATTCTTGTGTAAGAAGATGTTCTGTAATCTTGAATGTCATTTTCAGTAACTTTGTTCGTAACCAAACCATTATTGTAACGAATTGTTCCGCGTCCTCCATTATCGAAATATTCATTTGTTCTATAATTCTGAGGAGTACTAGACTGAATGTTCGGATTTCTAAAATCTGGAGCAATAGTTGATGAAGGACCAGCAAAGTTAGTTCCGAATATTCCAGTATTATCTAACTCTACCGAAGGCCGGGCATTATTTAGGGGTACGACTCCGGGGATGGGTGTTCCTAAAAATTAAAACGGTTGAGTTCAAGATATTACAAAAATGATTAATGAATACTTTTAATTTATATAAATTAAGTTTACCTTGATTATTAAAGTTTTGAGCAATGGTCGACGGAGTGACCGCATTTTGTGGTGATTGTGTAAATCCAGTTGCGGTATAAGGATTTTGGTTAGCCGTAGTTCCTTGATTGTAGAACGTGGCACCGTTACCAGTAGTTCCAAATCCAGCGTTAACAGCTGTATTCCCATTGAATCGGAAGTTGTCAGTTCCCGCTGGGAATCTCGTTATTTGATTATTTGAATTAGTAATGCTGGATCCAATTATTTGTGAATTTTCATAGGCATTTGTTTGACCGGCATCTGCGTTAAAGTTGGCTGGAGCAACGGTAGAGCTTCCAAAATTCGTGACTCCTGGTGTCGTTCTCGAGTTTCCAATTGTTGTACCTCCATTATTGTAAACTCCGTCACGTATTAAAGTAATAGATGGCGTTACACCAGCTATAATAAAAAAATTTACATATATGTTGATGATAATTTATAATATTATTAAGATATATCAAAATAAGTGTGTTTGATGAGTTGCAACTTTGAAATCAGTCGAAGTATTTTAAAGAAATTAATAATACTTTTAAATGAATAACGTTATTGTCATGAAGAGAAGAATGTTGATATGACATATTAGTAAAGTAATGAGTTTAAAACTTTTTCCTTGAAACTATGATTTATAATGATTATTTCAGGTTAACGTGAAACGACATAAAGATCTTCGAATTTATGGTATCTCATGAACGTCAGTCGAAAACTCGAAAAAAGCTTATTGTTTTAAGTATAAATTTTATAACAATCAAAATATCTTTTTAATATATTATATTATATAATACTTCACATAAGTTTTAACTGATTTAAAAATTTTCATTAAAAATGTGTACTTTAATAAAGTGTATATATATAATTCAAAATTGAAGAATGAAGCTATTTAAATTACCTAAATTTGCTTTCGAATTGTCATAAACATTCGTAGCTGTATTGAAATTTTGATTATTTTGGGTTCGCCCATTAAACGCGAATCCCGCCGGAGTTCGTCCTTGAGTTGCAAAACTTTTTTCGGCTTGATTGGTATATTGAGTACCGAAATTCTCGGTTGATGAAAGTCCCATAGCTACGTGTGAATGGTAAATTACTGCTATATCGATCGAATATAAAGATTACTTATATGCGTAATGTGTTAGTAAGAAAAAATAATAAAAATTACTTACAATTAACCGGATTTAATCCTTGAACATCATTTGGATTGAAAGTATTTTCTCTTGGTACAAACGGTATAATTGTGGAAGTAGGGAATCCAGCATTAGGGCTATACGTAGAGTTGTATACTTTAGGCCCGGCATCACCAGTGTATTGCGTATTTCCAGCATTAAATAATCCAGTGCCACCTTGAGTGATTGTCGAAAATCCAGGGTTTGGAGTTCGCCCATTAGCTCTATTTAAATCTATTCCAATTGTCGTACCAGATCCGCCAAAGAGACCAGTTTGTGCGGTTGAACCGAAGGTATTGTAATTAGTATTTTGACCTTGAGCAAAGTTAGTGTTCACTCTTCCTCCCGTTACTAAGCCATTTTGTGGAGTGACAGTTTCTCCAGCGAAATTATTTACACCATTGGTTGATCCACCTGCATAACCAGTGGTAACACCTCCTGCGTAACCATTTGTTACTCCAGTTGCATACCCGGTAGCCGAGCCACTTGCGAAATTGTGTGCAGTACCCGGAAGTCCAGTAGGCACACGAGTGTTTCCAGCGAAATTATTTACACCAGCAGTTCCGCCTGCATTGAACTGAGTAGTTCTGGACCCATCGTTAGCATAGATCGTGCTTTGTCCACCTCTATCATCATAATCAGCTGAATTTGTAACGACGCCTCCTTGATCATTAAATCCATTAGCATTGACATCAACGCCCCTGCCAGTATCCACACCTGCAGGTGCTCCATTGCCATTGTAATCATGTCCATTACAATCCGCTCCATGCGCGTTATGAACTCCTTCACCTCCGTCATAATTTTGACTATCATAATCGATTCCAGCGCCTGCAGGACCAGGTCCACCATAATTTTGTTCATCATACTCCGCTCCGGATCCTGAAGGTCCGTTGGGACCAGGTTGGTTGTACACATTAGGAGTAAATGCTGGACCTCTTCCAGCTTCTGCCGTATTAGATCCAGCTGAATTGTAATTTGGCGCATCATAATCAACGCCGGTTCCAATAGCTCCACCCGCGTTGTACGTCTGCCCATCGTGTTCGGGTCTACCATGTGCGGCTCCGTTTTGACCAGCTTGGTTGTATACACTTGAACCAAATGCCGGGCCTCTACCCACATCTGCACCGTTAGCTCCAGCTGCGTTGTAGGTTTGAGCATCATAATCGGCACCAGACCCTGACGCTCCTCCTGTATTGTAAGATTGCCCGTTGTATCCTGCTCCCGCGTTACCACCATTGTAAGCTTGCCCATTATATCCTGGTCCAGCGACTCCCGCGGTATTGTATGCCTGACTGTTATAGCCAGCCCCGTCTCCAGTAGCACCACCTGTATTATATTTCTGTTCATCATATCCAGCACCAGAATTAGCTCCCGCGGCGTTGTATGTCTGCCCATTATACACATCTCCAGTATCTGCTCCAGCGCTAGCTCCACTATGTGCTTGCCCACCGTATCCACCTGCCCCTGCTTCAGCTGAATTATATGTTTGCCCACTATATCCAGTACCAGCGCCAGCTCCAGCGGCATTATAGGTTTGTCCACCAATGTCAGCACCGCCATTAATTCCACCAGCATTGTAAGTTTGTCCATCATATCCAACACCTTCACCAGCGCCAATTCCGGCAGCATTGTAAGTTTGTCCATCAAATCCAGCACCAGCAGCTGCTCCGGCAGCATTGTAAGTTTGCCCGCTATATCCAGCACCAGCGCCGGCTCCTGCAGCATTGAAAGTTTGCCCGCTATATCCAGCACCAGCACCTGCTCCAGCAGCATTGAAAGTTTGCCCGCTGTATCCAGCACCAGCACCTGCTCCACCGGCATTGTGAGTTTGCCCACTGTATCCAGCATCAGCTCCTGCTCCGGCAGCATTATAAGTTTGTCCACCATATACAGCCGCTCCACTGGCACCCGCGTTATTATAGGATTGCTCATCGTATGCAGCTCCTGCACCATCGGCATTGTAAGTTTGTCCATCATAGTCAACTCCTGCTCCAAAAGTACCAGCAGAATGAGAATTTTGTCCTTGCCCACCTTGATTACTATATACACCAGAGTTTTCAAAACCTTGACCAGCATATCCGCCTTGTCCTACGAATCCTCCTTGACCAATAATTCCACCTTGAGGTATGTGCCCTCCTTGTTCTCCGAATGAACCTCCATAGGTATATACACTATGCCCATCGCCATGTCCAGGACCATTGCAGTTGGGTACCTTCCATGGCCATTCACAGATTAATCGGCTTTCATCAAATACCAAACCGAATGGGCAGCGGAATTCATAAGGAACCATTTCAGGGCCTCCTAAAATAAAATTATATGGATTATTATAATTTTTGTTTGAAAATTTGTCGTTTCAATATTGTGATTATGTATCAGAAAATAAAAATTTACCAAGATCATAGCAGGCAAAGAACCATCTACAATTATTAGGATCTGCGTAATAACCAGCGCGGCTTGGGCAGCGGAATCTGCCTCGAGAAACTGGTTCAATTTCACTACTTCCTGGACAAGCTGAACCTCTAGATATCGAACCTGGCCATGTACAAACTTCGGTTTTTTCATCAAAAGCCAGACCAGCTGGACAATCGAATTCAAAGACAGAATAATCATCAATTTCCTGATTAAACTTAACGCACCGGTAAAATCTGTAATTAAAAAAAAAACATTTAAACGTAATTCTTTAATTATTTAAAAAATTCTCGAAATATTTCTTTTATGATTCTTGTATATTTTACCTATTACAGCTCTTTGGGTGTACAAAGTAACCCTGATGAGGACACGCAAAAGCAGTTTGCGTATTTTCACGTACAGCGCGAATTTTTCCCGCTGTATCAACCACTCGTACTATTCTAAAGTCTGAAGACCTTACATGTCTTGGATAAGCAATTTCAGTACCCTGCAATAAAATACAATATAGTTGATTGCATAATTGCGTGATATAATGTGTTAAATTCTTTTTTCGCGACATTCAAATCTGAAAAATCTTTATATTCGAAAAACATTAGTTTTAAATCTATTTGATGGTAAAAAGACATCGTTGAAAATGTGTGTACCCCCAGATGTCTGTGAAATTTAAATTTAAGTAAACGTACTGCTCAATAGGTGCCAGCACTGTACACGCCGAGTAGGCAACTGAGTGGCAAACCGAACGCATACTACGTGGCCTTTCACTTCTATATCATCTCGTGTATTATCGGCCGAGTACACGACACTCGCATAGCTCGTTAAGCCGATAAAATTGACGTTGTCAACAACGGTTAAAATCGCATAGCGCTATAATCCTTTTTTACCTTCAAGTCTTTTTCCAGCGATGAAAGTACCACTTCCCTGGTTTTCCTTTTCATTTCCGTGAAAGCTCGTCGGACCGCCTGGGCCAGAGACATTCCACAGTCGTTTTTCGAATCGTTTTCCACGTCTCGTAATCCCATACCCGCCAATTCTCTCAAGATCACGTATTTACCCTGTCAGTTTAATTACAAGTAATGTTTCAGCACATAGTTGTTAATTATTTCACATGAAACGAAGCATTTCAAATTAACCTAAAAAAAGACAATATTAACCTTAATTTTCAATGAAGTCTCATCTTCAAAGGCAATCCACGTAGTGTTTTTGAATGCATAAGGCGCCGTGAGATCTTCATCTCTCTCCACGGTCCACTCGCCCTCGTTAATCGTGTCGCACAGCTGTACATAGAAAAAAAGAGAGCATTACTTTACTCGAATTCGCGAAGGTAAGAGAGATTCATGAAATATCGCGAGTTTGCGTACTTTTTTACGGTCAACGACAGCAGGCTGTTCTTCCACAGTCAGAGATCTTGGCGTATTATCCTGGGCTCTCTTCAACGTGAATTGATAAGCGCTTGCAGGTACGGAAATCAATATTTTGTGCTTTGGCGCGCCCATACCGCTGATGAGGTCCACCAAGCTGTCGGTGTTCAGCATGTCGAACAAGCCCATTAGTCGAGATGGATGGAAGGCTCTATAAGCCTCGTCGTTGTCCCTCAAGTAGTGCGTCGCTACCGTGAATAAGTCGACGTACCTGATGACAATTTTTAACGATTCGTAAAGTTTCAGCTAATCTCATTACGCAATTCGCGATGACGCTTTGACTTCTAAAGTTAGAAAATCGTGTCTGAATAATTAATAAACTTAGCCGCGGTGTGGCTATTTTGAAATTGATGAAATCACGAGCTAACAATCGATTTGTCATAAATAACCAACCGTTTCAATTATAATATCTATTTCAGTCAGTCTCTATCATCAAAGAGTCCTCTCAAATGAACAATCGCACTCGCGACCTTTGAGCAGAAAAAAAAATGACTTGGAGCAGCGCTTAATCTCATATGCAAAGCAGCTTGCTCCGCTCAAGCTGACAGGCATCAGCGACAGTAATTACGCGCTGTACTCTTGGAAAATAAATAAAGTCCGAGCATTCAGCGCTTGCTCTCGTATTGCAAGGATGATGCCACCTAAAATAGCATATAAAGCTGCGGCTCAAGTGTCTGACATCGCGCGCGTTATGTCACACATACGCGAGTCTCGAAGAGCCAGCCGATGATGCATCAATGACTGCTGCATCTCCGGCGCTCTGTTTTTTTCTCCCCTCTTTTCATCCATATTCAACGAGGAAATCTGTCTTTCTCTCTGTACGCGTCATTCGAAACTGGTGCAGCTGCAGCCGGTCGTTGCAGCATCGGGCTGCTCTTCGCGCTCACGCATTCCATCCGCATGACCCAGACCCGCTCTTGCCAAGCCTGGCGAAGTTCGCGCACCCGAAGGAGGCCAGATTCGTCGTAAGTAAGTTTACGCAGGACGACGTCTCAGGGATAACACGCCCGTGATGATACGCGCTCTTGTTTTTTTTTCTTCGAGCTCGAGCTTCTTCTTCGTTTTACATGGAGCGATTCTTCGATGGCATTGTCCGAATAGGTGAGACAGATCGAGACTGATCTCGGGCCTTTACCATAGTTAGTCGCGGGGTGATTTGTCAGCGATGCGGTTTGTGTTAAGGTGAGGATTAGTAAGAGTCTGATGCAACTGCGTCAGTTGAAATATCGGTACTTCTTTTGATGGATTTTTTTGCGCGCTGGTTTGAATGCAAGGATCGTGCGCTTTGCGTGAAATTATTTTCATGCTGTTTTACTTAATATACTTGAGAGCGTAAAGACTTAGGTACAACCAACAATCATCGTTAGTCCTATAATACTTGCTTATAAACCGAAAGCCTCTGGTCGCTTGCTCGTTGAATGTGCATTATAATAGCAGCAATACATAAAGCGTAAAAAACAAATGCCATACTGCTCCCTAACCTTACCGCATGCTTTATCCTCCGAGCAATTATTAGCACACACTTTATACTCCGGTTTCCCCTAAACCCACAAAAGTTTTATCTGCTTTTAATGTGCCCTCAAAGACGTGGGAATCGCGTGAAACAAGTCGTTAAGATGATTACACTCGAGCAAAAAAAAACTCCAAGCCAAGTTGTTAAGATATAGTGCACACACACACACACACACACACACATATGAGCTACTAAAGACAAAAGCCATGCCGTACTTGGAGAGCTCCTTGAGCTCGAACTGCTTAGCCAAGTCCTCGGGTTTCGTCGGTACCGTCAGGAGGATCATCTTTTCTAAGCTCTTGTTCACCATCTCGTCCTTCAGACCCTTGACGAAGGATACGAGCCGCTCCTTGCTACCGGCTGTCACGTTCAGCTCGACACCGTCGACCTTGAACAGAAACCGAGAAAATTGTTTTAATTTTTTTTTTCCTTCAAAGGATCAAGTATTAGACTTTTATAAGTGTTTCGATTGTAGTAGGTATCGGTTTGCGGTTTGAAAGAAGTGGGAAAAATGACAGAATGTTTCGCAGGATCGTAAATTTTCTTCTCGTCAAACGGCTGCATGTATATTCAGTGTATCGGATCATAATGTTTCTCAAAGACTCTATTGACGCAGAATTTATTTCAAGTATTATGACACTTAAATATCAATAGAACGTTTACTGCTTTCAAAGATTCGTGCGATTTTCTGAAAAAAAATCGATTAGAATTTCTAATCATCGATCAGCTTGGGAAAATCCTTGCGGTCAATGTATATAATGCTATGTGCAAGTAGCAAAAGATAGACTTTGAATTATTGTACATAGATGTCCAAATGGCGCTGAAACGTCGGGCAAAAACAAATCGCGCCACATACAGCGTTTATCGTTTTATAACCGGCAAATTGGTTATGCATCGACTGGCTGATGTATATAAGAATATGATTGATTAAAGTGCGAGCTATCATTAAGCATACAATAATAATAACGAATTTATGTGTGCATAGAAAATTTCAGCGAGCCAGAACCAGTTCAGTCGACGCAATAAAGTTTTTGTCAGCAATTACACACACAGAGCAAACAACCTGCGCAAACTCCCTCGGCAATTAGACAATTAATTAGAAGAGAAACTGCCGGACCATAATCAATTAACAATCCTGCGAAAAAGCTCGGTCATCATCCTTTCCTCACCCGGTCCCGTTTCAAAACGCCTCTATATATAACGAAAAAAAAAAAAAAAACAACACAACAACCTGCCCTGCTACACGATAACGCGCTGCAGCTGCGCGCAAAGAAATCCCTCTCAGCGACGCTATAAGACATTGGAGAAAAGAAAAAGAGCTCGCGCGCCACCGAAAAAAGCCGACGAAACGCGGAAAGCAAAGACAAATGACCGAGTGCAGCGGCGTTACAATACGTCGAGAAAGAGTCAGACTCGGGCAAAAAGAACAGCACAGCGCGACAATTGAGACGTAATTCATTGCAGCTGAAAAGCCTATATAGACGAAAAAAATCGAGCGAGTGATCGCCTGCGGGGCCACACTACTCGGAGAAAGGACACGGCTCGCAGTTATATCCGCGAAGGAAAGTAACAAAAAAAGGCGCGAGATCGCTCCGGGCCGTCGACCGCGGGCCTCTTATTATTATTATTGCAGACATATCGATTCGCTTTCATGGTCGCTTATATTATATACACTATATATAGTGTATTAGAGAATATATATATGTGCATATCACGCCTCGAGCTTACATCGAGGATTTCCCGCGAGCATATGGATCCGAGTGTAACGAGCTTTTGCATTGCGCAACTCGCGCACTCGCTTGTAATACGTAGGTTGCGCGCATAATTATTATGCGCGCGGTGAGGTTTTATTTTTTTGACCTCTTTTTCTGGCCATATAGGCGATTGACGTCGCTCTCTCGACTGCTGCTCGACGAGGGGATGACATTTTTCTTAATGAAACTCTTTGTGATTGTTGCGGGCTGAAAGTCTAGGGAAATTTATTAAAAGCGTAGTTCGAGGGGTTTTTTTTGAGAAAACAATCCTGCATAATGAAGTAGCGCGTAAAATAATAGTTTCGCTGAATTTTATACTGCAGGAAATATTTCAGACATTTCAGGAATTCGCATAAATTCAGTGAAAATTGCGAGTAATTAAAGCGGTGCGTGTGTAGATGGAAACAATGACGATCGAATTAAAAATCAAACAATAATTAGACTACATTTGCATATTTATAGATAGAGAGTGTGTAATTATGAAGAATCTGCATTTTTTGCGCTTACCTCTTTCAAAACGTCGGTCAAATGACTGGCAGCCTCTTGTCGCGTTTTTGCTGAACTCTTCAGAATTTCGTGTTTGTCACTGACGGACAACAGGACTCGGATTCCAGCGTTCGCCTTTTTAGCTTCATCACGGAGGCTTGTGACTCCTGAAACAGGCAAACCATAACTATTAAGTGGAACTGAGTTGGAATAATAATAGTATACATGTAAAATTTCGCTTTATGAAAAATCGTTACGCAGAAACACAGATCCATCAGCATCGGAAGACACAAACTGCTTGTCGATCCAGAAAAATAACAACGATCATAATATCCAGTTTCCGACTCGCTTATTGTGCATATTTTACGTGTTTTTTTTCCGGAAGGCTGCGAGTAGATTCAAATTCTCGAGCGCAAAGTACGCATATTATATAGATAACGCCCCGTTTTAAAATTCTAATCGACACAAACAACGCGGAACCAGACGAGTATAAGGAGCGCATAAATCGGCACATTATATAGCAGATACCCTTCCCTCGGCGATCGAGTCTTAAATCAGCTCTCTTTTTACGATCGAATCAATCATCGCACACCCGGAGATAAACTCCCGGCTGCGAATTGATTCGCCGAGTCATTTTTCAAACCGCATTCAAATACATATGCATCCGCGGATTTCTCTTATCTATGCGATGGAAAGTCGAGCGCGATACTGTATATATCGAGATCGGCTCCTATTTATGGCGCAACTAGCTCGCTTTGGAGTAAGCTTTTTTCTCTCTCTCTCTCTCTCTCTCTCTCTCTCGATATATATTAAGGTGAAGGTCGACGAACGCGCATCGCGATTATAGGCGAGCAGTGTAGTAGCTCAAACGGCTGCAGCTATTATCTCGCGGAATTCCAGATGCAGCAGCGAACTTTTAATTGGGAGTGGCGGCGGTGTATACGGGAAAGAAAGCGAGCGTTTACTCGCTCGATTGAGCGTATGGTCTTTGTGCCTAATTGTCCCCGGATGGCTGTAGCGAAATTGCGCTTTGTTTCGGAGTTTCTTGAAATTTATTGTGATTGGAACGCTTACTTTTTTCAACGTTTTATTGTGGAACGTTGCGTTTTTTGTTGCTGTAAGTGCTACTTTTTTGAATAAACAAAGCGCGATTAACGATTGTTTAATGCTACAATCAATTGAGGAATTTACAAGCGCGCTAGGTTTTTATCGTATAGAGGAGTTGTTTATGCTCTCAATAAACTCTGAATTCGATTTCAAAAGTGGCAGATTGTTGCGTAATGCAACGTTTCATGCGTGCGTATAAACAAAGAAGATACTCTTTTTCCGTTATGTACATACGGCAGGTATAAAATAGTTATATACACACAAATGCGTGCATTCCCGCATCTCAACAAGTGAATAAAGAAAAGTCGAGTAGGGTCATAACTTCTCTCTCGCATATACGTATTTATAGTGCGCAACAATTTAAAACACTTTAGCAACCGCGTCAATAAAAGTCGAATTATTTACAACATCAGCCATAACTTTGGCCAAACAAATCACGCAAGTCACACCAATGTACGCGCGAGCGGTTCATTAAGCAAACTTTACCCTCTTATCTCCTCACAGTCCTTCACATCGTCAAAACCCAAACTCACCTCCTCCTCTTAAAAACAAAAAAAAAGAAATTATACGCAATTACTCATTACACACACAGCAGACGGAGCTCGCTTTTTCACGTCCTTCCCTCGATTAATCTCTGCCACGATCCTCGAGCGGCAAATTGAAAAGGACCCCGCTGTATATTCGCTCGATAAACATCTCTCTTCCAACCGTGAAAAGCACAGCATATATATACACGAAGGACACGCACCTCCCACGCGATGATTCGCGCTTATTTAGAGCAGCGAATAATGAGCTTTCACTTTTGGCTATAACGACGACGCGACGCGCGTATTGTGTATACGAAAACACACCGGGACGCCTTCGGAGATAAACGAGCCGCGGGCCCCCGTCAACCGCCGCGCGCGTTCCTGCAGTTTCGAAATTTTAATATATCTGGTGTATGAGTTGGGTATACTCGATTCTTTTTATCTTTCATTACTGACTTGTCGTTTTTCTTGTCACTTTGGTTCTAGGAAGAAGCTCTCGGGGAAAATTTAAATGTACGACGCTCTGTGTTCGAGTGTAGAGGAATTATTTGTATTTTAAAACGATGATCGTCATAATATCCCACGCTTCGCTGTGGAAATAACGTTTGCAAAACGCAGGATGTGCTACTGTTATATATTAATTTTTACGATTTGTGTTTATTTCTGCTGATATAAACTCCACACCCTGTGTATGCACTCTCTGAATTTTGTAACTTCCTATATGTACGCACGTCCTAACTTGATCGAGCGGAGGAAGCTCTAAATCTTTTATAAAATACCCAGCATTTCCCCGTGAAAAACAAACGACTACATCCTTAATGTATATATCGAGCAATTTTAATGAAGTGCCGTTACTCACACGCGAAAGTGAAAGTCCCCGTAAGAGCGAGACAGGTGGTAAATAGATTATGAATTGGACGATTACATCGTTAGCACGGCTGAAAATTGGTACGGTAGTCCAGCCATATTAATATAACAAACGTGAAAATCGTGCGAAACGAAGACTTATTCTCTACAAATTAACTCGTATATATAGAAAATATAGTTCCGAGATATAGTGCAGTTATTCAACACGCCGATTCTATATAGACACGTCGCGATCGAGCGGCGGCAATCAGCCTATTGACAACTCCGCGATTTATACATCGGTACAGGATTTCGCAAGCCAGTGTCTGCGCCGACGTCTGTCAACGCACTTGTTTTCTTTTCTAGGTCCGCGGCTTTTTGTCTGTGCTTTCGAGATCGAGCGCCTATGATACTCCGATTTTCGATATGTCCTAATAAGGACGTCGCGCGCACGCCGCCAAGTCGTCGCGTTATATCATCTGAATGCGAACAATCGATAATGGCTTCGATAGCGAGACTCACTTATATAGCGCGCGGCACATACTGATAGCAGTAGCTGAGAATAACAAAACTCTGGCTATGCATAATGCAAATCCGCGGAGAGAAGTCGATTTCGCTCGTTTATTCCCACCTGTTCTCGGCGATCTGCACGATCGAGTCTTGTTATCGAAATTGAAAACGGTTGTTCGCCAATTTTTAACTGCGGCTGTCTCTCTCTCATACGACAGAACCTATATACTATTGTGACGATTATTTATGCGTTACTGATGATGAGAAAATCACAGCGGAAGAGCTTATGCATTTGACCGATATACTTGTACACACAGGCAGTGCGCAGTGTCATTCTGGAGAATTTACGCGAAAATAAAAATGCTAATCGCGCGGCTACTCCCATCGTATACCGAATCGAAACAATGACGCATAATAAATGCACAATCTCAAGCGCAATAAAGTGCATGAATTAACGTCCGCATCATCTGATCAGCTCGAAATAAAAAGGAAACTTAATTCGCTCGATTCTCCGTGGCGTAATTGGCGCCAAGAACGAGCAGCAAGTAGTCCTTGCCCTGCAACAGCTTCTTCAAAGGACGCTCGTAAATATTCATTCTCGTCGCTCTGAATATTCATCCAGATATGTATTCGTGTCATGTCGCGATCGCGATCTTTGCCGGCCGAAATTCCTCAAGCCCCCCATTATGTGTGCGATTTTTCGGTCACGCGTTGCGTAACAAAGTTAATCGATCGAGCAGCAGCAGCAGCAGCAGCAGCACAACAACACAATGTATAAGGAGAGAAGCTCGGGCGTCCGGAGAAAGAAAAAGAAACGAGTTCGAGCATCGCCCGCGGGCTGTCTGCCGAAATTCCTCGATGATTTGTATTTTTATGCCGCGTCTCGTTGGTATACATAATATTATGCGAGAGCGATATATGTATATGGCGTAACGGATTATCGTTATGTGGGAAAGCGCGGTAAGTTTTTGTTATAAAAATATAAAATCTTTTCTTATAGGTATTATACTAGCAATATTCATCTATATATACCGTTGGCACGACAAAGTCCAAAAGCTATAACAACGTAGTCAGCCACTCCGGAGCTTGATAATTACCCGTTAATTGCGCTCAGCCGATTGCGCAAGTAGCATCCAACGCATCCACTAGACAGACGCTGTAAGGGCAAGAAACGTCGCAGCCGGCTGTCCTCGTTCCAGATCGCAACCCTCGCGGGCTGTGCGAGTCATGCGAGTGTCTTCGAGGGTAATTCTCGAGAGTCGCCCTGCGGGATGCGCAAAAAGAGCCGCGTATAATTGTCGTCGACGCGATTAATTGCCCGACAGCTTTTTCGCGGTTAATTGCTTCGCGCATACTACACACGTGTGCCGAGGATTTTTCGAGTCTGATGTTTAACTCGCGAGGTATTCCTCGTGTTGGGAATTATTGTAACGCTGCATTAACCAGCAATCAATTTTAATGAAACTACGCTCTTTTTCCGTAATTAAGTTGATAATTATATATAACCACGTTGCTTGATTGAAAAGTAACGGCTTTTAAAGTGGAGTTTAAAGCTCAAAGCCGTAAATTCGTAGGAACGAGTTTACCTTCGAAACATCAGCAGTTGCACAAAAGCTTCGATCAACGTCAAGCGGTCTGTAGCACCGAAAGCTCTCAACGACGACAATACATCGCCATTAGGACCAGAAATCGCTCCACGTTCTCACGCAATTAATCGGCGCAAATAATCGTGGCCTTAAATAGCTTCGCTTGCAGCAGCAGCAGCAGCAGCAGCGGAGAATAATGTCGCCGTCAAAACCCACGCGCGAAGCGAAAGCAATAGAGCCATCGCTCGGGGGCGTTTTTTACACATTGATGTATACGCGGAATCTACCATTATAACTCACCGGAAGCGTCGAGATCCTGCAGGTCGTGGCCTTGATGGACGAGCGTCGTGCAACGGCAGATGGCATTCTCCAGCAGTTCGAGATCGTTGCGGCTCGTGTAGCAGACGATCTCGCGACCCGGCGTTCCCTCGCGATCCGGACATTCTGCAAGTAGAAGCGAAAGTTTCTCTGATAAGACATGGTGGTTAGTTTATTTTTTTTTCTCTTAATTTTATTCTTTATTTTATTGCACTAGTTGCGACAGCTTAAACTCAAGGGCTTTTGAAAAATGCATGTAAGACTACCTGTACAGGCTGCAATTAAGTGAAGGGAAATTTGAGTCGGGATAAGGCTTTTTATTGCGAATATGTCATCAGCTGTGTGTACAGTAAACAGTTCTTGACGATGTATACTGCAGTAGATACTCTCGTCGACGAAATCTAGGTCTCCGCGGCTTAAAAGGGTAAAACGATTTAACATTCTTGTCTTGATTGACTTCAAAGAGAGAAACAATTTTAGTCCTTTTTATTATTTACTCCGAGCGGATTGACTATGTGTACTTATGCGTCTTAATTGTTTCGACTATATACTGCATTCCGGTGCGGGACTTGAAAAAAAAAGTAAACCGTCCATATCGCGATGCAGTTATGATGTAAAGGATAATACCGTCTTAATATGCGGAGACGCTTGTTTATTCAACGTTATGTGCAATTTGTTCAGAAGTTATAAAAGATTTGAACGCTGTTATAGTCGTCAAGCTCTAAACGTAATATTTGAGTTGTCATTTATCGATTTCGCGTAATTGAAATGTTTAAGCAGTTATTATGCAGATATATTTGCTCTAAAGCAAAGAGTATAATTTATGGACAGAGGCACATTCTGCCGCTAACGTACAACTTTCCGAGGCCTTATAATATTCGGTGACTCAAACGGTTTATTGACTTCATTAATTCGTAATTTAATTTGAGCGGTGGCTAAACATTTATGTAATTGTAAAAATGAAGTAATTAAATACATGTGACTTTCAAAAGATCTCCGATAACTTATATGCACGTTTCCAAATTAAAAACGAGCTTTAAAGCACCTCGGCAATCGATCATCGTCGCTTATACTCCAGCAATTCAAAACTCAACAACCCTCACACCCACATCACGAATATATAAAGCAAACAGAGGAGGAGGAGGAATACAATCGTGATGCGGCGGAAATCTACGAAGGAAGGACAGCCGGAAAACTGGCACGCGGCGCGTGACATCATCGACGTTGCAATAATCCTCTCCTGTGAAACCTTTCTCATACACCGCGCGGTCGTTTGCATGCGCGCATATTTATATGTATACCTTATATATACACCTTCGTTTTCCGCGCAAAAATCTCTCGCGATTATCTAATTGTGGCAGTGAGGTAATTGCTCCCGGACGTCAACACACGCGTAATTCAGCTATGGACATATACACAAAAAAGAAAATAAAAATTCTAGGGGTTTTGAGAAAAATTAGTGAAGTAATCGAGCGGAATTTCGAGGCGAGTTATGCCACGTGCGCGCGCGGATACTAATATAAAAGTTTCGTTTTGTTACATATATGTGAAAACTCGGCGAGTGCGTGTTTTATAATCAGTTTTTATGAATCGCGTTTTGATAAAAACCGAGAGTTTGTACGAGGTGAATGTTTGTTTAGCACATAAATTTCGCCTTTCGAGAAAACAACAAATAACCTACATATGTGTACCAGCGATACATATGCGGTTTTTTTTTTTTATGAAATCGATGAGCGCGTGAATGAAAGAGCCGGCATTGGTATAGCTGGCTCGTGCATTACGATAAATTGCATCGTTATTACCGTCGCATTATCTTTATTTTCACTTTTCAAAAAAATATCGCGAGAGCAGAGATCTTCGAAAAATGCCGCACTGCAATAACAATCGGACTCTGAATTTCGCGCTCGACTGCCCCCGGGCTCTATATATACTGCATCACGGCACACCGCAAAGAGTTATGTGGCAGATGCGCTTTCGTCGGCTTTTCCGAGAAAGCGGGCCTTTTTTGCACTCTACCGGCAGCCGAGCTGGATATACTCGTACTTTCGGTAACGGCGCACACGTGCGCTGCACTCGAATGATATAGAGACTGCGACTACCGGCTGTATATACGTATATATATATACATCGCTGCACTTTCTGTATAGTTTTTGCCTCGAGAAATGCCGCGGTGTTTTAATCAGTAAAAGTTAACTGGTATAATGTGCGGAAAAACGTATATGAGGTCTGATCTAATGAAGCTTTGCGAGGATGAGATTTTTTTCGAGAAACTACGAGTTGCAAGGTGTGCGTGTGTCATCGGATTCTCCGGTGCGAAAAGGAGCGTCTCGATGCGGACGACACGGCGAACAATAGAGAAATCTGTTAGTCGAATTGAGGCTCGTTTGTCATTCGAGCGACATTATTGTAATGATGTGGAGGAATGCGCTGCAGACGTTTGAAAAAGAATTACAAATGATATGCAGTATAACGACCTGATGCGGCTATAAGGGAAATACGCTTGCGCTGAGCTTGCGAACGCGCCAACTATTCGAATCGATGAAAAAGAAGCAGAATATAATGATATGTTATTAGGTAAGCTTATAGTGTGATTTACTTATACGACTTGCAGCAGCTGGTGTATTGTTTCAAATTTCGCAGTTATCGAAACCGTTAAACACGTGTTATTATATAATGGAATATTGAATAATTAGAAACGAGTTCGCTATCGCGAACGCGCGGGATTTTTACCTCGGGAGAGCATACGCGCTGGATTTAATTTACAATTACATAAGTAAACTGAAAATAGAGTAATTCCGAGTGTGTATTACTTCAAAATTATCAAAACGTAATGGAAAAAGGAAAGGAATCGGTGACACGCACAGCAAAACGGAATGAACAAAAAAAAAACGACACTTATGCAAAAGTTGCAACCGGAACAGATCTCCGAGAGCGACAGGTATAAAGCTCGATCGCGTAATGCCGATCTAAATCGATCATCCCGAGCGTTTCGAATCGCACAGTGGAAAAAGTAGCGACGGAGATATCTTCACTTTCAGCGTGACTAAAGAACAAAAAAAAAAAAAAAACAAAAAAAATATAGACACTTACTCAGGGCAGTCGTCGCACTAATCAGTAGTAACAGTCCGACGAGGTGGCACTGCACACGCCGGAGCCGCGTCATCCTGTCTCCGTCTCTATCTTGCACACGATGTCTTCTCTTCGAAAAAATAATAATCCACCGAGCACCCGCAAAGTTGTTTACAAAAAAAAAAACAAAAAAAAATAAATAAAAAGTCACTAGCTGCAGTAAAGAAGCTGCTGTTGTCGCGTCATATGTCTGCCTCTCTCGTGTGTGCGCTTCTTCCTCAAAAAGGAGGGGTTGGTTGTGTGGTACCGATCGCGACCGGTCGGGGGTCTGAGCTGTGACTGAAGCCGGGGATTCTGCGGCCGCGGACTTTAAGAGTTGCGCTGCCGTGTAGTATCTCTCTCGGGAAGGAAACGGGGGAGGGCGAGCCGCCGAGGTGAGCCACCGCCTCTCTCGCAAGCGAGCGCGCACACCTTGCCGATTCGCTCTTTCTCTTTCTTAAACGCTGCCGAGGACTACTGCTACCTATATGCTTGTGTCTCACTAGTGAGGAGCCTCTCGTTGTTTCGGCGACGGTCAGTTATTGGCGTGTAGAGGATCGTCTGTGGGATGGATAAGATGGAAGGGCATCGCGTCGACTTTTTTGGGGAAAGGCGTATTATTCGCGGCTGATGGAGGGATGAAGGTAGTTGTGCGGATCGTAGGAAATTGAGATATGGCAATGGGAGGAGAACGGATCGGATTCGGTTTTTTGACCTAGAAAGGATATACTTTTACCACTTTTACGCAGTATACATATTGTTTCTTTATTTCTTACTTTTGATGATCGGCTAGTAGTAGTTTTCTAATATATATATACTCGATATAGTAGCAGAAACAGGTCTTTGACACACCTCTCTTTACGCTTGCTTTCTGAACTTTCCTCGGCGAATTAAATAATCTCTCCAAAAGTGTCAGTTATTATATAAGCAAATTAAGCAGTAACTACACAAATCTAGGCTAGCGATTTTGCATATCCTAATAGCAACGCGTTCGCGCTCCTCGTGGTAAGATCGAGAAATGGGCCAGTTCATTTCCGCAAAATGAAAATCAATGCATATTACACATTCGTGACAATTCTGACCTTCACGCGCAGAAGCCCAAACAAATCCAAGTCTTCATCTTCACGAATCATACCGTCAGTCCGCGCAAAAAAAATGGCAGCATCGCGGAGAGTAATTTAAAATAAACACCCCAACGATTAAATTAACTGCAAACGAGCGCTCACAGAACCCAAGTCTTGTCCGCAGTTTGAAAAAAGCGCGCGAACCTACATGGCGTGGACAGCTCTCGAACTAGACAGACTACCGTCGGCGGTTCCGTCATTTGTACACGTGTATAGCATAACGCTTGTCTTCCGCGCGCGCACTTGGACGAATAAATTACAAGAATGAATTCCTCAAAAAAAAAAAAAAACTGTATACACGTTGCGAAATTGATGCGTATACAATTAAAAACAGAAGCGCGTCAACGAGTTGCGAAAGCCGATGCTTAAAGAGTCGTTAGCCTCAAATGTATGAGGACGACGTCGTAGGTGTGCTCGAAAACGATCATTAGGACTTTTCAACCTTTTGTTCGCCGCCACGAAAATCGTCGCGCTCTGCTTTTCCCCGAGTTCTTGGATTATATACGTATATATATTCTAGCCTTGCTCGTCTTTTCGACCGGTCGAACCTTGTGCCGATTTCGTTTTCCCTAGTCGATTCGTCTTCAGCGTCAGCCGCCGATTTCAAGTGTCTATTATATGCTCTTTGTGTATACACACACGCCTCTGTTGTTTACGCTCGGACTCTCGCGTTAATCTTACAGTTAATAACTGTTGTTTTTAATATGAAGTAACCGAGTATGTATAAATTCGCTTCTAAATTGCCCCGTGTCGACGCATCATCGCGCTCTCGATACTTCCAAGTATCGAGAAGCCAAGAAATTCACAATAAACCGCGATTTAATTGCGTTACTTAACTCGAAAGTTTCGCAAAAAAAGCGCCGTAAACAATCGTATAACGCATCCCACTGCAACTACATGCATACATACACACACACACGTCGTAATTCGATCATACACTGCTCCTTGACACAGTAAACGTAATACCGCGTGTAACGTCACTCTCTGCGCGCGAGCGAACAATAGTTTTCGTTTAAGAAGCTAGAGAGGGAATAGATAAAAAAAAAAATCGGCAAAGATTTAACGGCGAAAATAATAGTGATCATTACCAGCGACGCACTGATGATGACGCTTCGCGCGCCATACCATAATAAGAACGCGAACTTCGTCATTTCTGCACGAAGAGACGTATACGCGAACCCACGCCGATACGCCCACGCGTCGAAACTGCGCGTACAGTGTGTGTGTGTGTATTATATGCAGTTATATATTGCAGTGTATTATATATACACCGGCGATTGATTTTCCCACAGGACACATCACGTCTCGGAGCGAATCGCTAATCGTCTTTATATACATATATATTCAGAGCCCGATGACAAATTGTCGACGGAAGCTGACCGTGAGAAGACGTTTTTCATAGATTATACGCAGCTATAGCGTGGGTGTGAGCGCTTGCTTCTTAACGCCCGTTTGTTGTTTATATTTATTTACTCCTCTTCGTACTCTCCTTGTCACTGCGTATGAATAGCTCTTATATTAACTCTTGTGTACATATACTCGTGCAGATTGTTGATAAGAGACAGTTTAATTCAATCAACTTCCGCAGATCTAAGTTATATCTATTAGTTCCGTAATTGCAGTCGAGCTTCCAAGAAAACGTGTCTAGGGTATACACAGTATATGAAAAATGTGCGAGGTTCAGGAATCCAGACGCAAAAAATCGCGGTGTATAATTAAATCAGCTTATATATAATAGCGTTATACGCATTTAAATAAATCCCCTCGGGGACATCCATAATAACAGTAGCGCGCGTTCGAAAAATCAAATAAAGTTCCCTATCGAACAGTAGCCCCGGCTGATAATTGCACGGGATGCATATCATCTGAGAATTACTCGTAGCAATATAACCTACGCGCGGTTGAGGTAAAAGATCAGTCAATCAGCGCGCAGCGATTAGCCCTAGGCTCGGCTGATAATACGTAACGGTATATATCGATTTATTTATATAGAAATCGTAGAGACTAAAAGTCCGATTTATTTTCGTCCAAGTACGACATACACCGTCTATAACGTAAACAGCTGTAAACAAAATTCTCTACGTACACCGAGAGCAATAAACTGCAAAGTACCTATAGTCACGACGATCGAGCGTAACGCGCTCGGTATCATTCAATCCATTGACTGAATTACGATCCCGCAGTCGGAGTTTGTTGCTCCGTGGAGTAAGTATCGTTTTCTAATATTACATCTGCGCGCGTTGAATTTCGCGCGCGCGGTAGTTACAGTCTCGCTCGGACGCTCGTCATCGCTGCGTGCATTATATATACCAGCTCTTCCTCGTAAGGGATACGTCGCTGCAATTTATTCGCGTGTGAAATCGTCTAAACCGCATTACCTCAAGCACAGGCAACTTCTGATATAATAAGTTACATATACATGTAGAAATAATAATCAACTGCGATATTGAGGTGACAATAATTGAAAAGGAAAAGAAAAATATCCAAAATATTTTAGAAAGCTGCAACTGCTTGCAATCGAAGGAGGAACCAATTACACGCAGAGGAGGTATTTTTATAGATCAGCTGGGGATATAATTAAAAGTTCCAATAGCTATTCAGAGCAAGTTCAGAGTGACGCTTCCGACTTGTCGCGGTGAAATTCCTGCGTCCCAGGGATGAAAATAGAGAGGAAACATAAGTGCGTGTGCGCCTATACACGCGCGTATGCGGAGAAAGTAAAGAGTCGGAGCCGGCATGCGCGCGGGTGTCTCTATTAAAGGTATATAGAAGCGAATATACATATTAACTTGGACCGAGACTGTCCGCGGATAATCTCTGTGCTGAAAAAGGCAAATAAGAATCCGGGTTAAATCATCGAATTCGCTCGCGCGGGAGCGATACATACGACGTAATCGCCGCCGGCATAACAGCACTTGCTTTCCAGTTTGTTTGTTAGTCTGTTTGTTGCGGGGGTATTAAACCTGAAGCCGCGAGTGAGCGAGAAATAATTAATGAACGGGAACACACGTCGCGGCGCTTGCTTTTTTTCCGTGGAAGAAGGTGTCGCTCGAAAAGGATATGATGTTTCCGGATAATTGAGTGCGCGCGCGTGTGCACTGAATTTTACGAACCTTTGATTATTTAGAAACTCAGCTATACTCATATATCTTAAACGCAGTTTGGTTAATTGCACCGCGATTGTGTCCATCAGCCTCTCGCACTAATTCGAAGTGTAGAGGCATCGGGCGAGAAAAATCATCGCGTTCATCATTCGAAGACAACAACTCAACGCTGCAAAAAGCCAAACACTGCTGAGTTTCCAGATAAAAGGGACACTAACGATGAGACACAGGCTTCTCACGATCGCGCGCTCCAGTCGAGATTCCATCGATTACAGCTCGCGCGCAACACAACATCGCGAGCAATTCGACTCGCGGGACAAAAAGACGGCGCGAGATAACAAAAGTCGCGTAACTCCAATTACACGTGTCGCAATAATGTCTGCCGCCCGCAAGGTGGGGCGGAAAAATTCGGATAACGCATCTGACGCACGTTCTGTATACATATATATATATATACTATATACAGGTATATATCTTCTCGCTTTGCGACTAGGACGATTAATGAAATTGAACGAAAAAGCGACCGAGTGTTCAGGCTAGATTCTTCGGGTTTTCGCGGGGATTATTTCAAGTATACGCGTATATATATATATAGGTAAAAGCTGCTTTTCGTGCGCAAGAAGCGTAATTATCGGATTTATATAATTAGGCTAATTGGCGCTGATCTCGGAATTATTAGTTCAATTATAATCGTCGGATAAGGCAGGAGATTTATTACAGACAATAGACAAACGTCGTATCAGAGATGGCTTTGGTCACATGCCGTACGACACATCCCTGCAGAAAATTCAGGATTTTCCGCGTGACTTTCACATTCTCCTGTATATAATAGCCTGAATTTCGCGGCTATGTCACTGACTCCACACCGGGGCGTGGTTGTTGCAGATCGACAGATCGGTCTGAAGGACAGCCTATATACGTTTCGTTGGTCCGTATAAATCGCGATAGCTCATGAGGAATAAGGTCTGCGTGTGTACACTACTCTGGGAAACTCGATTATTGTCGGTGGCTCTATGTGAAAATCTGATGGAAGAGAGACCAACGTTTGTAATGATAGCGGCGGGGTTGGCGTTCGATCATATTATTGCATGCGCACCCGTGTTTATCGCTCTCTCGCTATAATATACTCTCGGAGTCCGGTCATTTTCTCGAGTTTTCCATGGCTTTGTTTTTTTCCCGATCTTGTACTTTGGCTTGTTGCTTTTGTGTGCTACTGCTGTTGATTTTCCTTAATTTATAGCCGAGATCGTTTTTACGCAATCGCATCCACATATGCTTGACCTATTGATCGAGATACGCGATAAAATAGGACGGTCGATATTATATAGTGTCAGTTCGGATTAGAGCTTGGAAACACTCGAGTATATGTACACAAATATTCTCTCGTTTTATTGTTGTTCCTCATAATATTCGACTTCGTAATCCGCACGCATTTTACACCCCATAGTACGCACGTATATGTTACGCAACTAATCAGCTTCGAAGCATTCTATTTTGCGTGTGACCTAGATCCGCGCGATCTGGAACAGATTCCGCAAACATCGATAAGTAGTAACAGACTAAAGTAGTCTCTCGCCTACCTGCATCGTACGAAGCTTCGAGAAATGAATTTCGACGTTTCCATCAGCTCCGCAGCGCGCACAATAGCCGTGTAATTAAAAGCTCCGACACCTCAGAGACACTTCCTCTTAGCCTATTATGTACGCAGAAAATAAAAATATATACGCATTTCGCAACTTGCCAACGTACGGTCTGCTCCAGTATATATCCGCGAGTAGCCCGAGGCATATATGCTATATGCGCCCGCGAGCAAAGTTACATACGCTTTCCCTCGCGCGCTTGATGACTATCTGCCAATCGGCTACTCGAGTCTCTTGTAATTTGCCGATTTTTGCGGGAGTCATATATGCGTGTGCTCGCGTAATTCCGGGATAATAAGTCTACTGACACTTTTTTTAGTCGTTGAATATATTATACGCGCGTGTCATTGTTGCAGTGGAAATCATATGGAATAAAAGCGATCGTTTTGCCGATCAAAGGAATTCCGGCGCGTACTTGAAAGGTCGCATCTAGGGGAAGTATTTTGATCCGAGCCGACAGGGTGTGCAACGTGTGCTGTGTCTAACCCTTGGAGTACGGCCGGTGAAAGCGTGCCGATTCGATTTTTTTTTTTCGACTCGAGTGTGGAATTGTTAGGAATTCATAGCTTTATTTACGAGCTGAAAAACAGATGCAAGAATGTCAAACTCTGAGGACGAAGAACCATTTGCATGACTTTGTCGACGACCATTATACCATTGCGGAATCCTTATTATTTATATATGTATAATATAGATTGCAGCATCAACGGACAATAAAAAAGAAACTCGTGCGCGAGTAGTCCGCACAACACGAGAGCTAACCACTTCATAAATTATTCCCGCCGTCGAAAAAGCACTCTCAAGAATCCTGTCAATTTTGATCCGTCATTATGAATTCAGCTCAGTCCGCCGGAGAATGCGCGTTTTTACAATACTCCCGGTACGTATTAGTTCGATGTATACGTCGACCGTGTACATCGAACTATTTTTTTGTTTCTCTCAATCCACTCTCAATGGAATACTGGAAATTCGGCTGAGGAATCCGGAAAACCGTCGACGGATGAAAATCGATTTCCAGTTTTTTTTTTCCTTCGCAGACAAGCGAATTCTAACGCGTCGAGAGCGAGTCAATTAATACATTTGATTTCTTGCGCGAGAGGTAGTTGGAGTCTATTTACGAGTGGAAATTCGTCGATGCTTTTTGTGAATAGCATTTTGACGATGCGTGAAAGTCTGTACAATACGAGAGCGTGAATTGTTAATTCGATTTTTTTTTGCTACTGTCTGGGTTAATTATTCTCATATCAGGATGCCCGGGTTTACGTAACGGAGAAAAAATGGATTAGTCATTTACGTAATTGAAATGAATCGGAATGAAAAGTGGTAGAATGGAAACTTCACGGATCGTAGTCTTGTTGCGGAGAGGAAATCGCTGCGTTTTGCGGTAGGTATATGCTTAATAATTGGATCAGTGTTAATTATTACGTGCGCGAGTGTGGATATAGCAGGGTCAGTAAATGAATGCAAGGCTTCTGTAATTTAATGAATGCTAATTTTACGGTCACGCACTTGTGGTTTCCTCTAATTTTCGGCGACCGCGCACGGCAGCGATAGTAGTGGCGATTTGTCAAAGTCAAACGTTTATCGAAGGATTAATCTTTATTTATGAAGCCTCCGGCTGCTGTCGTGACAGCTAATTTCTCAGTCATTGTATGTGTGTCCGCAGTCGAATGTTTCCTTAATATTGAATACAAGTGCGCGCTCGCGCGAATTTCTTCATTAAAGCTTTCGGCTTCGAGTGCAAACTTTGTATTTCCACACCTGCATAGGAATTACAATCTGTTTATTGATTTACGATGCATTTAAAATGTATCTCATGCTATATACCCTGTTTACGAAATGCAGCTTGTCTACGAAATATTTCGACTGTCTAAATTATACTTTCTTTCGAGTCGCTGCATAGCAATAATAATAAGCGATTGTTTTTTCCGCAGAATTAATAATGCATCGTTACACCAGTGATTTACGAATTTCCCGATGCACAAAAAGTTCTCGAGCGTCAAATGGCAGCATTGCGAAATATTTTGATAATCGCACACATTTCGCAAGCCAAGTTCACGCGTGTAAACACGTGGAAGATTCCAATTATATAAAAAAAAATTATTTCGCTCAATGTATGGCAAAGTTAAATTTAGCAGCGCAAATTAATCGATCTTGATCGCATCACCCATATCTCATTCGATCAAATCGAATCACATCTCGTCATAACCCAGACACGTCGACCGGCATATATAGCATAGCTCACTGAATCCCAAGGAGATAAAATCCGCCGCAGAGATATACAGATATGGCCTTTGGCCGGTCAGCCGAAAGAAATGCGAACTTTTCCGGACGCCTCTCGCTCTCGATCGCAATAGTTGCGTAATATCCAGATCGAACGCGCACACATCCAGAACTCAAAAGGCATCGCGACGACGAAAAAAGAACTGCGTGCGTCGGATAAAAGAAAAGTTACAGTCGCCGCGAGGACGTATAAGCGCCGACGCACATACGGCCGCATATATACCTATATGTGCAATGTGTGTATTATAGTGTGCACTTTCTCTGGCACTGAAATTACGTCACGGTCGGCCCGCGGCAGGCCACCTGTATTTTTTGCGCTCTTTGTCTTGGACCTCGCCTCTCGTCTCTGTCTCTCTCTCTTTCTGCGCCTCTTTCTATACGCGGCCGGTCTCTTATTTCTCGCGATTCGCCCTGACGTCAGCTGGAGAACAGGATTTGCAGCGAGTTGTTGTTGTTATTACCTTGTTTTTTGTCCCTCTTTGGGCCTCTCGGTTGGTCCTTTCGATTTTTTTTGGGGGGACCGTGTGTAAGAGTAGGAAGCATTACTTCGCACGCGACGATATATTTTTCATTTTTTTCAACGTCACTCGGAGTGATACAATGATTGCTTTATCGATAGAGCCTGTAATTTACGCGTTCTTAATGAGCGAGCGTATAAGCATCACGGAAGAGGTATTTTACACGATGAGGTGTGTGTAGTGAAATGATGTGAAACTGTTATTACCTGTGCGCTGTGGTTAAATGTTTAATTTAAATTGTTAACAATTTCAGAAATATTGAGAAATGCCTAATTCTTTGCCGCAATTATCTGGTATATATCGTTCTTAGCATTTTTCCAATCCCAGCGGGAGTAAACTCGCGTAAATTTCCTCCGTCGATATAAATCACTAAAGCATAACAATTATAATCCCGTGTAGAAAAGCAGCTTCAAAAATACAAAACTTTCGGCGCTCCTTTCCTTCCTGATGCTTACGCGGACTCGAGTTATTATTTATCAAAATTGCCGCATTAATCGCAAAAGGACTGTGTAGAGCGACGTGCCGACAGTCCGTCATAGTACGAACTGGATAAAGGCAATACCCAGGGCGAGTCGGAGAAATAACACAAGCTGGATGTAATTGGAGCGAGCGTTCGCGGTATATAATCCTGGAGGAGTCGTAGCGGAAAAACAAAACATCCAGCTTAATGAGCCGACGACTGCAGTCTACCTATATATATATATATATACTGCTCGAATCTCCGGAGACGTATATCGCGCGCCGACGGACACAATCAGCTCCTGGACAATGGCCGCCTCGGGAAAATCTATTCCTCGTAGTGTCGTGAGATATAGGTTCGGGCTACTCTATTCCACCGGCGACGTTGTCACTTTCGGATTTCGAAAAAAGGTTTTCTGCGCGTGTGCCTTTTCTGAGATTCTGAGAAGACATTTTTCTATTAATAATAATATCGAAGCCTTTTTCCAGAGGGCATACACAAGGTCCTGCCACTAACTCCATAAATAACGTCGCAACGGTCAATCATTCGCCGGCGCGTGTAATGGGACAGCCATAAACCATCCCCGTGAGTTGAGAATCCAAAGTGTCCTTTTCTTGATTAGCGGCGCAGTAGTAGTGCGCTCTGCGTCTACTAATTGCCAGCGGAGTATAGCGAAAAAGCGCGCGGAGACAAAATGTTGCTTAATGAGAATTTAACAGCTAGTCCCTCGCGCGATTCTTTTTCTCGGGATTCGACGAAGCGCGGAAAAATATATAGATTAGCCGAGAGCCGCGCTCCGCTAAGTGATTTACAGATATTGTTTTTTTCCCACATCTGAGCTGGGTTTCAGGTTTCAATATATAATGAACGCGCGTGTGTATATATATAGCTACGGGAGCAGCTCCGAGAAAAATTGTCGTATATCATATTTGTCGAGCTTTTAGAGGACAGCTCTATTTAGAGGATATTGATTTACAACGCTATAAATAGTTGATTTGCGCGCATTACGACCTGGTAATTTTTTTAAAACGATTTAGTTGCGCGAGTTGGAAACAATTAATTATATAGGATCGACGTCGTGGACTTGGCCTGTCGCGTTTATGATTATGCAATTATGTCATCGGAATCGTCGTCTTGACTGCGTAGTAGACGATATTAATTTGCGGAAAAATGGATCTTTGTTTTCAGTCTGAGATTACAGGAGACAATGGGATTTGTCATCCTCTTTAGCGAAACATTTGTCTACGTGAACACTGACATCGATCACTCGCGTTTATTTTATCCCTCTGCACACGCAAACACCCAAGTGACCTAGAAATTTGCAAAATCCTTCGAGTGATCGATACACCAATAGCGTCAGTGTCGCGTATATGAAAAGAAGCAACAAAAGAATAATTTACCTCCCATCCTACGCAGCGAAGTATATCGAAAAATCCTCGAAATCGCGCGTATCTCTCTCACCCTCCAACGGAAAGCACTGCATGTACCGCTTCGTTCGCACATTGCCGATCGCCGACAACTCCGAGCAATAAAAATCTCCTATACAAGGCAGCATTACAACATCGAAAGAAAGCTCGATTGAACAATACGAGCTTCATGAAATTTCATGCGATGTGCGCAAAAAAGAGGTATAGCGGCGCGCCTTATCCGTAAAACGCGTTCAAAGTCGATGCCGTGCATGAATCATACGCGCGTATCTATATATATGTGCTGGGCGTTTTCTCGGAAAAGCCTCTCTCTGAGTTTTTTTTTTTTTTGCTGTTCTATACCTGCGGCAGCAACTACTGATGTTGCAGCCGCAGTGGCCTCGTCTATAAGCTCGTTTATGCTATTTTTACGTCTCTAATATCGAAACGCGCGCACGCATGTGTGCGTTCTGTAGAAAATTAGCGAGGAAGCTATATAAAGGAGACAAGTTTCGATCGAAAGATCATATAGTAGTCATCTACATTCCACGAATAAAATAATATAACTTTCTCCTGAAAATACGTCAGTTTATTATCCTAAAAAGCATCGAGAATCAAGAATTCCTTCATCCCCGCGAGCAAAACCGCAAACAGCATCATCAGCGAAACCAAAGAGTCACGCCTATAATTGCTGACGATTCATTACTGCAGCCCACAATAGAGCCCATTATCATCCCCGCTCGCGGAGCCGCAAGAAGTCGCGGCGCATGTCACGTCCGAGTGAGCACCACGGCCGCACTCGTGCGCCACGCTTCAGCGCCTATGCCGTCTGGACACCTTAATGTAGATATATCCACACGACGTACTTGCTTCCGCGAGTATCCCGACCCATTGTCGAAAAGGCTATTGGTATTATATACTTCCGAGTTGAGAAAGCGATTTTGCAGGTCGATGATCCGGAGAGAGAGAGAGAGATAGAGAGACTGATGCTTCCTACTGTGTGTCTTTGTTTTGCTGTACCTTTTATACGAGTCGATACTTATACAGGCTTACCGGATGATACAGTCTTGATTAAAGTTGACGTGTGCACTCTTGTTCGACAGCTATTTTTTGTTTAGCTCACACAGTTGCGTCACACCCAGAAGTAATAATACAGTGAGTGTCTTAATGTATAACTCTATATACATGATGGATTATTGATTGATTGAATAATAGTGAGCCGATGTCTCGTTGAATTTTATAATAATGTACTCGTTGAGTAATACGTAGCAGGCGGACGAATAAAGTTTTTCGAGCCACATCTGAAAACCAAAATTTGCGACATCAAAACAGCTACGACCAATAGAATCACTTTACATCAGAAAAGAAAGCGCGTCGCGTTACTTTTTCGCCAGCACCGCCGCCGAATGAATATTATAAAACTCGCCCACAAAAATTCGTCCCGCAACATTGTCGGACACGCTCGAATTAAATATCGCGTCCAACGATATCTCATTACTCATTGCGCCTGTATATGAATGTATATATTGCCCGCACACGAGTTGACCAGCGCCACATACTAATAAATCACGCGAATTTCGGTGAGCTCCATCAGCTATATGAAAGCAAGATCCTTTTGACGAATGACTCTATGGGGTATACGGATTTGCATCACGAAGCACAGAGGCATATTAATTGTTGCGAGGATCAAGGACGAGCTGCAAAGTATAAGTGTATACTATAGCGTCGAAAAAAAAATTCGCCACAACGCCGTGTCTTGTATTCTCCTGGCCACTACTGTATACGAGCATTATATTGCGCAAAGCGCGCGTATATATAAAGGATCGAGAGCTGCGGCTAATCGGGCTATCTCGAATTGCCTTTCAACTGTCAAGCTGCGGGAACGGGAGTCATGCGCCTCTATTTTTTCCCTATAATTAATATAAGCGCGAATATTATATCGAAACGCGCAAGAGCGCGTGTATGGACTATGTTCTATATATATATATACATAGTATAATAGATAAACACTCGGCGTAAGTGATGTATTATGTATTTCTTTTTAAAGTGGGTTAAGTTATTGACGAGAGAGAAAGATCGCTGTCAGTCTGTGCGAAAAATATATTATACTTATGTGCCCCAGCGGTGAAAGGGTTGCAACTGCGTGTATATATTTATACGCGTCGATTAAGTGTCGTTGTTGCAAATTTAGATTTCTATTACGAGTACGAGAGAAGAATGACGATAATATGAGCTCGAGAAAAAAAGACCAGAATCTAAAGTACCTTTCAGTGGGTCGTCTCTCGATAGGATCGAATTGGAACGAGACGATAACTTCCCGTGAAATAATCACCCGCAAGAAAGCTAGAATCATCAACATAGCCTACAAGACAGTCGTCACACGAACTGCAGAGAGAAAGAGCGATAATGAATTCGAGATTATTACGAAATAAAAAGTCTGACTCAGATCTATTCCAGTAGCGTCAAACGCCATTTCTCCTACTGCATCCACATTAAGTGCGTCACGCTTAGTTTTTGCGGTCGCCACCTCGAACAATACCACTTATCGCGCGTAACTCGATTACGTCAAGTGCTGGGGGTGTTGCTCTATCTTTCTCATAACGATGCGTTGGCGCTAACTCACACCGTGATGATGACTTGGATGTGTGACACACCTGTCCGATGCATCTCTCAATCGTGCTAATGTATAATAGAAAGAAATATGGAAAAAGTTATAAGCGAATGTCTCGTTCCACAACACATTATGCAGTTTATTTTTTTCGCAAGATGCAAGAATATCGGTATATCCATGTGTTTACCAACAGATTTGGTGAAAGCTTCGGTCGACTACCTTGAGAATCGTATATAGGAGGAAGTGGGTATAAGTAATTGGATCAAAGGCGGAGTTGGATGTGAAAAAAAGGTTGCGTCGCGCGGTTCGAGCGTTATTTTCGCGACGGGTTTCTTCTTTTATTTTGAATTAAAATTAACTTTGGAAAATAACAAGTTTCTTCGCAGACGCTTTAAAGCTCGGACTCGTCAACCTTTCGCGGCCTTGAGTACTTTTTTTCGGCTGGAATTAACAGATAAAAAAGTCGTTTGGCTCGAGATAATTATATACACAAACAGATCGTCGCGGTGTACATTTTCTTCTTGAATTTCAATGCGAGTGAGCGAGCAACAAGTCATTAAGGCAGAATTTCGTCTACCAAAAGCAACGATATTATGTGTATTATGGAACAACTAGAATGCGTGGCATGTGAATCATCAGTATTCGAATAAAGGAAAAAGAATTGCTCCACATAGCCAAGGAAGTCTTGCGCGTAAGGAGATGCAAATAAATATCATAAGCAGTTTGATAAACGTTTTCCATCTGGATATTATTCAATATATTACGCATGGAGCTCGCATATTATAGCATTAGAGTCGATTTATTCGACTAATAAAAAAGGATTTTCTGGAAGATGTGACGCAACCAAATTGAATAAATAATAATATCAGAGGCGCAGGTATAAGAGTTTTTGAAACTAAAAAAAAGAAAACATAGTCGCGCAAACTAGCTCATTGCCCTGTCTAAACAAGTCCTCAAGCTAAATTTTTAATTTTCATATTCGCGGAGAAGAGTTACGTAAACGTAAACAGAGAAAAATTATTCTCTTGTCAACTTTCTAGCTGGAGAGCATTACAACCTGTCGTTTGAGATTCTTAATTAAGATCTGCCGCGTTAGTGTGTTATCCGAGAATTTCGCAAAAACCTCTGTACGCAGATTATTGTTATTCCCTGTATATTACAGTTATACTTTTATTAAGATCAAGCGTCAATTAAACTACATTATAATTGCACTCTTATTTTAAGTGCAGTAATATATTTAACTCTTCCATATGCTACGTTGTATAGTGAGCGTTTACAAAATCTTGTACTCGATTAAGAAAACACATCAGGATCAATCTCTTGCGAGCTGCTTATAATACGCCAGTTTCAAAACTCCTAAATTACAGCCCTTCCAACATTAACGCATATATCTGCAGCTCAGCAGATTCAGACGTAAAAGTATAGCATTGATCAACTTCCTACATATATAGGCCCAACGGAGTTCGAGTTTTCCAATCCAATGAACATAGGCATCCGACGAAACCCACCATCATATCAAAGATCGACACAGGCATTCCCAACAGATTATCGTTCGCGCGGTAGACTAATTTGCAGTTGGCAAAACAGCTATCCGCGCAAGGAATCTAGGAAAAATCATTCGATCGAATCCACCTGAAAGTAATCGAGCACTGCAGTGACACCTTTTTATAACGAGCAGCACTATATGCCAGCTGCGATCGAATATCGGCCTGTGGCATGCACTATAACGATCGGCATCAGCCCTCGGGATACACCCCCGCAGCAAAACGATCGTAATTACGAACTTTGCTAGCGTTAATTATCTGACGAGTGAAACGACGCTTTTTTCTTGATGCTGAATTTATTGCGCGCTTCGGTATATAATAACTGCGTGTGTCTCGGATTTTTAATTGATCGGCGAGCGCGAGTTTTGATGGATAGAGTAACTCCGGGGTGAAGACGTCCGCCGTTTATGGTCAGCCTCGGATACTACTACTGTAGGAGAGAAGAAAAAAAAACGAAGGACAGTTTGAAGTGGTGTACAAGCATCGTTATTACCGGGGATAGTTTAACTTTACGAGCGAGGAGTGTTGAGTTTACAGTTTTTTTGAGAACGCGCCGATGGGTATAATACATAATATATATAAATTAGAGCAGTGCAATTAGAGGCATCACCTCGTACACTCGCGCTGCAGTTTGCGAGATGAATCGTATAACGTAATAACGTTTCGAAGCTTATGTCAGTATTGTAATAGATAATAGTGAAGCCGTTAAAAATTAGCTCATGAAAAAGCGGCGACTCGCACGCAGAGAGCGATGAACCAACGGATTATGCTCAGACGTCATCGCCTTTCCCGCGAGTATAGCTCCGAAATATTTAGTTCAAGACTATATACCGAGGCAGACCGGATCTCCCTCGAATAACTACAGCACGCACACACACACACCTCATCACGCTCTCTTTTTTATTCTCCGAAACCCTTTTCCTTTCGGCTTCATTAAACTACAGTCCACCCTATACCGCATCCTTGGGCCTTTTCTTTTCACTGGCGACTGGTTTCGCAAGGATGAGTCGAGAGTGACTATCGCGGCGCGTGAAAGGACCGTTGCATCCTTCAGCCATCCCGAAAATAATCCAAGCTCTCCCTTCGAAACAGAGCCGAGGTCGTCCTGGTGCAGCAGTCGGAGACACTTCTCTCGGCGAGAAGATAAGTGTATATATACTGCAGGGACACGCCTTTGGACGATGGGTCAATCGTGAAGGGATATATAAATATAATGCCTGCAGCGTGTAGGATATATAAACCTGTGCAATCGTGAGACTTTTTTTAGTTTTCAGAGGTGCAATCGCGCGACGTAGTGCGACATAAGTCATCGAGGGTATCGTTGCGCAGTGTTATAGTTATAGATGTATAGAACTTTTTTTCCCCTCTCTATCTCGCTGTAGCAATAAGGGCCTTGTTATATAGTAAATGGAGCGTTTGTAGGTGAATTATATTTGGTATCGTGTGCCTGGGAGTATTTTTATATATGGATAAAATGATTGTAAAATCGCGCGCGCGCGCGTTGCTCAAGAATATTGATTTTTCTCGTCGTAATGACTTTGAGAAGTTTTATTTATATATATATGTAATATATCTATTTTTCATGCGGGTGTTCGCCCTTCCCTTCGTCGATCGTCATCGAGAGAGAACAAAGAATTGTTCTCTTTTGTGGAAAGAAAAAAGAATTTCTGGAATAATATTTTTTACAGTTCTAAACTTTCATATATACTCGCAATTATAAAGAGATGTTTTTATCTGGCAGCTTACTCGAACGCGCGCATTAAGACCGAACAAGCTAATTGATAGCAATTATATGCTGATGAAATCACTCAATACAGCTCGCGCACGCATATTATATTATGTGTACGAGAAAATTGAGAGTGAACGTCGAATAATTTAAATTTCTCTACCGCGCGCGTTGATCCGTCAGAGCAATGATCAAAGAGAGGTTTATATAAAATTCGTATAAATTTAACTTTATACATCAGCATGAACCACGATCATATTCACTAGCTTTATTACATTAGCGCAGATACGCATCGAACAATGACTCCCGTGAGCAGCATTATTATGATGTGATATTACGCAATCCAGCTAAAAACCATTACTCATCACAAACTGGCCTATACGGCCTACCTCGATCCATTAAACGAAAAAAAAAATCCATCCTGTATAGCGCTACATCCAGAATCTTCGTATTCGCACAAAGTGCGAGAAAGTGAAAAATTACACAAAACAATGCCGGCAAACGGAAGTCGGTATATACAAGGACGCGCAAATCCGGAACCATCTCGCGTCTCGACAACAACGAAGCGCGCGAAACATTCGTGTCAAGGTTCTTCGAAAGCACCACACCCGCTCTACCTTCGATTGACGAGTAAATGATCGCGGGAACTTGGACGAGAGACGGAAAAAAAAATCGAAAGTCGAAAAACCAGAGATCGGTATACCATACTCCAGAGATAAAAATAGCCGGTGCCGATAAGCGCGCAATGAAAGCCACTAGGGCGAGAGATGGAGATCCACTTCGTACAAGGGTTCAGTTCAAGGAAAACGAGCCGAGTGCGAGACGGCTCATCTGGCATAACTACTTTTTCGTGATTACCCTGTGTGTGTGTGTGTGTGTGTGTGTGTGTGGGACGTGTGATGCGTATTATGGTCGACTTTTAATTCGCGCGAAAAGGGGGATATATTTCCTTAGCTTTCGCGTCGTCGAAAGCAACAATGTTGCAACGAGAGCTGCGGCTGATTTTTTCCGTAAATTGGCTGTTAAACGCGAGAAAGGCAGTGCGCATTATATCGAGAGGACTGCTCTTGAGGTGGGAAAAAAAGTTTGTTGTTGTGCGCGAGCTGCCTTTGTGAATTTTTTCAACGACACTGTAATGAGCTCGACAGAGCTGATTATAGGTTTATAAACAGTTTGTAATTGAAACGTTCTTGTCGTCTGGTTTTCATTTTTATAGCGTTTTTTTCAAAGCTATTTTATTGATATTGTGTGTATTAATATATAACACAGTATCCATTTTAGTATTGGTATATTAAAGAATTAAAACAGCAATTTTGAGGAATCTACGTGTCAGTGACTTGGCAGCAGTTTTTTAATTTTATAATAATTGTATTATTAGTAAACAATGCCCTTTATCGGAATATGCTGCATTGATGCATTAGAAACGATTGAACATTAGATGGAATAGTGACGAATAGTTGTCAACATTTTATACCTTGTAAAAGATGTGGGTTTTCTTACCTAATACTAATACGTAGCAGATTCTTGAAATTTTTCCCAGAAAGTATCACATGTTTTCATTATATTTCTGATTACATGGCATTATAAAAGTTATGTTTGCTTAAGCTCGAGTTCATAGAATTGAACATGTTGTTTTTTTAATCATTGGTTTCAAAAACACTACACAAAGAATGATAATGCTGGAAAAATACTATAAAACTGCTCTATATTCAGTAATTAATACTACACAGATTTTTAAATTAATAATTCAATAATTATTCACTATTCATATGTAAAAAAATCAAGTGTAGGCGCTTTGACAATGTCGTTGAAACATGCAAATCATTATTGACGTTATCCAGATAAAACTTCTGTTATAGGTATAAATACGAAGACACTTAAAGTATAGTCGTATTTCTTGTCAAGAGTTACAGATATAATTTTACTCAAGATGATGTCAAAGACACTTTTTATTGTTTTGATCGGCTGCGCCGTAGCTTTTGTAAGTATTTTTTATTATCCGACTAACTAAAATAATACAAGAAAGCTTTACAACAAGAAATATTAATCTGTCAGTGTATCATAAAATAAAATTTGTTTTAAAGCTAATCTATTAACATGTTTATAAGTAAGTCGGAATTTGAAATACTGTATTTTACTTATTTTATAGGCCACTCCTATTAAACGAGATGTTTTGGAAGAGAGGTCGATCGCTGAGGTATGTAAATTGAATTTTTAATTACACACAATATTTATAATTGTTTGTAAAGATTAAGAAAATTGTTATGATATTTTTAAATATGGATTTTGATAATAATAATGTGATTGTATAGAAACAGCGTTTGCAATTTTTCATATGCATATATTGTTGTAATTAAATTATTTTCATAATATCTGTGACTTTCAATTACAGGAAGTCGCTAAAATTGGATCTGGATTTAAAGAATTACTCAAGGAGATATTTGGAGCGATTGCAGGACAGGTATACATTTATTTATGCATTCCTGGTGTTAAAAAAATACTATAACAACTTTTTTGCCCTGAAAAGCGTTTGAAACCCCTCGGGCAGTAAACCCACCCGCTGGAGTAATCTACGACTTTACTTTGTTGATGTATTATGTACTATTTCCAACTAAAATAATTATAAACAATTTTTTAAGATCGGTGGAGCCATCAAGGATAGTCTGCAGGGAGTATTCCATAAGCTTGGCGAACGTTTGCACACAAAGGAATACAAAGAAGCACTTGAAGAATTTTTTAACACCATGGAGAAAGTAGAAAAAGCAGATGACCAGGTATGCAAAATTTATTGCAAACAATCAGTAATAATTCAACGTCATTTAATTCGCAAAATTTTTTAATTTTTTAGATCAAAAAAGATAAGGAAACTGAAGAATACGTTGAGAAGGAGGCCGATAAGGTATAGATATCTCACCCATTATTATATTGCTCAATATTCCTAATGTATAATTATTACATCTTCGTTGTTTGCTTGTAGGTTGGCGAAGCTTTCCTAGACTTGATTCTACAGGCTATCGAGAAGATCAAGAATAACGAAGAAGGAACGGTGAATGCTGAGGAATTCAAGAAAGTTGTTGACCAATTCAAACAGAATATAGACAAAGTTTTAAGTAAATAAGACGATAAGCTTTTTATCATATTAATATAAATAATTATAATATTTTTCACGTTGATATTGCAAATATAAATTATAACGTTTAAAATTATCAACTGCTTCATTATTTCAACTTTTCATTCAATTCGTTCGGTTAAAATAAAGAACGCATCAGTAGGGACAATTAAATTTAAAGAACAATGCGCACGTTTGAAACGTCGGAAAACGTAATTTGGCCAAGTAAGGGTTTGTGACTCGTACTCTGCATCCGTTAGCATAGTCATAGCCCTTTGTTATATTATAATATATATTGAAGTCTAGGAAATGTTTCACTTCATAAATTATTTTGTACATTATTTTGCTGTTTTTTTTTTGCACCTTGATTTTCCACGATTCAGTAAACGCGGTTATCCGAATCGACAAGATTATTTACATTTAGGTTTTAAAATATCGTCGGGATCCGATAAGATCCAATGGAAATTACGTTCAAACGACCACGCGGGATTGAATCAGGTACCGAGTGTGGACTCGATTAAAATCAACTGAGGGGATTGAATGGTTACGTACCACTGAATTCTCAATCACAAGTAATTTCCATGCTTACTTTGAGAATACTCGCATTGCCAATGTATGTATGTTATATACAATGTCGATCGACAGCCGACTATGCCGGATGTAAAGCTCAATATACTCTTTTAATTCATGCTCGTTTGATTCAAGCAAAGAAATTGCAGACATTTGTTTATTTTAATTGAATAACGTTGAAAAGCCATTAAACTATATATTTCCGATTCCCGTATTACGAGCAAATTTTCAAATCATTAGATTAAAAGTATCAATAAATATAATAATATAAGTATATCATGCAAGCAATTATATATACATAAAAACTTACCCAAATAAAATCATTTCTTTACAGGCGATCGCACATAAAACGCATTCGTTTATTATCCTCGGTATAAAAGACATAAATAAATAACGAAAGTAGAAAGCCGATGACTAAAAAGAATATTCTTCCACTCAACCGATAATTATTTCGTTCTCCGCCAACAACGGAACAATAAAAAAACCCAAACATTCCCAAAATAACTCGAAAGTGGCGCCACGTGACACGTGACCGAACTTCCACACCCACGCACACGCTGTGTATTACCCCGAACCGTCAACTCGGCTCTCTACCTTATCCACGTACGCTAAAAAGAGGAAAGAACACAATACAACGCGCGCGTGCGCGTCCGTCTTCTTCAAGAACGTCACGAGTCAGCATCGAAATTGGGCGACGGGCGACCCGGAGAGAAAAAAGCAGAGCAGTACACTGGTGGCCGGTTCGAGAAGGACTGCCACACAGGAAAAACGATACGAGTGCGACACTAGGAGAGAGTTGGAGAGAGAGAGAGACACACGCGACAATAAACGAGGACTCGTTAATTATCCACGACGTTGCCTTAAAACAGCTGAGATACCACGATGTCGTACTGCACCAGGATTTTGCAGGCGCAGGTAGGTCGAGCGAGCCCTTTTCATCTCCCGATTACGTTATACAGCGTTGTCTATTTCGTCGATACTCTCCGTTTTCTATATATACCGCGATGATGCTCCTATGTCGAGTGTTTTTTTCCTTCGTTTTTACGAGCCTCTTTATACGCTCGAGAGTCATCGAACAGTCTGTTGTGCAAAGGTCAAAAAGGATCTTCACTGCACACAACGCGAGCGATTTATTTTTGTCTTTCGCGTCGACGGCCGTGTCTGCGAATACTTACGCTGCCACGACTCAATTGCCAGATTTTCCAATCACTAAATTATGGCTGCGTCGTTTTCCTTTTTCTCGGCTGTCTGGAGACAGCCCCACAGCTGTTTTATCTCGAATTGCAACCGGAGCAACTACTTTAGACACCTCGTATTTTTAACCTCGTGTGCTCGCCCGATAAGCTGAGAAACTGTGCCGAGTAATTCGATATGCGCTTCGGGAAACGATCCCGGCGTCGACGACCCTCGTATCGCCGGCGTCGCGGCAAAATTTTCATTTTCCCAACGAGAAAAATCTCGTGCACGAGTTATGTAATCCGCCGCGAAATACTTGCTCGAGAGTTTGGTATATGGAGTTGCGATGGTCGATTTCAAGGTTAGGTGGAATCTTCTGCTCTCGATATGTCTGCTCGCATGCTACGCACGAGGCATGCGCGTACCCGCCAATATTCGAATTTTTATTAGATTTTTTTAAATTTTGATTTGGAAGTCATTGTAAAAATTTGACCTTTATGACGCCGAAGCTGGAGTCAGTAGTAAAACTACTTGTTTTGGTATCTTGGTGTTAAAAAATGCTGCAAATTGATTGATGTGAGTGTTGTGTAACTGCTAATTTTACTTAGTATTTACGATTTTGAAAACTGAATTGACATTTGACTAGTGATAAATGGTAATTTCGGAATCGTAAAAAGGCTGTCTGCGTATTTGCTAATCCGGTCTCGATATAGATATTATCAGTACCTATAAAATCTTTATCTATCTAAGAGTCTTGCAAGTTATTTTCTTTATTGCTTTGAATTGTTGCGCAATAAACAATTCATTGGCAATATAAACACAAACATTGTATATCTTTTTAAATATATTGAACAAATTTATAGAATTATTTTGCCATGTCAGCTATTTATCCACTACTTTGTATTGCTGTTCAATTTATAAAACTTATAATGTATTCAAGGAATATATAAATAGTTAAAAAATGGAGATTTCAAGTAATTCACGCATAACTCGTGTCATTGACTTTAGATTTATCATTACAAAAACAAGCTGCAGATGTCTAGAACTTGCTTACAAAGATAAGATTGCAAATAAAGCGTTTAGAGGAATTTGATACGTCCCAAATACCCATATAAGTTTCACTATATTGTTAGTGCTAAATATTATTAATAATTTTATCAATTTTTGCTCACAGAAAGTAGCCGGTTTGGCTGCTGAAGTACAACAAAGATGCTTCAGCACAAGCCCACTCACCTTTGCAGCCGCAAAGGTGGCTATGTCAAAATTTGACTCTGATACTTACTTACCGTACGACAAACTGGACGAGAACATCAAAATTGTTAAGAAAAGGTAAATAACGTGAATCTTACAAACGAGATTACTTCATTTTACTACATTGCTTAATGCTGAATAAAACGTTATTTAATATTTGGCAGGCAAATACATGTCAGATGTTACATAACTTACATGCAATCTATCTATATTGTTAATGCTCCGATGGTAACCAAGTATTTTTCTGCTCATTTTCAGGTTGGATAGACCCTTGACTCTCTCAGAAAAGATTTTGTACTCCCACATAGATGAACCCCAGAAGCAGGACATTGTTCGTGGAACCAGCTATTTGCGTCTGCGTCCTGATCGTGTTGCTATGCAGGATGCTACAGCGCAAATGGCTATGCTCCAATTCATCAGCTCTGGTAAACAACAGTTTTCAGGATTGTGATATCAAATTCAAATTTCAAATTCAAATTCAAATATGTGGAATTTTTGTAGGACTACCAAGAGTTGCTGTTCCATCTACAATTCACTGCGATCACTTGATTGAAGCCCAGTTGGGTGGAGACAAAGATTTGAAGCGCGCTAAGGACACCAACAAGGAGGTTTACAGCTTCTTGAAAACTGCTGGTGCTAAATATGGTGTAGGCTTCTGGAATCCTGGATCAGGAATCATTCATCAGATCATCCTTGAAAACTATGCCTTCCCTGGTCTTCTCATGATTGGTACTGACTCTCACACTCCCAATGGAGGTGGTCTTGGTGGTCTCTGCATTGGTGTTGGTGGTGCTGATGCCGTCGATGTTATGGCTAACATCCCATGGGAGCTTAAGTGTCCCAAGGTCTGTACACAATTGTTAAACTTTGTACATTTATTAAATTATTTCTTGGCCTTGATTTAATTAATTTATAACTAAAATGGTGCTAAAATGCTTTTAACCTTCAGGTCATCGGTGTCAAGCTCACTGGAGAACTAAAAGGCTGGACTAGCCCCAAAGACATCATCTTGAAGGTCGCTGGAATCCTGACCGTCAAGGGTGGTACCGGTGCCATCGTCGAGTACTTTGGACCGGGCGTAGACAGCATCAGCTGCACCGGTATGGCCACCATCTGCAACATGGGTGCCGAAATAGGAGCCACCACATCCGTTTTCCCCTACAACGACAGAATGAAGGACTACCTTAAGGCCACCCAGCGTGGCGGTATTGCTTCCGCTGCTGATCAGTTCAAGGGATCGCTTCTGACTGCTGACAGCAACGCGAAATACGACCAGGTTATCGAACTCGATCTATCCACCCTCGAGCCTCATGTCAACGGACCTTTTACTCCTGATCTCGCTAATCCCATTTCAAAATTGGGTGAGTTCTCATTAAAACTTGTAAAAAAAATTACTGCTTCAGCCTTGTAGAATATATTTAAGGATGATAGGTATCTTTCAAAATAATTAATTCGCTAACATTTGAATAAAAATACAGGCGCTGAGGCAAAGAAGAACGGCTGGCCCAACGAGGTTAAAGTTGGTCTCATCGGCTCCTGCACGAACAGCTCCTACGAAGACATGGGCAGGTGCGCCAGCATTGCCAGGCAGGCCATGAAGCATGGTCTAAAGGCTAAGGCTGCCTTCAACGTTACTCCAGGTTCCGAGCAGATCCGCGCCACCATCGAGCGTGACGGAATTGTAAGTACTCGGGCGCTCACGTCTTTTTTCGCTATCTATACATAGAACCGATTGGTATGCACCGCGTAATGATTAGTTAATCCTCTGCCACATGCCAAATACTTAATAACCGTATTATAATACTTGAATGTATAAGCGAAGAATATCGGCTTGCCAAGTGGCTTTCAGAACAGTCGAGAAGCTCAGTGTGATAATCGCTTAAGCACTTCTTATATCGCCGCGATTGCAAGGAAGCGCGTGATACTTCATTTTACGCATCACCAGATTAATCAGTTCGTCTGACAAGCTTAAGAAATAAGGTGGAATTTTTCGTATAAGCTTATTCATTCGTCTTTTTACTGAATTGCTAGTTTTACTGTTTTACAAAGAGAATGAGCAATTCTGATCTTGCGTCAAAGTATGTACCTATTCGATTTAATAAAACTTTCTCATAAAAAATTAAGTAATATTAAGCAAAGTTCTATTAACATTGTCTTTTATAGAGCATGTGCTCTTTTTTTACACGAACAATTTCTATTTCTATTTAGGCCAAGACCTTCAGCGAATTCGGAGGCACCGTCCTTGCCAACGCCTGCGGACCCTGCATCGGTCAGTGGGATCGACAGGACATCAAGAAAGGAGACAAGAACACCATTGTCACCTCTTATAATCGTAACTTCACCGGTAGGAACGACGCCAACCCCGCCACCCACGCCTTCGTCACCAGTCCCGAGCTCGTCACCGCTCTCACTATAGCTGGACGTCTTGACTTTAACCCTCTTACCGACAAACTGAAGGGTGCCGATGGAAAGGAATTCCTCCTTGACAATCCTTATGGCAAGTTGATTAACGATTCTGCTGAATATGATTGTATACAACTGTCACTTATGTAAATCATTAAATTTGATCTTTACAGGCGATGAGCTGCCGAGCAAAGGATTCGATCCCGGCATGGACACGTACGACGCGCCTCCAGCTGACGGAAGCAAAGTCAGGGTCGACGTTGATCCGAAATCCCAGCGTCTTCAGCTGTTGGAACCATTCGACAAATGGGACGGTAAAGATCTGACCGACCTGACCGTTTTGATCAAGGTCAAAGGAAAGTGCACCACCGATCACATTTCCGCTGCTGGACCTTGGCTCAAATACCGTGGACACTTGGACAACATCTCCAACAACATGTTCATCGGGTAAATCATCATAAAGTATAATATTAAAATAGTTTTCCTGCGTTCGCAATTAACAAAAAATATGTCTACAGTGCCACCAATTCCGAGAACGGTGAAATGAACAAGATCAAGAACCAGCTGACCGGAGAGTGGGGCGGTGTACCAGATGTGGCCCGTCACTATAAAAAGAACGGAATAAGGTGGGTCGCTGTCGGTGACGAGAACTACGGTGAAGGTTCCTCTCGGGAGCATGCCGCTCTTGAACCCCGTCATCTCGGTGGCCGTGCCATCATCGTCAAGAGCTTTGCCCGTATTCACGAGACCAACTTGAAGAAGCAGGGTATGCTGCCTCTTACCTTTGCCAATGCGTCCGACTATGACAAGATCCAGCCGACCGACAAGATCAGCATTCTTGGTCTGAAGGACCTCGCACCTGGAAAGGTATTTTTGTACAAAATCATTTTCGAAGATAAGGCTACTATCTGCAGGAATCATAGAATTTTATCTTTGACATTGATTTCCTTATTTCTTTCACAAATTCAAGTGACGATTTTTGCGTAAATGCGATAAAGCTTATCAATAGACTGATAATATCATTGATACTACGACTGTTATATTCCCCTGATCACAGAGATAAAATTACAGAAACTACTTTGCATATTTTGAATAATCTTGTTGATGTTTCTTTCATTCAAAGAATGATGTCAGCCGAAAATTTTTATTCGTCATATGTATAATTCAAGAAAATACTTAATGCGCAAGTTTGCGTTATCACCATTGTTATATAAAGAATACTGTGGTAACGCGATTTGATTGTCTTCGAACGAAACTCCATATCTAATCTTTCCAATTAAATTCTACTTGGCAGACTTTAATTAGAGGATCCAAAGTGCATAGGCAAACTTCCACTATCTAATGAGTATCACTTTTTCTTCTTTTCAGCCCGTGAAATGTGAAATTAAGCACAAAGACGGCAAAGTAGAGACCATCACCCTTAATCACACTCTCAACGAACAGCAAATTCAGTGGTTCAAAGCCGGTTCGGCCCTCAACCGCATGAAGGAAATTGCCGCTGGCAAGTGAAGTTCGTGCCCCGACGACAACACCACGCATTGACGCAACGAACACGTTTCTACAGCTAGTTCTGCTTAGGCCGGTTAAAAAGTTAGAGGAATAATTTGCGTGCCGTCTGCGGCTTCACGCGTTTTCTTTACTGACGATGAAAGAGTGCTACTTTTCATTCTTGCACTGAGACCCCGTCGGAGGAAAAACGTGCGAATCGCATGTCGACAATATGATAATAATCACTTAGTTGATATATTCGTATAAATGAAACAAAAAAGACATGAATAATGTAACGTAGCAATGCAAGAAATATTCGTTAATCGTGTACAGAGGTGCAACATTTATACAAGCAGGCGTGCACGTTTGTACAAGATTCTAGGTATTTTTTAAGTACGTCCAACGCTTATCGTGAGATTCGCTAAACGGAAAACCTAGGGTTAACCTTGCTATGAAATTATGTATTTAACAAAACCGTGGAGATCGTGTTCGAAGTGCTAAAATTTGAAAAATAATAACACAAAACCCACGACAAAGATAATATGAAATTTAGAAGAATCGTATCGAGCAACTTAAGATTTTATCTTATGCGAGACGGTAGGCAAGCTCAACCAATGCAATTTATGAATTATGCGTTTTCCCCTTCTTTAGCGCCCTTTTTAAAGAACGTAAGCAATAGAAGTCACGAGTGCTTGACGAAAAGACGTGTTAGCGAGGATCGAAAGTCCCGTACGTTCGGCCGGTTTTACCATCGTGGAAAATGGAACTCGTGTACGCCCCGGACTGGTTGAGCATGCGTCTTTAGATTCGAGCCGCGTTTGTTTGTCACCGCTCGTTCTTCTCCCAATCGTGTGTAAATATTTTTATCAAGAAAGGAAAATCCTTATATACAATGTTTGATCGATTATATTGAGTGAAGAAAATGTCACAGGTATTCACCTATACAATATTATAGCCGGTGAATAATTTGTTTAATGAGATTTTATTTTAGCCCTGTGATTCCTTTTTTGATTTCTACATATATATGTGTGTGTATGTAAGACCATATTACCTTCGAGATGACGGGCGGCGTTGCCGTTTCGGCAGTTGCGTGCGAGCGCGCGAATGGCCCCATTGTAATCGAACGATCGAATCATCGTCATTATTTGCGAAAAGATAAAGTTAATAAAAGAATAATCAAAAACAATATATTTTAGAATGTATTTTCATTAGAATCCTTGCATTATGCTCTAATTGATATCACAGTAATAAGATGCAATCAGGTATTTTATTAAATTCGTTTATTATTCAGATGCAAGAAATGCACATTGTCATTGCAAGCTTTTTTCAGTATGCAAAATATAGTGCTCAAGCCAACTTTCGTTAAAACTCGTTCCTTTTGCTGACAAAATTGAAAATTCATGTAAAATCCTCTAAAATACGAAAACATTTTAATTATAGCTTCCAACCAACGCACAGCAAGTAAAAAAGTCGCGAGTTTCGCTCGCTCATTTAAAAAATATTATTTAAATTCTACAAAAGCTTGGTTGTTTGTATGTACTCAAGCATACAAATTAAAAAAGTTGGCTGTTTCAAACGCTGAAAAGTAAAACGAAAAAAAATTAAAACACCAATGTTAACAAGACACGTTTCGTTAAATGATCGTATAATACTCGAAAATTGAAAAACAAAGAGTGTACCGTATTTTAATCGCCAACACTTTTCTCTCTCGCTGCATCATCTTCTCGCAGCTTGCACTTAGCAATTTCTCAGCAAGCCACGAAACACTCCCCAGAAAAGCATCCCCTCGCAGCAAAGTGAAAAATAACCAACCATAAATCGTCCGGCTGTCCTACATCTCTCGTCAATTACATAAGCCGTGTATGAAAGAAGAAGAAGAAGAAGAAAAGCGCGGCGGAGTACGAATCATCGCCGAATGGTCCCATGCCATCAACGGACGGAGACAAATAAACTGTCCCTCTCGTCCCTTTCTCTCTCCATGTATATATACACCTATGTAAGAAATTTCAGCAAAGAAACCGGCCCCTTCCGACGGGCGCCTCTACCCGAGGAAATAGTATACGCGCAACATATCGGCTATACACCGCAGAGAGTAGCGACAGCTGCGCGTATTTATATAGAACAAGCACAATACTTATACAGACAGAGTGAGCGTCGTCATAGCGACGCACTGGACGCAAACACAGGGCGAAAGCGAGAAGAAGTCGACGCTGGTGTGTGAGCTGCTGCTACTGCAACGGCAGGAGACGTAGGCGAGGATGTCCGCCGAGGGCGAATTCTTCCTCAGCGTCAGCGGTTCCCTCGAGTCGGCGGACTTTTACGAGGTCAGCAACGCCTACTGCAAGTACGCCTACCAATTCGGACCAGAATGGAGCGTCCTCGCGGTGAGAGTCTTATTCTTACCTCTTTCTTCTTTTCTGCTTATATTAGACTGTGTTATTGTATTCTCGGCTTTCCATTGTTTTTTTATTATTTCTTTTTTTTTGGCTCACTCTTATTTGTTATAATTAATTAATTCTTGTGTGATGACCGTTGCAGACTTTGAAGAATTTTAATTACGGCTCGCGGCTATATAAGACAAGCGCATTAGTGTTATTTACCGACTACGGTGTACTTGTTTATCAAGACTAGTAAAATCCTCCTTATCCTTATGAGATCCCTTTTCACAATTCTGAAAACTAAAAAAAAAACGCACATCACACAATAATTAACAGTTTATTTTATTGATTTTAATTTTTGAGGTTAGAAGCTTATATACTCTTTTATAATTTTCAAATTGAAATATTACATCGATATCAAAACATCTTAACTGTTGGCGCCATTCAAACAGGATATTTATTTTTCAACCAATTAAATCGCTTCATTAACGGTTTCACAACATCCAGTATGTATTTTAAGAGAGGAGAAAATGATTTGCTCGATTCTATATAATTGCCGGTGCGTATCGCAATTCCTTTAAATGAATAAATATCCAATAAAAACATTATGCGTTCCAATTATCTCTCATTAGTTCTGAAAACCATAAAAAACTGCTTTTTTAAAGTTTAGCGTTTGCCTGTACAGTGTCAGTCACAACAGCAAAGACGACAGTCAATTCTATACTCATTCAATCTCTTTTTAATTATGAAGGGTATCGAAGAGGGTTTGACGCAAATGAGCAAATGCAGCAACGATGTACGGCGCTTGGCTGTTTGGAATTTCCCGCTTGACGCAGCTTTCAGGAGCACGAGTCCTCACGGATGTAAGACTATCGACTATACACTATATACCTACAGTATATCCATTCTTCTTCTTCTTCTTCTTCTTTTTAATTCTCCTCGCTGTCCCTCTGAAGCGAGATTTCCTGCAAAGTTCGTTTTTGATTGCTTGCTCTCTTTTTGCCTTTTCTCCCGGAACTTAAATACGACGCGGCGCTTGTTTACATTTTATTATTTGAATTTTCGATAAACGTCTCTGGAGCGCGTTCAAAGTTTTGCAATCGAGAGCGACGAAGAGAGCGCAGGCTATTGTCAAGAGTAAATTAAAGGCCGAATGCAAGCCAGGCTTTCAGGGTCGCTTAGTTAAAAGCCAGTCGTCGTTGTTTTCTTTTTCCAAAGCGTATATTGTTGAAAGACTCTTTTACCTATATCGCAAGAGCTTGCGGAAATTGCGAAAACGAGGTGTTTCGAGAGAAATCGTTATTATATTACAATACTTTTATACTGCTGAATTTAAAAAGTTATATACTTGTGGAGGACTTTTAAAAATTGAATTAAATACTGTCTTAAATTATGCCTACCTGTGTCGCCGATAATATTTCAGCATTATAATTATTCAAATTCCCCAGAGAAGCTTTCCAAAGTTTGCGTTTAAATTTTCACTAAACTGATGTAGAACAACGAATAGCTTGAATAACGTAATGAACTTTCCCAGAATTACCGTAACTTCATCTTATAGTAAACAAGGGTGGAATTTGTTAACATTACATAACGTCAAGAATATTTAATTACTACGCAGATCGTGCATTTTCATAACGATTTAATGCTAAAATGATCCGGCTTTGTTCCTCCATAATCCGTGTATTTTGTTCGAGTATATTAAATTCAAATATGCATTTTAATCCTCATCTCATCAAAGCCTCTCAAAAATAATGTAACTCGAAAATATCATCAGCCGATCGCAGCGTAAAATAAAGGATTATGTAAACATAATGGAGGCAGTAATTTTATTGAAAAAAAAAGAAAATTCACCGCGGTCAAAATTAAAAATTGAAACTTTCAGGCCGCAAAAGTTTTCGCATCGTCGAGGTTGCAGAGTCATTTCAGGCCGCTCATTAGCAGCCATCCAATCGCCGTCGCTTGTAATTCGCCGTCGGAAGAAGAACTTGTCGGGAGAGCTTGCAAGCACTAAAAGACGAAAAGTTTAGCAAATAAGCCCTTTCAGCGGGATTAGCGCTGCAGGTACCGCACCTCCGAGAGAAAACGCGGGCATCGCTATAAAGTCGAAAGTGCACTTCGCACAGCCGCCGCATGTGTGCTGAGGATTTGTACAATACTATCGGGCAATTAGCTAATGACCGGACTGCTTTTCGTTCAGCGCGCGCGCTTGATGTGTGTCGTTTTCAATATTGGCCGCGTGTGCAGTTGAGGAATTTTAATTAACCGACGTGCGGGGCTCGTATTTTTTCGCTATTATATTGTATACATAGCTCTTCGATTTCCCGTTGAGGGACACACCGCACGTGTATTCGGTCAGTTGGATCGTAAACTAGAATTCGATAGCCAATAAACTACTATCAGAGCCTGATTAATATCGATCTAGGTGTAGATACTCCCACGTGGTAATTTGGATACGTATATATGATAGAATTACTTTTATCACCTCGCGTGAAATTCCGCGACACTGATGCTTGGCTATTGTCATTACTATATTGCACGACATCCCGAGAATTAGTCGTGGCAGTATATAGACTAGCTCACAAGAGAGGCCGAGGAGAGTGTTAATGGCGAGAAACTAGTATAATAGAGAGGACACGAGAGTAATACGCCGACAACGTTAATTGCAGGGCCGCAGTTGCTGCTTTCAATTTACGGATTGGACACGTTCGGGCACGACGTGATCAGGGGCTACGGCGCCTGTCGCCTGCCGTTAATTACCGGCAGGCACGAGAAACGGTAAGTCGCGTCATACGCTCACTCTCTCACTATACTCCTTATGGCGCCTCGCCTCACGACTACACACGCACCATAATAGCTTGTCCAGTGTCCTTTTCAAAAAGCCCACAGACGAACTTTTCTAATTATGCGTCATATGATATAAGCGGACAAAATCCCAAGGGCGAAAATTCTCTCTGTGTTGATCTATAATATATTATTATAATATGCGTAGCCGAACTGGGTCAGAGACTACCGCACCTGTCGTTGAAAATTTAGGATCAAAGTCCGTGGCGCTTCCGCCAAAATTAATACGTGCCGAGAAAACTTGTGTACATATTTGCTGCTGCTGCTGCTGCTGCTGCTATTGCTGGGCACCTTCCAGCCCTCGTATTTCAAAAAGAACGTCTTGTGTATACACTGTACGCGAGCACGATGTGTCGAACGGCGATTAATGGCTCGACTTTTATTATCCCCTACGGAACTCTGCCGAGAAATTCATAATTCAGGAGAACGTAATGTATTTCAATGATGGATATTTCTTCTTCTTATTAGATTGCTGGAAAATGATGGGTATTGTGCATGATTCCTTTTGTGAAGAAGCTATAATAAACGAGTTCTTCGATCCTTTTCTTTTTTTTATATGGGTCTGTGTGAATATATTAAGGAACTTTATAGTTAAAATAAATGAAAGTTGGAAGAATCGGTTCACTTTCAAACTCGGCTATCTTAATAAGAAATCTGAATTGGAAGTATATCGTTTTTCGATATCGTTCGCCGAATGCTCGAATTCTCCTTTCTTTGATGCGCGCGATGATTATTAGAAAAGAGAAAAAAAAAGGATGTTCTAGGCAAGTGTACCAAGAATACGTTGCTGCTCTGTGTACTCATAACGATTTCCAGGAAATTTGCCCGGGCAGCCCGGGCTATTGTACTGGGAATATATCGTATGACATTTACCGGGAAATGTCTGTATTTTATTAAAAAACATCATTCGAGTAGGAGTTAAAAATATTAAATTTTACTCAAATGCGAATTTATTGAAAATCAACACTCAGGAATTCCTGCGCCGTGTAAAGTTGCCTATTTTCCACGTTCTTTTTTAAACTTGAAATTATTCTAAGCGCTTAATCGATATTTTTGCAACATGTAATTGACTAATTATTATTTCACAATCCAACTATTCATCGTCTCCGGAATAGCGCGTTTTTTTATTAAATTTTCAATTGAACTGTAAGAACTATCAAACACAAATTCCTTTTTATTTCACACATGATATATTTCTTTAAAAAAGCGCAGATAGAAGGAGAAACATCCGAAAAATCCAATATTAAATACCATATAGATGAAGAGAGTCAAAGCGTCCTTGTCAAAGCCTCCAGGCAGTCGCTTTGTATCTCAAACGATTCTACTAGCTACCTATATCTAAAAACAAACCATCGCACGTGTGAGCATCCCGTTCGCTTCACTTTAAAGAAAATTCGTTCGCGTTATATAACGCCCAAGTATAATAATAGGCGAAATATTGGTTACATTTAAAGCCGCAGACTTTTCGAGAACAAAATTAAGCAACAGCAGCAGGTTCTAAGCCTCTTGGTCTAATCAATCGCCACTTGTCTCCGCGTCGCTTCCCTCAGAGGGAGGCAGAGCCATCGGAAAACAAGTCTGATGCGCGTGACGGTCGCAAGTCGTGATTTACGCTCTCTCGCACTGCAGGATTGCCGTCTACGTGCCGGAGTCCGCCTCGCTGATGCAACAGTTTGCAGCCTGGCTGACGGGACGCAGACCCGAGCTCATCGACATTGGAATACTCGCCACCGGCGAGGGACGAGAACGTGAGTAGAAAATTTAATTCCAACTGCAAGGAGCTTTTTTTATCTCTTATTTATTTGTAAAGGACTTGTCATTAAAGCTTTGCGAGAAACGATAATTTTTTTCTCGAGATTAATACGGCACTTCCAAGCTTCGAGCTGTTTTCTTTATAATGTGAGAAATGAAGATTCACCTGTACTCCTGATGTGTGTGATGGGACGCGCGAGGAAACAAAAAGAACTTTCGAATTTTTGAGTAATTCTTGGGCGAAACGCGTGTGTTGTCGTCGTTAGAAGTTTTAATGAAACGCAATGTATGCATATGGCTTTTAAACGATTTTTCTCAAAGTTTAAAGGATTATAAAACGGTTTATAGACACTTTTATTATTCAACACGCGGCTCGTAAAACGGCTTCCATTTCGTCGATAAATTTCTGTCGGAAAACTCAAACCAAATTTGTCACCGTATATGAATCATTATTCATAAAAGTCTACATTAAATCGTCGTTGGGAAACGGTAAATCATTTCGAGGGCAATTAAAAAAGAAAAAAAATCAAAAGCGATTCATCAATATATTATTATGCTTCGATATACGATAACTTTATTTTACAGCGTTCACAAAAACATTTCGTACACTTCATATGTTGCAGTGACAAGGATGAAGGTTCAAGGGTTCGTCAACGCGACGTTCAACGTCGTACTGAAGGATTTCTTTCAACTGGGATATGACAATGGAGAGCGTTGGAAGTAGTGTCAATTTTTCCTTATCATAATACTCGGGTTTAGATACATCAGCTGATCTAATAGCGCACTCTGTACATAATATCAATTGTATACAAGTATAATGCGACAATTTTATCTATTTATAATAATAACGTTAATTACGCGAACGAGATTATGCATTAGCAATAACAATTTATAACTTAATAAATAATACTAGAAAATATCCCTTGGGACTTTTGATTTTTTCCTCGCACTCCTTTCTTTAATACTCGTATAGTTTCACCTTATAACTAGTGGCTGTAGTGACTCCAGATGGATCTGAGAACAGGTCGTACGTTGAGATGTGGATACGTTGCATTATCGCGTACACCGATTCTGGGTTTAAGGTGGCGTCCGTTAGCTGCAAAAGAAAATCATTTTTACAATATATTACTGTATGTCGTTTTTTGATACAAGCTATAAAAAGCCACTCGAAAGAACAAAAAGGGATGATAAATTCGGCTTCGATTGAGAACGCGGAAACGTAAATCTTCCGAAGTACAAAAGTGGTGCTGTCTGCGAAGTGGTTGCAAGAATCGGAGAGATCTCGTTATTTCCCGGCTATGGATCGAGTCGGAAAACGAGAAAGGAAGGAAGGAAGGAAGGAAGGAAGGAAGAAAAACGAGAGTGACTCCGATCAAGATTTATTCATAAGATTCGCGAGAAGTCTGATGAAGAAGAAGATGCAGCTCGACCCGTTGAGTAAGTAAAACGTTATAGACGTAATCTGAGACACACACCGAGCTTCATCGTGATCTCTCTGCGTGATTCTCGTGAAACCACCATTGGGTTACCTATTGTATCTCGCTTTTTATCCACATCGGCTTCCGTGAAAATTTCGGATTTTTCGTCAGTACGAATTGAATTGGCGAATTTCACGTATAGCTGCCCACACTGTTCAGATTCAAAAAGCGCAAACGTTTTTCATACACTGCAGTCTTTCAACGTAACGAATTTCACTATTTTTTGGCAACGAAAACACGAAAAAAAAAGTTTAGCATATACAGGCCACGCACAGTCCATATATATAAAATCCGCAGCGACGAAGCCTGATGAATTATAATTTTAATTCGTTGACTCTGACAACAGACGATCAATCATCCGTATAAGCGCGAAACTAGGTACCTATATACATATAAAGTCAAAACAGAAATGAGCGATAGTTATAACTCAGCGCGAATTCAATGAAACATTGACGCGTGAAAAGTTTTCCACTCGTGCGAATATTATAGAAGCAGAAGAAGAAGAAGAAGAAGAAGTTGCGCCACATCAGCCTCAGCACCGAAAATCCTAGAATAGGAAAACTAGGTCGAACAGTAGTCAAACTCGAATGTGTATGCAGGCCTCTCATACAGACATTTAGCGCTCGCTTCTCTACTACTTAGTGCCTAATGCGTCACGCGCATCCTCTTTAGTCTAGATATAACCCTTCATGTATAGCCACACACGCTTGCTCCATTGAAGTCTAGGACACGCTGAACTGAGGCATAATATAATCCGGTGTTTCGAGAGGAAGGATTAAGTGGCTGGTATATACATATGCATAATATAGGGACTTACCCTGCGGAGGCTTGACGGGCTCGGAAGTGGAGCTGGCCTCGGGATATGTGTCGAGGAACTCGAGAACTACGCCGTTTGTCCAACCGAAGCCATCCTGAACGTCGTACTCACCGCCGCCACCGAACTTGCCTGGCTCCGTCGCGTCGTACTGCAAACAGATAAGAAGACAATATAAAAACATATTTTTCCAGGTATAAGCCGGGATCGCAGGTCGGGCATTATATGTGTGTTTATTGTATAAATAAAACAGCGCATTACGCGCGAAAAGCGAATCGAGAGATACGAGAAAACATGTCCACTACGTGCTACTGCTGAAAAGGGTTGAAGCAAATTGGAATTTAGTGCTCGGCGGTTGTCGGTCCACCGCGAGTGATTTATTCGCTTGGCTTTTTGCGGTAGATACGTGACAAAAGGCGAAAGCGGCGGTGGACCGCGCGCACACGCCAAGTAAAATAAAAACTAAACTATTCTTTGTCCCAAGCAAGCTTTTAGTTGCATTTCTTTTATATACGCAAGGCAGAATGGATTCCATCCATCAGGGAAAAAAAAGACATCGTAAGCCTCTCGATTTATCGAGCTGCATTACCGTAATGGCTAATTGATAAGTTGGCATTGAGAAATAGAAATTTTCTCGATGAAAAAAAAAGACACTTTTCCGAGAAAATCTTCTGGCGCTGAATTGAAGCGCTCTTTTTCCACGCCGTACAATCTCTCAAAGACTTCATTAAATTTCTTTCGTTCCATATCGCGCGAATCAGCTAGATCCTCTGTGCAAGCAACCAAGGCTTTATTACATTTCCTCCGAGAGACCTTTCCAGATTGATTAGAAAATCATCGGGGGCATTTCAATTACATACCAATTTACCTCACTCGAATGCATATTACACAGAGCGCCCTCTATCCACACAGCGAAACGAGAATTCAGCGATCGAGTTATTGAAAATCTGCCAATAGCTGCTCTCGATTATATTCAAACTTTCGCTCGCTATATTAAACTCGTATCCGTATGTACGTGCTCGAAGAACATGGTATAGTGTAATTTATAATACTCCCGTGCGCAAACAAACCGATGCTCTCCATTAGCGGTCAAATGAGTCTAACAGTTCCGTCGGGAGAGATGCTACGCAGTGTGTGTAACTAGTGCAGCAAAAAGAACGATATCTCTAACGCGCGCAACAGCGGCTCGGTCCATAAAGCATTTTTAATATTTCACATGCGTATCAACGACGCAGAAGCCATTACACAGCGGCAATAGCCCGCGGCGGCGGAGAAAAAACTGCGCAAGTCTCGTAAAGTGCAATTTCGCGAAAACTTTTCACTCGACCTCACGACGCCAAGTATAACGACGCAAAAACTAGTGTGTGCATACGCACGTATGCTTATTTCACTTTCCGAGGTTTCGTATATACAGGGACACGCATGTGTATATATAGGGATGTGGAAATTTACGAGCGACCGTATATCCGCCGCGAGAAAAAAAAAATGAGATCGAACGCGATGCGGAATTGCGATCGTTAACGCGCGCGCCGAGAACTTTTTCTCTTTCTTCTGCAAGTATATACTCGCGCTGCTGATGCTGATGGGATTTATAAATATAGATGTGCGTGTGTATATTTTATACACATCGGCTTTCTTGACTTTGGTTTTTCATGCGACACCACAGCAGTTTTTATGACGCGCGAAGGTGCACAATGGGGAAAAGAAGGGAAATTACGCGATCGGGATATACGACGAAATCTCGAAAAAATGCACTTTCAGGGCTTCCAGAGTCTCGGAATTTTCTAAAAAAAAATGTCCGACGCTCGGTTTCCATAAGACATAAGCCGAAGATGGAACAAATTTTTTCGAAATTCTGGGATCCCCCAAAGTGCACATAATATTTTTGGGGGGGATTTCGTCATATATACGCATAATACCACTATGTAAGGGAGAGCTTTTCGCGCCATTGTCTCGGCCGTTGAAAACTACCCTCTCGGCGCTCGGTTAATCTTCGAGTGAGGATTATTCACGTTCGTTGGCGTGTGAAGAGCTGTTGAATTGCGTTCTTTTCTTTTTTTCTCTATTCACTTATTCGAGCGAGTGTAAAAACCATACCCGATGCGCTCGTTGTCATAAACCATCGCAAGAATATAGGTATATATACATATATAGCTCTGCCACAAAGAGACACCCTCCGATTTTACGAGCGAAATCGAAGACCGTATGGATTCACTTGACGTCCCGAATTCCGTCGTCGTGTGCAACCGGCGCATTTGCAGGGAAAAAAAACAGCTGCGTGTTATTGGCTGACTCGACGTTATATAGCTGCGCTTAACGATCTCGCGTCTGCCGACGACACTGATCGGCTCGTCTACCGTATAAAACTTCCATCCCGGGATTTAATTAGACGATTGCTCCTTTGCGGATGATCGTCGTCGATATTGAAATTTAATCATATTACGTAAGAGAGATAAACACTGAACGATATTGCCTCCTGAGAGTAGATGAAAAGCAATTTCTCAACCGTTATTCAACGGTAGCGCTGCTCACTGATTATCATTTAGATTGTTGCCCGCGGCTTTTCCGGTGAAATGTACATACCTGCAGTGTATATATCGAGTATAAGACGCGCGCATCATGCCGATAAGGTTGTCGTTCAAACTTCGCTGATACGCACTTGCTCAGTAAGTGGTTTAGTAGCAACTTGTCGATGTTTTGCCCAACTAGCTTCAATCACGTGTATTAGGATTTCTCCCTCGTACTCATACCTATATGTAATAAGCCAAAGTTGCTGTCGTGTAATCAGCAGAAGAATCTCGCCTCGAGCCTGCCAATTTGCGAATCCGCGTCTGCTAAGAGCGGCTTAACAAGGCTTTACGTAACGCGCGCGAGCGGAAACAGAAGCAGATGACGTTCGCGCACCGCAAGTTTATCGTCCTGCATCCTGCAGATATATCTCTCTCTCTGTCTCCCTGTCTCTATGCTATCTGGTATCCGTTTCATTATCCACTGTTGTATCTGCCGGATGACTAAGCGTTTGTTGCGTGTCAGCAGACTACCGGCTGTGTTGAAATTGTCACCTCGTTCGATTATAACACGTGTGGCCGCACGTATGTGTCATGGAATATTCTCCTCAGATATATCTCACTCTGTACCTCGGCGTACACGTGTGTGCTCACGCGCTAACTTGCGCGCAAGTCGAGATTAGAATTACCGAGAGGCGGAAATTGAGATTCTCTGCGGTGAGCACCTTTGACGAAGACAGTATCTGTGATGCAGAGCTTTCATCTTCTTTTCCGTAAAGTGCGACTGCTATCTCCGCCGGCTAACGAGCATTAAATTCCCCCTCTAGCGTCGTCTGATTCTCTCTTGCAGGAGGAATTTCGCGGAGACGTGTATTTGAGAAAAGCTTGTCTCTTCGTGCTTTCGTTATAGCATTTATTGCGAGCTCTGATGCTGGGAAATTAATAAAAATATAAGCTTTCATTCTTGCACACGCGGGAGCGCGAGTTAGTGTTTACTTAAAAGTTAGATTGTTATTTGTTTCATTAAAAGCTGGCAGATTATACCGTATTTCGTTAATACGGTCGACGTCACACATATAGTAACAATAGCGAGTTGTTGCGCGCTCAGTGCGAACAATTAGGAATGGAAATTAATGCCGCCGTGCTTGTTGCTTGATTATTCTGTGAAAGATCGTTTGAATTATAATACCGTATTGTTTTCAATTTGAAGCCTTAATACTTTATACGTATATAATGGATAAGCAAATTTTTGCAAAAAAAAGTCAACGTTATATTTGTATAAAAAAATGAATCGATCCACTTGATGTACTTTTTGAATTTGCCTCCAATAATTTACATGAAATTTATTCATACAGCCCACTCGCCGTCACACTTGTACAAAATAAAATTGCTCATTCACCCATAAAACAAGCACAATATAGAACGTTATCAAATGAGACTCCCGAAACTCAGTAAAACAGAGTACTTCGCATCAGGAGTACAGACACACTCTGTAATCCAACCCGTAAAGGTATCTCCCACCACCACGTATAGGATGAGGCACTTGTAGTTCCAGAGAGTTTCGCTGCTTAATCCAGTTGAAGAATTTAAATTGAATTCGAAAGGGCGCGAAACAGAGCAACACCAGTTTAAATTTTCTAAGCGGAGAGCCAGTGAAAAAAGTTAGCCTTGTATTGTATGTATATGCGCAGCCGCGGGCTTTAGAGACAGAATGCTAAACGAGCTTGCGAGAGTATAGGTATGTCGAGCCTGGGGAAAATTGGCATAAAGTTTCGAGGATCAACGTCGGCTACGTGTCCACCTTGTGGTTTGCAATACATACACACGAGAGAAAAGCGCGAAAAATCGAACGGAACCAGCTCAGCAGGATTAATTCTGCGGAAATTCATCAGCCGCCGGAAGTGAGCGCGCGCAAGGGAATAACGTCGACGTATATATAACGCTCTTCTTGGCTTATGTGGGACAGAAAACTGACACTATACAGCAGCAGCAGCAGTACCGGATGTGCTTCTCTCTCAAGTCGTGCGCGTAAATACGGTCGCGCGGCGTTGCCGCGGCAGCGCGGGAACTTAAATACCTGATTTGAATAGTAATTGCTACTTCGAGAGATCTTCGGGCGATGCCAATCTGGGTCAATTTCGTACCTATTGTGCAGCGACGCCGGCTTTGTCGAGGCCTCTCTTGTATATTGTCGCGCGCAAAGAATATAATGAAGTGTAATATACTCGCCGGAAATGGAAAGGACGAAGCTGGGGTCGTAAATTTAATATTCATGCGTTATTATATGCAGGGGCAGGATTTTAAGCGCCGCCGTATGGCTATATAGCGTTTGGTTAATGTATTAAAACTTGCGGACGCTTACGAGAGAGAGAGAGGAGACAAAAAATTGGGTTACACGCCGACGTAACAACTTTACGTAATCATTCCCGCGTTGTAAATGAGAGAGCACGGGAGCAAAGAGTTTAAAAGGAAAAAAGAGCCTGCAGGCATACCTCAATTATAAACGTGCTGGCGATCAAAGCTCTTATTCCCTGTGGATAAATCTCGGGGGAGACGGTAAATCAGACACCGCTGGACAATATATTTTTGAGCACGCTATCACGGTGAAATAAAATCCGAGCAGCTTAATTCCTTGAACAAAAAAAAAGTCCCGCTAGATAGGAAGCGGCTGAGAGCGCTTTCCTCTTATTCACTCGCCACACGGCGCTCATACTTTACACGTATAACAAATGCCTCGCAGTTAAACTATAAGGATTTTGTTCTATCGCGTGCGAAACACTACCGCGTATAGCCTTCACGCCAGTCGTATTTTCACCCCGTACCTGCTCCCGGTAATCCTTTAGAAATTTGTTGAACCACCGCGCTGCGCGTATATATATAGTTTAGTTATTACGCGCTGTCAGCACGCGTGAGTAATGCAATTATATGACGATATATCAATGAAATCGCGAAAGCTCGCTTTTCACAAAGAGAAAAAGCTCTGGAACTTTTCAATTTCATCAGGTCCGCCGCTCACGCTGATCGTAAAAACTGATCGATCAATCGGCCGTTTTATTCCGTTCGATTCGCGCAATAAAATCTCCCTCTCTTCGGCAGAGGGAACATTACCGTGGCACTTAATTTTTCTTCCCCCGATATATGATGCGCCGGCGAGACTAAAAATCGCGCGCGTGATATCCTCAAACCGCTTTTTCTTGCTTCCGGCTTTAATGTTGTGTTATAGCTAGGTATATATCGGTATTATACGCGTAAGTATATATATGCGCACGCGCTCTTTCGTATGAAGGGAATCCGTAGAAAGGAAAGCCGGTCAAAGAAAGATATATACGGATATGGGAAAAAGTCAAGGATGAACTCGCTCTTCCGCCCTCTAATATAGAGAATATCTTTAGCGAAAGTTCGCGCAAAACTTCTCCGGAGATCAAACGATGCTCTCTTCCTCTATATCTTTTCGCATTATACGTATACGCGTGCGCGCGTGTGTGTCTTAGTAATGACAGTTGGGCAAAAGTTCGGCAAATGGGAGAAAGAGAGCGAGAGAGAATGCGAACTAATATAGACGAGTGCGCGCGAACGAGCCGGTATATAGAGTTATTTCTTATCATCACTGTAGCTATACTTTCAAAGAGAGAACGTACTAGAAACTTTTTACGCGATAATTTTTCATTTGCTAATAAGTTTCAATGCGCGAAACTTGACAAATCTCTCGTCATTGGAAATATTAGACGTAGTTCGCTTATAACACATCGTTTAGTTCGTAAAACTTTTTCTCGGAAATGACGGATACATAATATATATTCCGAGAGAGTCTCGGAAAAGCTGATGGATTCTGGGAAATGCTGATGGGGGGAGGGTCGGATGTCCAAAAATACGCTTCTCGCGCTCTCGCGGTACGTAATTCTTGTACGGATAATATTCGATGGTGCGATTTATGCGATAAACGACTACTGTAAGCATGATACTGCTTATATTATTAGTTCGGGAAGTTTTCTCGGAATTTTACATCCGATCAGAACTGTGGAAAATGACGTGAACGTGTGTAAAATAGATATTCCTGCATTTTCGCCAGTGAAAGAAAAAGTAATAATGAGCACTTTTTATCTCTGCACAGCTTTCCACTCCAACTTTTACATTTTAAAAATTTTGAAAAATCGAAAAACGTTGCTACTACCGAGTTGCAAGCAAGAATTTTTAATTTAGCGCGAATGGTGATGACAAAGTTCAATTCGATAAAATGACGCCTCGGAATTACGCGTATACTACTCTTATCGTACACGTGATTTTAATAATACAAAGCGATTGATCAAGTGTGTAGCCAATTGCAATTTACTAATTGCAAGTATATCGCTGCAGCGCATAAATTATTATCCTCTCTCTCACAGCTCGGAAATTGGATTCGCATCTTTGGCGATATACCACGCAATTTACTCTCCTAATATAGAGATATAAATAATAACTTTACACAGAGTTAATTCGCTTCTGATGCAATTGAATTTGCGCAACTTGAAAACCACGCGAAATGTCCAATTAGAGGAATTTCCTGTAAACAGTGTGTGACACACTCGACGCAAACGCCAATAATTAAATACCCTCGTCTGTGGACGACGAAAAGTGGGAGTATAGTAAACATATACTTCAAAGTGCCGGGAATCGATATCAGACGAAATAATTAGCGAGGGACACACTACGCGAGAGATCGACTTTCAAAGAGGAGCTAATTTTCACGAACAGTAAAAAATACAAACGAGAACTTTCTTTCTCTGCTTAAGCGATTGACTCTATACTGGAGTGCACTTGGTCGGCTTTCTCTCTCTCTCTCTCAACATCGGGACTCGCGGGAGAACGAGAACCTAACAGGACGGACAAAAACGAACCCAATCGAATTGTTCGAAGCTTCAACACGAACTCGTTAAGGCAATAAGGCAAAGAAAGTTGTATATCAAGGTCGCACGACGTAGGTACCGCGGACAAGTCGAGATCAGTCGGGAGACAGATTGATCGATCGCGTCAATCCGTTGGTATAGCGGCTTAGCAATAGTTCGAATCACGCCCTCGTCATATGTTGTAGCAGAGCGACTGATGGTGTTCAATATGGATTCGACAAACACGTTCGATTCTTCTGATGATTGATTCGTCGCTTGAAAAGTACGGGAATGTAACCCAACTCGGATTGAATGCCGATTTTATTGAAAATGCGAATGATATAGCTTTTGATTAACAGTATGCTGTAACCGGACATTCCAATCAAAAGCTCTTTCAATATCATACGGTTCTAGCTCTACGAATTTTCGGAAAATCATAGATCTAGACGACAAGCTACTGAATTGCACGGTTAACACGCGCGGCGGTTGGTTCAAAAGAAAAATCGCCCGGTTGTAAATCGAAAGTTAAATATAAATCAATCAAGTCGAGCGAAATTACGTATAAGGAAACCGGAAACAATGCCTCGGAGAAAAGCTCGGCTACAGCATTTCAGCAAAGGAAATCGAAAGTCATGAGGCCGATTTGCGCTACGTCGCAATAATCGCGGAATAATTAATCCGAGAGAAACGTCGATGAACGACTTCTTCCCGGGAATATAAAGCGCGCCGTTGACGTCTATCTAAATGAGTCGTCGCCTCGAGGGCAAATAGCTATACGAATGAAAGAATCTAGGTATATATATAAAAGGAGAATATACGCCGGAACAAAAGTTGGGCGTCGCCTGAGTGACGAATGAAAAGAAAGGCCGATAACGGGGATAGCGGATCGTTATATCCATCGAGTATTCGATCTGATCGAGTCTCGAGAACACTAGGGATAAGGCAATATTGGCTTGGTTTTCAATTTGCATGACGATGACGCTGAGAACAGCGTTTGAATTATGCATAGAGAGAATAATTTCGGACCTCGGCGTCGACGATTGAAATATACCACCAATTTCGAGGGACGAACAAATTTTTACAAGCTTCTCTCCTACGCGCGAACTGTTGTGCCAACTTTTTTTTTCTGCGTCGTTGAAATTTAATGGTAATCGCGCAAGCTCTTAAATTAAAAGCTTCTCATCAGAGGCTCTCTCGTGGCTTTGTTCTTTTTTTTCAAGTTTGCCAAACTGTATTAGCTCAAAGCTGTTTCTTAAAGTCCTGTGGGTATGTATAGCTATGTAGGATAAGTTTGAATGCATATTCTTAAAGTTAATTAAAAACTTTGCTCTGCTTTCTATAACTGCGCAGCTTTACAAGCGTTTGCAAAAGTCGCGCACTTCTACTTCAGGACGAAACTTTATTTCCCAAAAAGTCAAAGAGAAGTTCTGCAAATTTTTCTGCAATACTTCAATTCCTTGCCAACGATACCAGTGAAATTCTGGATACGTGTCATGAAAATTGTTGCTTTTGAATTTAACGAACGACGAAACTTTTGTCTATAGCTGTATATGATTACGATTGCCCGCGTCTGACAAAACGCGACGTTTACTACTGCAGCGAGACAAAACTAGTACAATTGCAAATCAAACAGTTCTCTTCTGCCCTCAAAAGCGTGTAAGCTCGTGTTCATAACACTCGTTTCTATTTCTGCAGTCGTCAGTTTGAATTAGCTTGTTACGCCAAAGAAAGGGCACACAATATACACGCGAGTCGCGAAGACGTCTCTCAAGTTTGCATACATGTACGTATATATACGTAATAGAGCAGGAGGGCTCCGATGTACTGCACTGACGTCCGACAATCTGGGTTAATAAGCACTTTGAGCTGCAGTCACAGAGTAATTATACAGCAAACGGGCCATTCGTTTGATTTATATTGCCTTCTCCGCGACGCTGTTCGTTTGCAGATCTTTTCCCGTCGTGGCTAAATTAAAATTGACCAAGCCGGCTGGAAAAAAATAGAGTTTTGAATATCTTCAGGGCGCAGATGGTCGACGAGAGAGAGAGAGAGAGAGAGAACTGTTTGCGAAGGCTGGTGTTTAATTAGAGTGCAATCGTGTTTAGTAAGAATTTTAATTAAACTGGAACTTTATCGGGCTGCAGGATTTCCGTCCTTTTTTACACATTCATTGCTCGAGAGGCTCTTTTATTACGATTTATTGTTTTATTTTTACACACGGCGCTCTACAATTAAATACGCAATCCAACTATCTGTTATCGCGATTTTTCCGACAATAATAATTGTTCAATTCCCCGGTCGCGACATCGTATGGATTCCATCGTCACGTCGAACCGCAAGCCAACAAATTTCATCATACCAGCGACGTCGAATTATCGACTATCCGACGCAGTAACCCATACACTCGCATGCACGTAGATTACACCTTGAAGGGTATATCAAATTTATTACACTAATTTCGCGCTCGGCGATAACGTAGTTCGTAGGCGCCATGTAAAACTCGTTACCCAAAGTTAAATTAATAACTCACCTTTGGTCTGTTAAAATTAAGCTCCGGAACTCGCAAAGCTTTCCGCTCGTCCACCTCATCAATTGCGTCCCCGTCAAACGTGCAAAGTCCCCGTGACCCACATATCACCATTCACACAGTTCGCGATATGGGAACGAAGAAGAAAAAAAAGAAAAGAACCAGCTCAAAAAAGCGCCGACTCACGCTCTCGTCGACGGCTTTTTTCTCTCCTACCCGTATAAATTAATCAAACTGCTGCTGCCGCTTTTCTTGCGTCGAGCTTTTTTTCCTTCGGCCCATTAAGTCGGCCCGCGAAACTAAATAATCCTTCGAGCTCGCCGTTTTTATGCCTCGCCCTATCCGAAGGAGGAAAACATCGGCGTATTAGCGAATGACACGTCTGGCTAACGAGCGAAATCCGACTCGTCGTCGGACTGATGCCTAGGCATTTATTTCCTCGACGCGCATAGAGAGAGAGAAAGAGGGGAACTAAAGCCCGTAAGTAGAAAAGTCCGCGCTTGGTCCGGCCGACTCTGTATATATGGGTCGTACACCTGACGAACGGACTTTTTTTTTCTCTTTTTAGAGCCAGGCTAGCTTCGTATTACAGACGGATTTTTTTCTACGGCTTGGCTGTGTGCATTGGGAGAATGGAGTTTTCGAATAATTGACGGGAACGCGAAACGAACTATTTCAAAATTTTTTTTAACAAACTGTATTATAGACTTTTTAACGTAAAAATTCACGTTGAACTCGTTAAATTGTCCACGGTTTAATCATCGTGCGCAAAAATATAAAGTTTTTTTTTCCCAAAAAGTTTCAACGCTCTCAAGAGCCAGCTTATTTTTCATCAAGTTTTATGAACTATATTTTTTCAAGAATTAACGAGTTTCGTATATGCGTATATACTGTATGAAAATTTGCGTGCTCATCAGCCGGCGTGCGAAAGTTTGTCTCTAATAACTAACTCGATGCACTCTTATCAGAAAATAAGCGCAATCTGTCAGCCGAAAAATTTTACTCGTCTCGCTGTAGGTATATTATATAGTCATCGTTGAATTGTACTGCGCGACAGGTGGATTAATTAAAATTTAGCACTTAAGAAATTGCAAACAGCGTCGTGAGTAGTTTCCCGACAACATTAAATCAAGAAAACATTACATCGAGGCAAAAGAAGTGTGTTGACGCGTGTACAATTTGTTTGCATATTTCGCGAATTCCGCAAGCTCACCGAGAGCAAATAGCTCTTTCGAGGCGAAATTCACAAGCACAAATCATACATCATCACTGCTTCTTTGTGCTGACTCAGCGGTTTCTTGGATTTTGACGTACTTTATTTTTGTTGAAGATGTAAAAGAAAAAAATCCATCCTCCGAACGAACTAATCACCTACAAAGAGTGCTCTACACCACACACTCGTATCACACTGCCAATCAACGTGCTCAAGATAGCAAAAAATTGGAAAAAGTTAATTGATACTCGTGCGCAGTTACTAACCTTCTCGTACATCTTGCTGGTATGATTGAATCCGATGTAGTTAGCTTTAAGCCAGGTAGCAGCAAGATTTCTAGCTGTCTCCATAGCCGGCTTATAGTTCGTCAGTCTGAGACCCTGTACGATGATCGACTGCAGCGGTGGCCAGGCGTTCGGGAAATCCCACTGCTGGCTACTGTTGTCCAGCGAAGCCGGAGTGCCACCTACGGTACACAGAATATATATATATAGCTAAAAATGAGGCTATCGCCGAGTTGTTGAAGAGGAGGAGGCTCGACTCTTTTTTTCCGGCTTTCGAGACGCGGCTTAGCTCTAATGAAAAACTCGTGGCGGCACTGCAGCCAGAGCTTCTTGAGAAGCTGACAGCGCTGCCGGGGATATATACTTGACGACCAAGTGCGGGCATTTTTATATAAGTAATGCACGTCGAGCGAGCTTTGCCGAATTTTTCCGTATACTCTTAGATACTAGAGCTGTAATGCTATATTCGGAGCTCATCGCTACGGAATGAGGCTTTCTTTTTTCTGCATCAGCCGGATAAGCGAGGCTCTTGATTAAGATTGGGTTACCATTAGCTTAATGAGTGCGAACGGCGAATTTTGAGCAAAGATCACCGCCGCGCTGAGGTATGCGTTCACTCTCTTTCGGGACTTATCAGAGGTTGCATTAAAGCTGAAAGGAGCTTTCTGCGCCCTCTGTTAATTAGACGACGGTTTTTAATGCAATTCGACGATTATCTTTTTACGTTATACTTTCGCTTGAATTTCGTACGCGCGGGAAATACAAATCTGATTAAAATCAGCATATGCTAATCCCACTCGTAACGGATGCCTAAATGTTTTATTTTCACGCGGAGCAAAAAAAAAGTCTAGCAAACTAATTATACAAAACTCTCAAAACAAAAGGCGCTTATATCATTCGCAGAACGAGAGAAAACCAACATATTTTCGACATCCCCCTCGCGGCAATCCAATAACACTTGGTCACCGCGGACGCAAAAATTACGAATGCAAATGCATTCACTTTTTCTCTCTGATCCTCTCTTTCAGCCGAAAAAAAAAGTAGGAAGCACCGTTGGAAAACAAACAAACGAACCAGTGCGTGTGCAACGCATTTCGTCGACGTAAAAAAAGACCGCACACAATACACGTGTGGGAGGTACAAGAGGTTGTACGGAACATCCTTTCATAAATATATACAAGCCGTTGTTCCGCCACGAAGCGGCTAATTTATCGCGACGTCTCGTGTACAGCCTCGCACAGTTACTCTCGACCCTCTCCGAGTGATGTATATATACATACGTACCTCCGGCATTTCTGACTGACACACACGAGTGCTTGCGACAAGATGATTTAGACGCGCCCGGTTATTTTTGGAGGCGCCAAGAGGAAGTGGTTATAATGTATACCTTGTTTCGCTTTGATTTCATCCCAGCGGAGGAGATAATTCGCGCAGGTCTTTTTTGCGCGTACAATCGAGTTTGGAAAATTAATGAAACGAAATCGCCGGATCGTTCGCCAAAGTTTCAGCGAACAATGGAAACGCTCGAGAGTGAAATCGACCTTTTACTTCTTGCGCCGGAGTGCTGTATATATCCTAATTACTTTTTAACTTTGATATATACACACCGGCATCAAGAGAATCGGATATCGAGAGTCGATTTTTCATCCCCAGTCCGATACAACATACCTCTCTATAGACATCGTCCTCGATAACATCGGATTACGAAATAAGGATTAAAGCATCATCCTCCACAGTGTTGCGTAATATAATTATATCGTAAAGAGCTCGAGCGCGAGATCAAGAAGTGTTATGAAATTATAAAATTTACTTCCGCTCGTCCTTTATCGCGTACAACAGTTAAGGAACGGCAGTACAGTCGGACGAGATAAATGATTTCTATTTTTCCATTGGGTTACGTGGTATGAAAACCATCAATATATATATATTAATACCGTATCTATATATGTCTGTTTTACTCCGAATGGCTTCTTCATCTTTTACGATTCCGCGCAAGCTCGCGTCATTTTACGACGGTCGATTCGTGCGAGAAGCCGTATAAGTACGAGAGCGAGAGAGAGAGAGCGAGAGAAAGCACATTTATACGCGTCTGTAGGTAGAGCATCGTTTGGCAAGCGATAAGCAAAAAACTTTTATAAGGATGCATTTAATAACTGGCAGGCCATCTTGCGCCGAATGGCTATGCTCTTCATTAACGTTCCGTCTCTTCCTCGCTCTTCTTCGCGACTCATTCGTACAGTTGATGTAATTGGGTGCCGTAATTATTATTAATTCTTTTTTTTTTTTTTAAAGAGACGAATTCAAAAGTGTTTGCTCCCAAAAGTAGGCCCTAAGTATGTATTCCACAATTCGCAGCATAACCGTTTCAATACACTAAAGTGCAACCAATATCTGGCTACTTATTTTCGATCTCGTAAATTTCGCATCGTCCGACGTCTCGTGTCTCGTCGTTTCATCCCCTGGCAGCCGCGTATATGGAAGCATCAAAAAAGGGAGAGAAAAAAGAATCTCGGAAGCATCGGTATGCACGAGAAATACGAGTGAAAAGAGCGCGCACTCTGGGACGCTACTTAAGCTGCTGCAGAGGTTTACAGTTGGCGGATTTTTAGAGAGCCTGCGTGTATCAGAAACTTTTACGCCCTGCCGTTGTAAAGGATTTAACATCCGCGCATAAAGACGAAAACGACATTAGTGCGCGAGGCTTTGTTTGATTTTACGAGGCTTTCATTAGTTCCGCGTGTTTGATTTCATGCCCAGCAGAGGGAAACGATTTGCTACCGTAAAAATTCGCCCGTGAGATGTGCGGATGCATCGATCGCTAAACTTCTCGACGAACTTCCGATATGCGGGCTTTGATTTTCAATTTTTCACATTCACCGCGTACGCGTGCGATCCACATGGAAATCACACGGGTCTTGTACTTTCTCGAGAAAAAAAAGTGGTCGCAATTCAGAGAAAAATTATCTCGACAATTAAGTACTCTACGGAAAAAAATGTTCAAGCCAGTATAAAGAAGCCGGTGTGTACTCGAGGCGCGTAAACTGGGTCAAATTTTATACAGCTATTTTTAGCGCTCGAGAGTATAGCAGAAAGGACCGAAATAGCTCGGAGTCTCGCGTCGGTCATCGCGGAATGCAGCTTATAAATGTTATCATTTAAAAGTCGTTTGGAAAAAGTGAGTTACGGTCCACTTCCGTGGAGCTAGTTATTTTTCTCACCTTTTCAGTTTATTTTTCCGGCCGGCTAACGAGAGAGCTATATATATATATATATATACAGACCAGAAATGGAAATGGATATTTTTAATACTCATTCCATGCATATTTGATTTTTATCAACGGACGACAGCTCCGCTACGAGTAATTTAACGCTGCAATAGAGGCTTTTACACGCAACGCTGTTACAAAGGATACTAAACAGGAAAAAAACTCGATATATGATAAAATATTATTTGCAAAAAAATTCTGCTCTCAAGCTCGCGACTACAAAGAAAATAAAACGCAATTACTCGCCTACTCGCGTAAAACGCTTTTACGCCTCCGCAGCCGATACAGGTCTAAAGCGAATCATTACCGTCATTAAAGCCGAAATCGATTTATTTACCAATATATAATCCCACGCGTCGCGCATCCTTTTATATCCATATACCCACGGACATGTAACAGCCTCTTCGAGCGCTTTTTATCGGAGTAGCTGCAGCAGTAGCGGTAAGGATCTTTTACGCTCGACTGTAGCATTCGCACACGATTGCATATATCGCTAAGCAGGCACAGGGTATTGTCTCGCCGAGGGAGACGTGCGACGAAGAGCTCACATCAGTAGGGGAGTAGGTATATACGAGGAAATATTTTTAAAATCGGCTTCATTTTATTTTTTCAAAAATGCGTTTTAGTAGGATCAAAGGTCTTGAATTGAAAAAAAAATACTTGATGACAAAGTACTTGATTTCAAATGATTCCGTAGACAACGTTATCCAAGCGACCATTTTTAACGATTTTTTAAAAATCGAAGCTTTCTACTTGAATTCTATATAGTAATATGCATTGTTCGTTGATGCCTTCGGACATTGAGTACGTGCCTTTGAACAGTGGCTACTTTTTGTAGAATTTGAATGGACGAGAAAACTGTGTGACAAAGCAATTTTCTCGTATTCCACACCGGTTTTTTCTATATACATATAGTATGAAATAATTTTCCGAGCCTTCTAATTACCGATTTTAAAAAGATTTCCTCATATACTGCCAGCCAGTAGTAGCTCGTCTACAATACTGCGGCACAATGCATATTTTAACGCCTCGGCACTGCTGAGATTCATTGGCTTGGAGACGGAGCCGGACGGAGACTCTCTAGGATCTTGGCCGGAATAGTTAATGCGCGTTCTGGGAAAGACTCGTTGTCGTTTTGGACAATGTCAAATTGTATACGAGAGAAGGATTCATTGTTTGCGAGTTGTATAGTGTTTTCATTTTCAATCGATTAACATGCAGGTGATGCCGATGACTGTCGGATTGAGTTTTCACGTATACGCAAATTAGTCGAATTAACAGTTTGAAATCTTTTGAAACAACCCAGTCGAATTAATCAAAAGGGACTTGATGAATGAGCTGTCAACTATGCATTATGAATCATGATGATACGTGCAAAATTCTCTTGTATTATACGCATCTCTCCCTCTCGCTCTGTATGAACATTAATTAGTTAAACACTACGCGTCGTTAGTCTCAGCTAACTATAATATGAAGTAGTGTGGTCGCCTCTACTATTAATTTTTTAACGACGAAATCGCATTGCGTTTATTACTGTACACATTTAAATATTTGATAGGTCAACTTATAACGCATACACGCAATTGAATATCGCGTGTGGATAAAAGAAGCGGTGTAATCGTCGTATCTCATGGAGAAGTCCATTAGCAACCCTCGTGTACATGTGCATGATTTTCTCGTAATGCAAACTTTCCACGATAACGAACTGTGTAACATTTCCACACCACTTTTGTATATCTCTCTTTCTCTCTGTTTACCCATATCCTACTCACTTCATGATACGTATATAGGTACACCCTCTATTAATGCTGTACTTGATTGAGCTCTGCAAACTCAACTGTTACTGAGAGTAATGTCAATATTTATGATGTTCAAATGCAAGGGGTTACTTTTGCGCTTTGATTTCAATACACCATTTGCGTTTCGTTTTTGACCTAGATATGCCGCCATTGTTGAAACCTCTGACAAAACGAAAACGTTTTCAAAGCCCTTTTCACGTGAGAACTTGGTTAGAGAACGCAAACAAAAAATAATCAAAAAGAGTGCTCTAAAGAGGATTTTAATTAAAGCAGGCGCGCAACTAGTCAAAAATATAAAAGTTCGTGAAAAAAATGTAACGCGAAGCAAATTCGTTCTCTGCAACAATAAAAAATAAAATATTCTCCTAACCGTACGCTAGCACATTTATTAATCACCTCTGTCGCTGTAACCGACAATCAATCGGAGCCAAATCGAATTCATTCAACGCCAGCAGACCTCGACCAAGTAATTCGACTACAACTATATTACTCATCCGTATTGCCCGCAACTTTCGATCAAGCTATTACGTATATGTACATACATACATACATATATGAGTAGGGCTCCTAGAAAGAATTATATAGATACAGCCAAGAAATCTGATATAAAATTGAAACATCTGAGCCTCGGATTGAATTTCGCCGAGAGAGCCGCGCACTATACCCTGATCAAACACGGATAATGGCTAGAGTTGGCGGTAAACACAGCATTCACGCGTCGAAAACAGTGGTGGCAGCAATAAGCGCCTGCTCTCGTAATCGTGTTTCGCGTTCTCGTCTGACAAACACTGCAGTATCAGGAAACATCGCTCGCACACGCGTACACCTATTATATGTGAACTGTGAACACCTTTGCAGCGTATCCTATATACATATATATGTATACTGTGTTTCATTGAATTACCTTTGGCTTATACGCGGCCCGTTTACTTCGGGGACTCGGAGCGAGCACTTCGGGGAAATGGCCAATACCGAAAAGACAGACTGTTGCGCGCTTCTGTCGCGCGACGTGTGTATATAAGTCTCCAGGGAGACACCGGATTTCTTGACCCCGAAGAGAGAAGAGAGAACGCAACGGATTCGTGACAGATGTCGCCGCAATTTTTTTTCTTTCTAATCGATAGCTTTTTCAAAGCCCGCGTGTATGAAGTATATGATGGAGTATATACTACATAGCGGCTGGAAAATAAGTAGAACGAGACGAGAGCGCGCACGGCGAGATCTTTATTATATATAGGATACTCGGAATCAATTTGAAGCGCATCTACCTTACATTTCCCTTGGGAATGCCGAGACAGCTCGAATCTCGTGGGTACGAGATACGAAGGTTAATAGCTCGACTGGCGGTGAAAAATTAATGATCGGGAATCATCATTGATCTGTGTTCACCCCTCGTGTTATAAGCTACTTCGATTTTGCTGCGCAGTTTGAAAACCTTGGCTTTCGATCGAGTTGTAAATTACAGTTTTAATCGCATTGAAAAAGTTGTTAGCAGCTGATATACAGTTTATACGACGATGTATATACGATAAAATCATTATAATGACGTGCGGATCTGGCAATTTTCAGGAATTTCATAAAATCGAGAGATACGGTGCGTTTGAGCATCATATATAAAGTTCGACTTTATATTAGAGTTTATAGTTTTCTATCGTCGACGCGGTGACATGCCCGCGATATCGATATTAAAATCTAAATTTCCTTCTTGCTCGCGCGCGCAATTTTATGCGCGCTTTCGCCTATAATATGCATCACCATATATATTCCCGAGTCGAGGCTGGGACGGTCGATCGGCACCGAGTGTAATTTACAACTTTGTAAACCATAAAGCTATACGCTCTCTACGGGTTCTGAATATACAAATGTAAAAAACTTTTGAAATTTAGTGTAAGTGGATAAAAATCTCATTTACATTTCGATTATTATGACACCGAATAAACGGTATTCCTGTGTAACAGCGTTTGAAGTATCAGCCCCGTAGATGTTACTTTAAGCTGATTCTCAGCAGCTAAATGTATACTCAAATATGTATAGATTCGAATATGAAACTTGGATGATACCAAAGCAAAAAAAAACTATATTTTCTTGTGTTAAAATTAAAAGTTTTTTGGATTTTCCCATATATCTATACGTAGATAGAAAAAGCGAATCCTCGCAATTAATTATGTATATTCAGGACACGCGAGTTCAACAATTGTCCTCATTTGTATTATTATACTGGCCGCGCGCGTACTTCTATCCATGACAATAAATTCCGCTCGATTTATCGCTCAATATAACGGCGAGAGATAATACACAACTTTTTACCGGTGTTTCAAAAACACTGGAACTTGGAAGCATAAATGAAAACGCATAATTTATCATGAGCTATTATATAGGACGAATTTTAAATGGCCGACCTAAATTCCAAGCACTTTTGTCCTAATTTCCCTACCCGTTGCCAATTAGGTCTTAAAGAGATTATAAATTTCGTCGATGCGTAATTTACAAGCCGTATATGTGCGCGTATAATAGTTAAAAAATAAATTAAGCGACGAGTCGAATCCGAATTAATAAGCAATTTAGATGCTCGACCACGTTTTTTCATTATTTCGTCTCGCGCTCCAAACAATTGCCGGACATAAATTCACGGCAGAGCACGTAGAAGAGAAAACACGACTCCTTGAGAAATCTCATAAAATTCCTTAATTACTCGCGAGGCGACTCTCGTTCAATTAGAAAATTTAATTTTTGCACACCCAATACAAACATTGTACCCATAACATACTTTCGATTTCATTGAAGAAACGACAAAGCCTATAAATATGGCTATAATTACAGCACTTACCGACAAAATCGGTGATGCCGTTGGCTCGCAGATACTGCAAAGCTCGACGCCCGTAATCAGCTCCATATGCCCAGTTGTAGCTGCGCGTGTAAAGGGGCGTCAGATTGGATGGATAGAAAATGGCACGAGGCTGTTTGTGCTTCATGTCGTAGTCGTACCAGGTGCCGTCCTCCTCGTGCCACATCAGTTGTCGGATCGCCGCGCGATATTCCTTAGCGATGCCTATGTACTGCTTCATTTTCTGCGAAAGAGAGATCGTTTATCACATCAAAATCTCCTCTTGGCTCTATATAAATCCCGAAACGACACTTCTCGCCTACCGACTAATTACAAATACGGATCTTATATAAGCGCGTCTGACAATCGTACGTAGCAAAAGAAAGTTGCAGCTCTCGGCCTTTATTCCCTCCGACGCGCGCGACAAATCCCACAGACGCTGCCAAGCAGAGAAGGAAAAATAATGGAAGCAAAAGGAGAAGGAAGATTTACGAGCGCTCTTCTCCCCCTATATGTAAGTCTTGGACACACGCGTTGCAACGGGGGTTAATAGTCGCTTTGCGCGCGACAAAAACGCTTCCATACAAGTATCCGTCTGGGCGTATAAAAAAGTAGGACACCGCGATGGGGCATTCGAAAATTTATATACAAATATACAAGAATGCGGCTCTTTTGTATCATACATCAGGCTGAAATTGGATCACGACCGCATTTGAATAATTATGAGAGGCGGCGGGGGAAAGAGTCTTTTGGATTCAATAATTACACGCGTATACGTGTTTCCACTGTAAGCGCAAGCACAAGTACGAGGCGTTCTTATCTCTCTTGGGAAGAGACTAATACATGATTTCCCTCTGTCCCCAACCCCTCCGTGCGTAAGAGATGCTCGGATAAGACACTCATCGCTACGACAGCAGATTCTCCCATCGATTTTTCGACTCGTAATAGCGCAGTTAGGTCCGGCCCACGTGTATCCCCATCAGTGGAAACGTCGGGACCGAATCAAAGTTCGCCGAATTAACGACCTTCTCTCTATTGCGCGAGACATGGGATTTATCGCGCGTTTACGTTATTGTATTATTACGCTTTCTTCCGCCTCTCCATAACTTTGGGATACACATTTGTGTGTGTGTGTGTGTAATCGACGTCGCGCTGCACTCGATTCAATTTAGGCGACGATGGCCACAAATACGAATGTGTATAAGTGACGGTCAATCGCGTATACATAGCGCTGCTCTTCTGACTTCTGATTATGTTAGCGAGGGAAAGATAATTGAAAGATAAAATTGGCCGCTTGTGAGCGACTGCAAATCACGTCGAATGATCTTATTACGTCGGACTGATTTGTTCACGGGCTTGGACACGTATCTTTTTTATCATACCGCCCTGGCGTAAAGTATCCGTTTTATACCCCGTTTCCAGGGAATAAGAAATGAGAACTCAACAATTTATATCCCCTAGTTGCACGATTTTTTTTAACAAGGAACATGAATAGGCCCTCTTTAATGCAGATACAACACTATCAAAAAAAAGCTACTTCTTTCAAAGATTATCCGAATTGTTAAAATTTTTTCTAATATTTTGACCATCTTAGAGCAGTAGGAGGCAATATATCGGTAAATAGTACAATATTAATCGTGAAACTTTTTCTTCGATATTGCTCACACTATACTGCAGACTCGGTGAGACGTGTGACATGTGGGCGATCGGAATTTTCCGTCAAAAAGAAAAAGCGAATTTTTTTCTCGATATAACTGCGGGGTGACGTAGGTTATATAGGAAAATAATGAAGAGCTTTCGGTTCGATCTCTACGACGACTGGCTGCAAACATTTACCGCCGGGCACGAAGATAACTTCGTTTCGGCTCATTTTTCTTCGACTGATTAAAGCCGTATACACGCCAGTAGACGTGATGGCCGTCGGCGTGGAAAAAAAGGGATAATGTTTGCCCCGTCGAGAAAAACAAACAACTTTCTTTGGAAAATAAATGATGAGTTTTTTGCACCACCACTTTCGCAGTCTGTTTACGCACGTTTTTTTTCAACGGCTTTTCCCCTCTCTCTGCCTATTATCATATGAAAAATGACTCATCCCCCTGGACTTTTATAGCTCTCTTCATATACACCGAGTGTTGCTACTACTGCATCGTTATATAATTTTCTCCCACAAATACAGACGACCATCAGACGCTGGATTATTCATTAATCTTGACGCGCATAACACACACACACACATCTCATGGAAATTTCAGAAAAATTCTTCACCGATCGAAGAACAACGTATTTCTCTCCGCGTTGGCAGGACGATCAAACAGAAGTATAACAGCTTTCTCCCGGAGAGAAAGATCGTCTGCTACGACAGCTGACAAATCCCTTACCGCAAAGTTGTTCTTCTTCTGGAAGAAACGAGCGAGGATCCTGGCATTGCGTTCGAGGAAGGCGTTGAGATCGACTGGAAGGATGTTCTCGGTGGTGATGTCCTGTAGATCGAGCGATGGATCACCGTTGTTGGCGATGAACCAGCGAGCAGAAAAGTCCCAACCACTTTCCGCGCCGGCTTTCACGTTGTTGTAGAAATCACGTTTCTTCGCAGCGTCGGTTATGTTCTCCGCCAGTAGGTAGTCCTCTCTGAAAGATATATAGGACGGGAATACTCGTTAGCGCTTTTTATTGCAAGCGTTTAACGCAATATCTGTCGTGACTTTGTCAATCAAGTGGAAAAGGTATGCTTTAGTTAAAATTAATTTCAAGTATCATCATCATCATCCGAGTCTGAAAAAGCCACTTGTTCCACACCGTACTTTTTTAATAAGGGTAGAAATAAAGTATTTCGAGTTGTCTTTAGGTATACCAGCTTATTAATAATAATAAAACAATCAATTTTTTTTAACGTTAGTTAGTGTTGTTATAAAGGATTTACACTGTATACCAAATTTAGATTAAGTAAACAAGTGCCAGTATTTCAGAATTTTAAGTAGAGCAAGTCAAGTTCGATAAGACACGCTCAGTTCTTGTTTTGTCAAGCTTTCAGTAACAGCGTATGTATCGTTATTGTCGTGCGATATTTAAAAGAATATTCCATTTAAATGCGGGAGATATTTTCCAACAGACAGAGCATGTTATGTATTTTACATTGTGAATAATATTTTTGCACTAAAGCGTTAACCCAGAGAACAGTCCGAGCAAAAGAAGGAAAGAAATCATTAGCCGAACTTACCGATAACTTTCAGGCCGAGGTCCATCGCTATTAGTGACGTATCGGGCCAAATTGTATTCACGGCCGTTTTTCACGATCTTGACAGATTTATAACGCTGCCAGTAGTTGAATTCTTTCTCCAGAGTGGGCAAGCTCTGCTCGACGAACTCCCAGTCCTTCGTAACTTCGTAATACTTGTCAACCTGCGTCGTTGCAAAACAGAGGCTCATTAGCGCAAAGCGCGAACGCTTTTACTTTGGCAAAACCTAATGGATGCTCCAGTTATTGCTATCGAAACTTTCAATTGAGCTTCGCCGCCTAGTCGATTGTTGCAAGTAAATAAGTTTCAAGCTCACCATGGGTATCAGCAGAGGCGGCTGACTCCTCATAAGATAATAGACTCGACCGCCGTTAGGTATGAAGCCGTAAATCTTGACCATCGAGAGGAAGTTGTCGATGATGCCCTTTGCAGTTTCGTGCATGTCGTGCAAGAGCAGACCCTCGAGTACCCAGTAGCTGTCCCAGTAGTAAAACTCTGAAAAATTCGATATAAGCTGATGAGGTAAATTTACCACGCGTCGTTCTCTTGTCTAAAAAACTAGGTCTTATATACAACGTGGCTGCCCTTTTGTCAGGAAAACCGTCACGCTGTTTTCCAGCTCCGAAATGAAACCCTTGGAGGCGTGCATTCAACTGGTTCTTTCAATTAAACGGGGAAAAAAATTCAGCGCACGGACGAGTTGCCGAAATACTAATTACCCTCAGGATTTTCCGTGGCACGTATACGAGTTGGCCAACTGTGTAATAGCTGTGAAACTCTCCTACAGTTCGAGTAGGGCAGATGAAAAACTCATCCCACGTCCCGGCTGCATATAGCTCTATAAATTATTCGTCGAAATCAGCGCGGGAGAATGTTATACAGGCTTGACACACCTCTGACAAATAGTCTGCCCGCAAGAATTAAAATAAAAGATGCATGTTTCCGAAGACGAGGAGAAAGAAAATCGATTTGTCTTCCGAAGCGAAAAAAAAGGGGCGAGATCTCTAGGCCGAGTATAATGCCGAGTAGTAGTACCTTTGAACCGTCCGCCCGGAATGATGAAGGTATTGTTGACGTAAATCAGACTATGCCTCTTGGGATTGTCCCTGACGTCTGTGGTCATGCGCCTGGCCAGTCCTTTCCAGATCTCGTTGAGGTCGGCTGCCCATTGGCGATAGCGCGAATCCCCGATGCGCCGGAGTATCGCCGGCTCGGGATTCCAGTCGGTCAGTGTCACGTTCAGCAACTCGTTCGCCTCGAGGAAGTTCGCATCCACGAATTCCTGCAGCTGCTGCTTGCTCGGATTGTTGCTTGTGGCTTTCATGAGTGCCTCGAAGCTGCAAGCACATTGACAATTTATCTTATTTAATCAAGTCTCGATCGATTCGAATGTAACGCATAAAAAGGATTATTCGCGATGCTCTCATAGATTATATATGCTGTTTCGTATTATCATTAAACGAGCCATCGGTATACATATATATATATAAATCCGTAGCCAATAAAAACGAGAGAGCTGAGTGCGAAACCGTGTCGGTCTCTTTTTTTTCAACTACAGTTGCGCGTTCCATTGTACGCGCAACTGCATTAAAAAGTGTTCCGCCACAGAGCTCGATGCGTATTATATATATACCGTCGGTATACTCACTTTGCTAGTGTAACCTCCTCGTCGTTCTTCTGGTAGAGGTCGACGAAGGTCTTGCTGTCTTTGTACAGGGCTGCCAACTGGACCGTCCTCAGTAGATCGCCTTGGCAGTAGACCGGACTGAAACAGACGAACAAGAATAGTTCAGTTCTCGAGTGTACGAGCTTGTGCCCATCAAGACTCTCGACAGTCATTATTATAGGCTCGTATTGTGTATTAACTGCAAAGACTCGATGTAATCGTCTTACTAACTTCCAACTTGTTTGTCAACTACTTGACGAGAGAGCTGTGAGCTTTGCGAAACGATGCAGCGTTCCCGTTCTATATTTTCGAGAAAGCTCGTCAAAATTATTCTTCAATAAGAGTAGGTCATTATCGAGAATTTTACGCGGCACTTTTTTCGAGCTAATAAAAATCCAAACTTTTCATACTGAATCGCGCTCGGGATGGCGTGATAGTCTTTTTTCGAGTATAAGTAGGCATCGATTTTTACGAAAGTATATCCTAACGAAAAGGCTTTACTTCTAAATTCAACGTATCTCTTTCGAACGTAAATCGGATTACTCTAGAAGTCTCCGCGTAATACTTCAATTAATTCTCCTCGATACTTTGCCCATCCAATTTGAGGGGGATGAGATTCAACTGTCGATCGTTTGTATCAACGAAATCTCTGACACGAAGCTGCATCATCGGGTATAATTCCACACTAAGACATTGATCCCTCTCGGAGAGAAATTATAAATCCTCACTTGAGCGCGCGCGCGCGATATTATCGCATCGTATATACAATTCTGCCCGACGAAATCACGAAGTTATTTCGCCAACAACTACGACCACTCACGCAGCACATTCACGTCGACGGCGAGGAGAGCCAAGCAGTGTATTACACCAAAACAGACATTCCGTACAGATATATCTCGGCGTTTATTTGGGTCATTTCCACCCTATTCTAGGGACGAAAAAAAGGAGAGAATCCGCGACGGAAACGCGGCAGGAAAATATAAGCGCGCGGCCACCCGAAACAAAATAATTTCATCAATCAGGACGTGAGAGAGAAAAAAAATCCGTGGGTAGGTCGTTATGCGCAGTATAAAGGGGAGAACCGCGTGAATGGATAGCTCAAGGGGCCGAGGCTTATATATCTATACACATATATTCTTTTTTCGAGGAATTGATTTTACAATGAAATTAGATTGAAATCCTTTTTTTATAATGAAATTATGCCTCGAGCTTACTTCCTTTCTCTAACTTTAGTCAAGTTCGGCGGGATTGCGGTGTCACGCCTGACACGATCGAAAACACGCAGCCCGAGCTTGCAAGCTCCCAAGATTTACCGCATCCTTCGACGTATACACCTCGCCGCGCACGTGTGCAGCATATAAACAAGAAGAAGAAGAAGAAGAAGAAGAGCAGTATCTACGTCGTAGGAGGACAACAAAACGCTCATTGTTTTTCTTGTACACTGCTTCCTCAAGCACAAGCGGCTTGAATGATTGATGGAGCTTGCGTACTCTCGAGTGTAGGCGTCACATGTATGTACAACAACAGCAGTGTATATGCAGCACAAAGGAGACGACGCGTATTTTATGGAGCGTCGTCTACGTCTAGTCGAGAGAAGAACATAGCCCCTCTCTGTGATTAATGTCGTACTCGCGACGAGTGGACAGGAAAATAAGCCTATACGCGAGCCACCTCTATGCATAAATTATCCGGACGATCATCGTAAATTCCGAGGTGTGTGTGTGTGTGTGTTCCAAGTGGACCTATACATGCCGTATCTTGGGGTGAGTCGCGCTGATTATCGCCGTCGGGAGAGTGAGAGCGAATGGAAAAAGATTGAGATTGAGCATTTTTCACACTTATTGCTTTTTTTCTCGCAGTCTTGTAATGTGCAGAAGAAAATTGCCGTCTCTTATACTATCGATGTCAGAGTCAACAACGTCAGCAACGTCAGCAACTAACGCGCGTCCAATTTTCTCGAGGTTAGAGGTTCAACATCGTAACTGTATTCAATCAAATCGATTTATTAACGGCTTCAAGATTATATTTAAATGTAACAGGCTTTTTCGAATGGTACAAGTTGCTTTGCAGAGCATTTTATAATTATTTATTTCTCAATGCAATAGAGCTTTTACTTATATAAGTACTTTGTATAAATTCACATATAACACGAGCGTTTCTCGTTATAATGACAACATAATTAGAAGGTTCGCGTTAAAGGAGTAATTAAATAATTTCCGAGAATATTCATGATCGTAAAAGTTCAATATTCCAGCATAGTTTCGTTAACTACTCTTTGACTGCACGTAATGTGTGACGCTCCCGCGTGAGCAGTAATTTTGCCTGAAAGGATTCGTATATAGAGTAAGGCATGTTGAGACTCAAAGTAAAATATTTCAAGTATGTTGCGATTGTGCGTATATATATATTCGAAATAAGTAGAAGCTAAATTACAAAGATTCGATCGCGGGACGAAATATGGTCGCCCTTTTTCGATTTTCTTTTATGCACTTGGCCAGTAGATGAGAAAGTGCAGGACGCAAGCTCGAAGGCCTTCGATCCCAACAGCTGCTCTCAACGACATAAGTACCGGGACCAGCGTTAATCCACGCGCAGCTATAAAAATGCTCCTCTCGCCGATCCAACTAGTATGTGCCATTTTAGTCGGCCCGTACTAGCTATAGGCTTTAATACGGACACCAGCTGAGGTTTCATGTTTTTACGAGCTCGACGCGTGTGATTTTGGAATTGAATTTTATTCATTTCCGACACTTCTTCGGGCGACCAGCACTCTTCGAGTCAGCCCGATCCATATATGGGGCTATCAGCCCGCACAGAGAACGCTCTCGTTGCGCTCTTCTGTTCGGTCGGAGTACATTTTTATTTTCGAAAGAAAAATTGTCGATTATACATTTGGAGAACGGGTTTACCTATACAATATTAACGCCCATTCGATATTGATATATTCTCGACTGCAATAAGCCGATTACCCAGCATATTTCCGTGAACTAGCGGACAGACAGTATATACCTGCAGTTGGCAGTCGTAAAATATTCCATCTCTCGAGCAGCTGCGTATACATATAGGTATAATGACACAAAAAAGAAAAGTCCTAATTATAAAAAACTATAGCTCATCTAATACTTATACAGAGTAGCATCAGCAGCGAAATAATAAACTATCCGCCAGCGCGTGTAATACAAACATAATGTAGATTTGTTCCTTTACGTCTGCCCCGGGAAATGAGGGAAAAAAATTCATTTTATATTCGCTATCCTGCCATAGCTCTCTCTCTCTCTCTCTTGCGCGCGCTCGAGTCATTTATAAACTGCATTTACATTCGCTCGCTCGCTCTATCTCTCTGTCTTTTTCCTCCCTATCTCGAAGATACGACGACGACTCTTTATCTCCGCGGTGAATTTAAAAGCGATGTCTCAGTAGTGAACGAGTTTCCACGAGAGGTCGAATACGCAGAAATTAAAAGACATTTGCTCGTAATGGGCTTGCGGCTTTTTATTCCGAGGGTGACTTTGTGGCGTTTCTTATTCGGCCCGAGGCAAGTCAGTGTGAGCGACGTCTTGTTTAAGTACTTTCTTTATACTATAGCCGTGAGCTTACTCATTTTCTCTCTCTCTCTGACTATACTCTATAACAGCATCGCGAAAGCAATAATAATACACCTCGAGAGAGAGAGAAAAAAAACAAAACATAATCATAGATTGCATTCCATTGTGGAAATTGAAAAACTCTCCGCGTCTTCAATTTAGTTGTAAAATTCTCAAAGGAAATTTAAGGAAATCTCATTACCGAAGAAACTCACTCTCGTGCGAACAAAGGGCAAACTTCGTTGCAACTTGCACTTGCTCTCGACGCGCGTCTAATATAAGTCAGTCAAAGGTACACCACTCCTAGATCAAGAGAATACATAAATTTTATATTTATTAGAAAATCAGAGCCGAATTTCGAATTTTTTCGAGCAGCAAGCAAGATCAGCCGATGCCGTCGTTGCATCAGAAAATCCGAGAGTTTATAGAGATTTACCGAACGTGCGCGCGCAACGTTATATAGAACGCGAAGCAAATTACATTTTGAAGGCGAGCGTCTGATCCGTCGCGGCAAATCCGCAGTTATCCACTTCTGCTTCGTCGCTCGTTCTCTCTTCAGCTTCTTCTTCTTCTTCTTTTCCTCGCAATCGTTTTTTTTCTTCTGCTGGAGCGGTAAACGCCGCTGTATTCGAGATATCGGAAAAAATTGCCCTACGCGATCTTGAGCGCGCTCTTTTATTCTGCTCGAAGAAATATGCGGATTTATTCCTCGCGACGCTTGTAAATATTGCAGGCTTCGCAGGTAATAGAGGCATTTAGCGGTGCGGTATGCCGTTTTCGAGCTATATTTATCGTATATACCTTTTAGATTTATATCTTTTCCAGCTTTCGCTGGAATGACTCTCTTTGAAGTAAATATATATATATATAAGAAGCACGAGGAGATGGACTTTGGGATATCCGCGATTTTATGAAGCGCGCGTGCTGTATTATTAAACGCAAAACACGAGAGTCTAATAAAACATCTATAAGCCCTCGGCTTATCGCCAAGTCGAGAAAAACGAGGTCAAAGTTTGCATGATAATATGTTACAGAGGACACAGTATAGAGTGTGTGTATCTATATTTTATACGGGGAAATAGATGGATCGAGGCATCGCGTTATTAGTGTTGACGCGCATGTATCTATTTTCCGCGTGTATATATGCATAAGTTACAAATCGATCGAGTTTACCTAATAAGCTATTATTGCTACATAATTAATTTACTCGTGTGTCAATTCTTTGCGAGGAGAGCGTGTAGCGTATGTAAACTGCATTAAACACGAAATTACAGCATTTCGCTTTTGAATATTTTAATTTTATCTTGCAACTATACAGCACTATACCTATTCCGAAATTTTCAAGGTAAAAAATAGGAGAAAAGAAAGCGCTATAAGCCGAACAAAGATTTATCTCGCATAAATCTCTCGTTTTGGTCCACGCTAACACCAGAAAGCTTGGAACAAAAAAAAATCACGAAAGCTCCGCTAAGCCTCTATGTGCGACGATCCTCGAACGCATGAAAAATCAAACATAACACGTGCATATGAAACGATGTTTTATACAAAACCATTACGACGAATAAAATCCTTCAAAATCTCGAATTCATTTTTGTTAAATGATATTTTCACTGAAAATATTCCATTTTACATCTGACAAAGCTCAAATTTCGTGACGGCGGCAACGCAAAACGAGGTGGCAAACATTCTCGCGCAACCCTATAATTCCGCAGCACCTGCATTATTAATAAACGCCGCTCAGCACGATACGGCGTCGCAGCAGAAAGGAGAAAATTTCGTATTCCAGCGACTATATATATAGAGTTGATTCACGGCGCGGAAGTCGAACCAAAAGCTGCCCGTATATGAGATCGCACTGCCTCGTATAAAGAGATAGAGCCTCAAAGAAAGAGAGAACTAGCCTGTATCGCGGTTTCGTCGAAAAAAAAAAAAAGAAAACGACGAATGGGGAGCAAAAGGCTATCTGTATAAATGCGGTCCTGTGCGCGCCGTAAAATCTCTTTTCCGCTGCGGTAGAATTTTAACGACTCGGGCTCGCGAAATAGCCGGGACTCGAGAGAGTACTTTTTTTTTAAGGACATCACGACGCGGAATCTGTCGCGAGTGTGTGAAGAATGGATTACGCGATTGATGTTGCGTGATTTTATCGTGCGCGAGCTGGCATTATGTTGGAAATAAAGTTTCGCGTTACTCAAGGAAATTTAATTTAATCGTCCTCTTTCTATCGTTATAATACCTCAGCTACGCTTCTCAAGCTAAATAGGACGTCTTAATTATGCGCCGGGAGGTTCGTTTGATGAGATTGTGCAAGCCATGAACGAGGAAGAAAGAAAGCGCGCTTTTAATCTGGCGAATCATTCCGTCTCACAGGATTAACTGCGCTCGTTGCTTTTCTCGAACTCGTTGCAGTAGCGCATCGCGAGTGAATCGTTTTTTTTTTTTTTTTATTTTCACCGATTTGCCACTCGAAATAAGATTGCACATGAGATCGTATACCGCTGACGAAAACTAGTATATAAGTTGATTGAAAATCACATACGTCGCCGTAACGAGACTGTCGAGTGCACTATACCTTATATATACAAGCTTGAAAAATCTTTTCCTCGTCGGGCGCCAATCATTTCGGTCCGGAGAAAAAAAATTCCAAGAGAAGTGTAATTCACCGCTGGAATCCCGGAAACAAGCATAGAGACCGCAGAGAAGAATTCGCGGCGGCGCTTTTTTACTCCTATACTATACCTCCCATTTTTCAACGTTGGCCCATTGTCCAAGATTGCCATGGAGAAAAGCTCGGGCGTCCGTGAAGCGGCATTTTTCCAATCGACTTGTTTAATTGTTCGTTAAAAACGCGCCTTTATCTTCGTCGCGTAATTCGGCCAGGGAAAAACGCTCAGGGAAACGAAAAAGTTGGACAGCTGTAGGCGCGCGTTATCTAATCGAGGAAGCTTTCCGCATTCGTGTGCGCGTGTGTGCGTTTGTGAAGAGAATTTGGTATTGTATCGATAAGCGTGCGGGCGAGTTTGTATCTGATAAATTGGGAAAATTGATGAGGCGTCGATGATGTTGGATAATACCGAAGAGGTGTCTTTTGTGATTCCCGTCGGATGTATTTATAGTCTATCGAGATTTGGCCGATAAATAAAATTTCTCCCACACCGCGCTTGAATAGGATAAGAGTCGATGCTCTCTTTGTGCTCTATTTGCGATTCTCGAGAGGTTATTCCCCGAAATTTATTTGCCTTTCGAAATGGTATATACATAAAGAAGCGCGTTGAAGAAAAAAAAAAAAAATTCCCTCCGCGAAGTCATTGTTATATATATTATGACAATATAGACTCGTCGAGAGCGCGAGATAACAAAAGAGAATCCGAGCGAGAATTCTCGAAAATCTGAATTAAGCTCCTCGACAATAAAAATACAGCGGGCGCTCGAAAGCACCATTAAACAAAAAGCCGTATACGGGATGACGAGCAAACAAATTCGGGTTTCTCCGGAGTAATAGCAAGTGCGTCACGCGCGCAAACTGCTGCTCTTGCTCTTATTTTTGACAGAGAAATTTTATTAGACACACAGCGCGCGATATCCAAACAATCTCAGTGCAGCTTGTAATCGATCGGAAAAACGTGTCGATAGCGATACGACGCCACACATAGACTGATGATAAAAAGCTTGATGACCCAGTGCCACGGAAGAGCGAACGTCTTATTATTTACCTCGGCGCAAGAAAACAAGACTCTCTCGTGATGAAAGAGCCAAGCTATAGGACGCGCGCGCGCATTGTGTTCAGTGCAAAGTTACGTGCGCGCATTATAACACAACTTATCGCTGCGGCGCCTGTGTGTGTGTGCAAATGCACCCGTGGGAGAGAATGTATATTACCGCGCGCAAAAGCACATTTTACCGCGAGTTTTCAAAGTAAAATGCATTATTAGAATTAAGTCGTTCACGAGAGAGCGCACAATGGGAGCATGCTTCTCTGCAGTATAAACACTGCACAGGAAGAGCATCGTTTATTGGCCGAAACGAAGACAATATCCTCTGTGTATTATACGCAGTGAGGGAGAAGTAACTTTCGCTAACTTGGTGATTCTTGCGGGAATTTCATTATAATTAACTGTCGGTTACATCATACAGGCGATTTGGAAAGTTGTCGAGGCAACTTCTTGTATATAGGTATATGCTTGGTATCTCTCCGCGATTATCTATATTATATTATATACCTTCGACCATAGAACCTTAGAACTTGGCCGGGACTTTACCGAGCAAATATACAACGAGTATTGGCTATGCTCGCGTTTTGTTATTTCCGTCAAGCGCGCTGGTGCTTGCAACTATCGTCCCGCCAAAACTTTCCCTTATAATATCACAACATTTATATGCGCATCGTACGATAACTTTCGACAATAGACACTTCAATTACACTGCGAGCGCATGTATTATATATGACAGGAAACAACGTGGGTTTTATAAGTTGAATATTTTTTTTTGTGGGCACATCTACCAGACCACTTTTTTCAGTTCCTTGTTATTGTAAGCGAAAAAGTGGTCTGGATATACTAACAAAATTCAACTTCTGGACTCCAAGTACACCCATATATATAATAGAGAAACAGCCGAAATCCGCGCTTACCGCGAAAAACTCGTTTAGCTCATAGCTCCGGCTTTTTTAAAATGAAGCCAGACTCGTTTCTTCCAGCGGACTGTTATCTATAATGTAATAACCGCCGGCTAATTAGAAACGTGACAAACAGAGATGGCGAGCAGATATATTCTCGTATATATATATAATTGCCATCTTCAATTGCGCCCAAAAAGTATAACTATAACATGAAGTAATTAAAGTGTGTATACCAAAGAGAAAAGCGGCCGAAAAAAGATTCTTTATTCTTTTTGCTGTGCTTCATACTCGCGTGTCTGCTGTGTGTACAGACGCATATTTACGCCCGCGATTGTTCAAATAAAGCCCGCACGTGTTGCTGTACGAACGCGCGCTCTCCTCTGTTTACTTTGATCATCAGAATTTTCATGTATAGAATTGTTGTAAAAGCTGCGAGCGTGGGGGACGATGCGTTCGTTTGTTGATGAGATTTCATTTGTCTTATTGGATTTTTTAATCGGATTTTCTAGTTTTTCACATTTGTTATACCGTGTCTCCGCCCGACAAATAGTGTTTTTTCTACTTAATTTTTTCGGCCACCTTTCGAGCGAATATTTCAGTTTCAATATCCTTAATGAAAATGTTTAAAAAGCATGATAAATCAAATTTCTAGACTTGCAGAGATGGATGCTAATGCACTGGATTATTTTAAAGTTTAACAAGGTTAACGTTGATTGACTGACTTGTGCGTTTGCAGAGAAAATTCTGTTTCACCGGAAAAGCATCCTCTAGAGAGATTCTGTGCAGTGAAATCGTTATCATAAAAATTATGCAGTACTGCACACCACCAGTTACGATAAGCGATAAAATATTAAGTTTCGTTTAAATCTAACGACGAGTATGAGATTAAAAATTGAAAACCGTTGGCTGTTTCCCAACGAATAATTTTAATGAAAATACGAAAAGAAAACAGACATGTAAATTGCACACGAGCTATGACTACCTCTACAATTATCTTTGCGCGCTATCAATAGTAATATTTCATTCGCGCATTCCACTCATCACATAACACGAGCTACAGCTTATTTTCACGTAGCCGTTTGCTGTTTTATTTTTCGAAAATATCGCTTTATTTGTATAGAAAAAAAAACTACGCGTTTATTCCACGAGCAATATTGTTTCCTCTCACAGTAATTAATTGTAAACACGCAGTTGGCGTGTATTTCTTTACTCTCGCTCTCCAAATAAAGACAATTTTCAAAACGAAAAAAAAAAAAACAGTCCAACATAAATGAAAGAACTACGCAACTACGTATTTACAGTTAATCTCCAGATAGCACTATCTGCATCGGCGACATATCCGAATCGCTATATTAGCGGCAAGCGCTCGTTAACGCGCGAGGTATTTCATGTTTACGCGGCAAACTATGCTCGCCTTTCACCGCGCGCGCGACGACATGATATCCCTCTCTCGAGTATACCGGAATTGCCGGAAGTTATGTACGGAAAATTGTCTCACCTTTGGCAGAGGTCCAACACTTCCGCGGCCTCGTCATCTTTGATGAAAACTCGAGCGTTAGCGCCAATTGCCAGCGACAGCAGTAGCACCGACAGAAGCCTCTTCATTCCCATCCTCTATAACGCCAATACTGGCGGAGACCACGGCAACACAATGTACAATATAGACGAGCTGCAGAATTGGAAAGTATACACGCGGTGTACGACAACGCGCGTTCGAGTGACAGCCGGGAGAGTTGAAAAATGCGGTGCAGTATGTATAATGTCTATATCCACAGACACAGAGAGATAGTGAGTGAGTGAGAGAGAGAGAGAGAGGGACACCGCACGCGTCGTTCGCTATATGACTTGACCGAGACCGGACATCTCCGCGCGATATTATATATAGTGCCGGCTACATACTCGGGACGGAATTGATAACGAGAAACGACACCGCCATTGGTCGACGACCTTAGTTTGACTCCCCCGCCAGTTGTACACACTGCTCTCTCTCTCCCTCTCTCTCTCTCTCTTCGCTTAGGCGCGCAATTGTTGTGTGTGAGAGCGATGATAGCGCGCGTGTACAAGCGACACATGCAAAAATTCATGCTAGTTTATTATCGCCGGATCCAGGCGAATTTTGCCGGTGCTATTTTGTTGCCGACTTTTTCCGGTCATTTTTTTCTTCACCTGTGCTGGCGGGAAAATTCTGGTACACACATATATATATAAACATATAGAGTTCGTTGTAAAATTGCTAAGGACCTTTCTCAAATGGACAATGTTGAAAAGTGTGTCAGTGGGTCAGCAGTTGTTGGCCAGATAATCGATTCCTCTTTATCAACATTTCGGAACGAGCTCAACTCTCGTCACAAAGTAAATTTTAGTGCACCGGTAGTCATATCGCACATATATCAATGCCAATATTAATCGATTCGGAGAATCTCTGCATCAATTTATCGCGATTACGCGGATACTGCGATATATTATCTGATCGATAAACCACACGATTATGCGATGATCTCATAGGTAGTGTACGTTATGTCAATCACTCTTCCCTGCAGTTAATAGACAATAATACGAGATGAGCATCTTTCGAAATGCAAGCACATCGTACACGTTCCAGTCGCAAAGTAGGGACAACGGTCTGACTTGTCGTCAAGTCATGTAAGTTCTATTAACTTCCGGGGACGCATTGTATAAAGGCTAATCTGGCTGCGGCGTATAAAGTTTAAACTGGGGCGAAATTTCGAGGCGAACTCGTGCGCTCGCGCCAAAGCTGTCGTCAATTCAGCTAACGCGAGCAGGTAACTGGAATTCCGAAGGAGCGATTGTGAGCCGCGACAAAATGTATCGTCGGGTTTCCTTCGCAGATTGCATAATTATACGCATTAGTGTCGTCGTGCGCGGAATTTACAAACTGGCTCGCTGATTAACACGACTTTTTTCGTTATTTCCTGCTACGGCGAGCTTATACGTTATTGGCTATTTGATTTTCCTTGAATAAAATGCCTCCACTATCGCCCTTTGGAACATCAGCGTTTGATAGACACGATATATTATTGCCCCTCGCTGTAATGTTACGGAATAAAGAACGTCGTCCCGCACGCATAGTATACGACTACAGTATATATAAATCGAATTTGTTTCACGCAGTAACTGTGTATACAGAATTGGCCAGAAGTCGTATATCGAGGTGAAAAAACAACATTAACGAAAGCTCGAAACTGTTAACGAGACTTTCATTACACACCGACGTCAATCTCGCGCGAGCTTATTTCACGCGAAGAGAGAGTAACTGCATCACGGCCATCCTCTAATCCTCGTAATTCCTTTTTCTCGTTAGCTCTTCTCTCGGTCTTCCCCTACTTTTCTCGACTCCTCGTTGGTATGCGCTGCCGCGACACGAGAGATGGCTCTCGAATTAGCCGATCTCGAGCTGCGTATAGTAGACTTGTAATAAGCTAACTTTCACAGCGAATTCAATTAATCTGTTTCCGATTAGTTGCACGTTTTCAGGAAATATACTTCCGACGCCACACGATGTGCAAACTCTCCAGCCCCGTGTTATAGTCCAGAGGGATTCGATCATGATGGATTAATACGGAGATTAATGATGCCAACGCGGAGATGACCGTTTTCTGCTGTGCGATTCCCTTTGCTATAAGTATTAGGCAGCATCTGCTACTCGGTTTATGAAATTAGACTACTTCCTGATGCGCGCAAATGTCGGTTATGTTATTAACTTTTTCTTCCATCAAATATGAGCTCTGCTCTCGTGATGAGTTGAGCTGAATTTGATAAATTGGGAATACATGTTGTACAGTATTCGCCTAGTACGGTGCTAAAAGTGACCAAAGTGCATTATACTGTTATGATCGTTAAACGGCATTTATTCTTCGTTTAATAGATATTATATTTGCGGGCTCGTAAACGTAATATATAGCGAATGATCGATGTGCGTAGTCAATTTTATTGCGTTATAAAGAACGCCAGTCGCGCATATTCCGCGAAAACCAACGGAAAAAGTGTTAACATTCTCTTTCTATTAAAGAAGTCTTATCATCAGATTCCAGCGGAGAAAAATTCAAGTAATATGAAAGGTTTAGTCAAAGTCGTTGTACCATTGTACACTTACATCAAAGTGAAATGGAAGTTTGCTGATAAAAATTTATGAGTAATAAAGAATATTTATAGTTTCTTAAAAAACGACATAGTTTGAGAATATATGAAAATTGTTGTGCATGTATTTGTACACGTGTCATACTTTACACGTGTGCCATACGCATGTACATAATTTATTTTCCTTCATAATGTATCGTCTGACACGATTTTTTTTTGCATCGCAAAGTATATTTAATAAATAATATCGTTATAAACTATAAGTTAATTGTTAGAGAACAATCATCTTGTGATCAGATAAAATTATAATATGCAGTGGAAGCAAAACGTTGTTCTTTCAATTACAGCAACAGTTAAAAAGTACAAAATTTAAATAACCTTATAATGAGTTACGAACTTGAGGGGAAAAGATTTAATGGGGTCCGAAGTCAGAAAGTCCATATATTATGCGGTGAGCGCGTCATCTTCATCAGTGTGACTATATATAGGTAGATATATTCCTTCGCAATGTTTGTCTAAGACACTAGACGTGAGCGTGCGGCTGTATCGATCTCTTTCTCGAGAGCCTGAAAAAGAGACATGCTTCTCGCGCGTGTCGAGACTGCAATCTAATGAAGACCGAAAAGGTCTCATTGTTTGAGTCTGTCACTCGGATTCTGATGAAATGGATGTAGGCAATTGGTATCAGATGCGTGACGATTTCGAAAGAGACTAGTGATACAGTATCACGCCAAATTTGCATGATCGTAAAGACAACAGTTTATTGTCTGGCTTTATTTTTGGCCTCTTGACGTAAAAATGAAAACCTTCTGTTTTGACGCGTGTTTAATTAGGTGTGAGTGGCGCTATTATATTTCCTCTATTTAAAAACTTGAACCGAACGGTATGCCTGATGAGACGATGATTTGACGCGCGACATCTACAAGAACATCTAATTAAATATTTGGGCTACACACTTCGTTTGGATATGCTAATTTAATTATACGCTTATCAGCATTTGTTGAATAATATGGTTGCAAACTTTGAGACACCTGATGATTATAAATGAAAAACTGCGTCTTGATGACTTTCTATGTATTTTATTGCTTCGATCAAATATTGAATTAATTTATTAAGTTACGTTCGTAAGTTAAGTTGGTTATATGTTAAAGGTAAATTCAATTGCAATTTATTATACTGTAGTAGTTTATTAATTATTCGTATTTGGTTATATGAAAAACTATTTAATTATTTGTTTTATTTGAATAAAAGTATTCCTGACTTGTTCTGGCTTTTTCACTTCATCCAAAGAGGTTTTTACGCCAAAGCAAGTTATTTGTTTATTTATTTTACTGCGGAAATATTGTGTCGTACTTCATAAAACCTTGAATACTTACTCCATCCCGAATTCCCCTTTTATTATTATTAAGTATAATTTCATGACCACACTTACGAAATAATTCTGCGTATTTCCCGAGTAAAGTGCAAATAAAAATACGAGTTTTCTCTCCAGTTCTCCTGTTTTCATTTTATTTTTCTCCGATTTTAACAGGTGAAGATTGAAAATACCGGGGCACTTTGTTAAAGTATCATGCGCCCACTGTTCTCTCGAATAATATTGTCAATAACAACAAAGCCGTTAAAAAGGATAACAATTACGATATATAACGCAAATAAATTCGTTCTCTTATTTATATTAGTAGTAAAGTATACACCTCGCCCATATCCTATACCAATAGAGACTCTGCTAGTATATCGTTCTGGAAAAACAACCGAAGCTATGTGCATACATACATCGATCAATGAAATGTACTGCTTGAAATCTGCGTCGATTTGCAAAGAGAGTAAATCCACGAGAACGTGACATCAGTTGATCTTTACAGCTGCAGCGACAAGATGAACGAGACATCAGGGTCATTCGAAAAGTCGTGCGCGCGTAGAGGTATAAAGGCGCGTAAAGTACACACATTGCTCGGAAATACGTCAAAAACAGGCGGCGCATTGTAGGCAGTCTCGAGGTCGGGGAAAAGCGCTCGCCGACACAAAGGGCCTGTCGAAAAGTTGAACTAAAGGAACAGTCGATATTTCAGTTTCCGGCGCTCTGTGATATATTGCTGACGAAATCTACTTTTTACGGGTTGTATATTATTTTGATTCGATGCCCAGCGGTCTCGGCAAAGTCGCCTCAATTTTTTGGCATAAATACTCATGGAGATTAATTCACAATATTCAATTGAGAAGACAAATGATCATTTTCGTTATCAAGCCGCAAAATCAATCGTTGTTATTCAAACTATCAACTCTGAATGTCACAGTGAAAGATTATCAATTTAGAACAGCAAAAGCACATACGAGAATTTCTACGGGAAATATCCAATAACGCCGTTCAAAAATAAAATAAAAATACTGCTGAGTTAGCGAATTGCTTCCTCAAGGAGGCTTTAGATTATTTAAGCATAATTTATGCATCCCTTTTTACTCCAAACATATATCAACGAAAAATTACGAAAAAAAGGAACAATCACTTGATTTCAAATAACCCCGAGAATTGAATAATTTTTCAATGACTACTTTTCGTTGAATTCGCACAGCCGAGAAAAAAATGGGCCGAGCTCAATTTCGCGGGAGCACTATTTTTTTATGTTCTGCATGTCCTATAGAACAAGAAAAAATAACATAGCCCTTATTTTCTTGTCAAGTTTTTGATCGGTCTAATCAAATGTTTTTTGTGGATTTCCTCATATACATAATTATTACCACGCCAGTGTAAACGAGGAAAATTATGATTTTTACGCAGATGATTTGCTTAGACAGAATAAAGATATGCTTTGAAAAAATGATTTATCATGTAGAATGCATTACAGCGAGGTCATCCCGTTATGTGCATTCGTTTTTTAGTGAAATATCGTAAATAGAATTGGCATACTGACCTTTGCATCTTCATATTGCAGATCTATGCAATTTCGGATCTATATAAAGAGATGTCAGTTTGCTATCATGTATTTAGTTTCGCATAAGGTGAAGTTGTGATAGTTGCATGTGATTCAGTTGCGCTGAAGTTACTTTAAAATGAAGCGATTTTTTATAACTATTTGCCTCTGTATTTCAGCTCTACATTTAGTAAGTAGTTGAAACAGAATTTTCCTTTAAAAATCGAAGTAGACAAAAATTAAATGATTAAAAGTTTAACTCAATATAGATAATGATACAACATTCTTTTTTTTTAACAGAGTAGTGCTAACAGGTTCAATAACTTAAAAGAATGTATAGGTAGCCAAGGATTTGAAAGTAAATTTTCTTTAATTCTTTCCCATGATCGCTGTTAATGTTCTAAAAGAATTATAAATTATGTTAATACTAAATCGATTATTTTATAGATCAAAAAGAAGTAATGCAGGCACTCATGCAATCAAAAGTAGATACGTTGCAGGGCGATTCAAAAGAAAAATTAGCTTGTGCTGTAGCATGCGCATTACACAAAGAAAATAAATATAATCAAACAATCCACGCCATTTTGAGTGAGGCTATCAATTATGGTAAATAACAGAAACAACACGCATATAGACTGGTATTTTATTTATAATTACATAAATTTGTATTAATTTATATAATATTATCATCAGCTATTAACGTTCCGGAAGATACGAAAAAACAAATGTTAGAAACGTTGAATACATGTCAAATTCAAGGTATGATAACTTTGGGTAAATAGTCATCATATATACTATGCTTATGAACAACTGGTTTCTATTCAATTTTCAGCGGGTACAGACGACTGTAAATTATTAGATTGTGTAAAAATAACAGAATCGCATTTTCTTGATCTCTACGTTGTTGTAAGTATACAAAAACATTATAATTAGTTGATATATCGTCGCCCTGGATTAAAAAGCCTTTTTAATCCAGAGCGACGATATAACTTTGCTTATTAATTCAATAATTTTATAAAGAATTTGTTTTCAATTTTTAATAGATATCTCACATACCAGTAGATGGAAAATTTTGCCTGTCCGTGAGTAATCTTGTAGCAGGTAATAAGCATAGAAGATTGACACTGTATTATACGTAGTTGTTATATTATAAGAACGATAATTCTATATTTAAAAAAAATTTAATTACAGATGATGTCCGTAATATTAGAAAAGCTATAAAGAATCCAGAAGCTCTTGATGAAAGTGGGCAAAACAAGAAGGCTTGTTTAATCGGCTGCGTTTTTCACATAACGAAGAAGCCAGGGCAATTAATTAGTAGTGTCATCTCGGACGCTATCACTACAGGTACCTTTTAAGATTGATAACAGCTATATTGAAATACTTTTGAAAGTTGGTTGATTATAAAAATCTTAACGTCTTTTAGACGCCAGCATACCGGAAGACAAGAAAAAATCAATGTGGAATACATTAAGTACTTGCGTCAGAGAAGGTGAGATATTTTATAGTACATTTGAAGAGCATGATTTTGTTTAGTTATGAAATAGACTTAAATCATTCATCGTTTTATACAGTTGGAGTCAACGAGTGCAAGTTATTGGAGTGCATCAAAATCAATAGCGATCCATTTAAAAGCCTTATCAATGTCGTACAAAACAGCATTAAAGAAAACTCCGATTGGCTTGTATGGATTTCTTAAATTGATAAAACATTGGATTAAAGCTTTCCAATAATAAAAAAAAAAAAAAAAATACTTTGATGCGAAAACCAGAATTTGTCAATAGAATCTAAAATTTCGAAGAACATTTATTGTCCAAAACATAAAACCCGCAATTAAATCTCTATTTATTTAGATTTCGGTTTTCATTGAGTTCATTCTTTTATTCTTCCATCAAATTCAATTGCACGATCCAACTTTCTCCCAGACAAAGCTTTGATACGAATTCACTCAAAAACAGTACGGAAGCTCAAAATAAAACCGAATACCAATATACACCCAGACACTTATACTTCTCGCCTCAAACTCATCGTCTCTAAAATCAACGACTACGGCGCATCTTATTCCCACTGCGGAAATATGCGCGCATCCTCGGAATTCCTCATCCGCAGAAATTCCGAATATCCTCTGCCGCGTCTTTCTCTCCGCGTGGAATAACTCGAAAGCGTTCCTAAGACGCTCGACAGGCTGATGCGGAGTATTATCGAGAGAAACGAGATCGATAGCACGCGCTTCCAATAATTTTAGGATGATGGCCTTTAATGCTCTTTCTCAATCTCGCGATTGCATTCGAGTTATTTTTCCCCCTTTTTCGGATAAATCTACTGCAGGATGTCAATTTCGAAGTTTGTAAAGCTTTTGTTGGAAGATTTTCCTTGCTATTGTTCTCGCTTCCATTTTTTCGCACATTATACCGCATTATTATAATTATAAAATAACAATGTATCTCTATTTTAATTATCTAGCATAATATATGCATATAGACGGTGGGATTTCCAATTTTACCTCAACACCGTTATTTTGAAAATAATTGCCGATTTATATAATTAAGCAAATTAGAGTTCTCGACATACGAAGGCCGGCGAATGTTATCGGAGTGCGCCGTGAAATATTTCGCTGAGTAAACTTCTGATGCTATTATATGCAAGCGACGTTTCACTATCAATTTGCTTGTTCTGAGAAACTGTTTATCGCACTTCCGGTTGTTACTGGAAAAAAAAATTAGTCCGCAAAAATAGTGGTTCTGAGATCCGGTAAATAAGAGCCGTAACTGAAACTTTGTGGAAAGTGGTGGTAGAAAAATATCGTGCTTTTCTGCAGATGCGGGCGCATAATTTCCCAAGTAAATAGAAGAAACTGCTTCCAAAGTAAAAATTATACATAATTACACAAACATACACTTGATGTAGCTTTTATCCTATTTTTAGAAGTTTCCAGTCTGGCAGCAAAATGAACCAATTTCGTCATGTACTATACAGCGTACGTAGGCCTTTTCCAGTTTATTTTCTGTCAGAGTATTATGCGTCGCTAAAGTAAGCTCTACTTTGAATAAAACAGGTTTGAATTATACGAAAAATATGAACAATCCGTCAGCAAGAAGACGTTGAGAACTCTATTCTTTATAATACTTCGTATTATATACAAGCAGCTATAAAGCCGAAACGAAGTTTTTATAAAAACCTAGCAATCGGTCTCGAAAAATAAACAGACTTTTTTATCCGGGTTCACGAGTAGGCGAGAGTCATCGCGACATCACAGCAGCAAACAATTCCAGGTGACAGAGTCGAAATAAGGTTTTTATAAGCAGCTCAAAAAATAAATACAGACTTTTTTATCTGGATTCACGAGTAGGCGAGAGTCTCCGCGTCACAGCGGTAAACAATTCCGCGTGACATTTTATTTCATAACGTACAAATAGAAAGATAATCAAGCCGATAACGGCCGTTATCGGAAACCTTGATTCACCAGCGCAATTCTTTTCTAGTTGTAGATCAGCGAAACGCAATAAGTGACACAAGGTCGCGTGAGCGGTGCGTCCGCAAGTTTGCTACTAATGATTTCATATCGGAAATTAACGCTTTGGCGCAGTTGTAACTAATGAAGCTTCGAGGGCGAGATAATAATCTTATACGAGATTGCCGAGCAATATATACATATATATATATATTTGATATTATAGTTCCGAAGTAATAATGTGGTGGTAGCTCAGACCTTTGTAGAATTTTCATGAGGTCGCGTAGGCGATTAAGCGTCGTAGATATTATAAAACTAAAGCCATTTCGGAGTAATTATTAATGCTCGTGCTTTCGCGCTCCTCAAAGGGAGATGATATATCTCTCCCCGTGAATTCATAAGGAGATGCATAAGATTGATATGAATGAAGGATTTTTTATGTTCTCTGTAAACGCAACATGTAATCTCGACTCGCTTTGAACTCATAAAAACGGAACCGTCCAAAATTTAGTGGACGGATACGTAAATATGTCAAAAAATGAAAAATTAAATTATTCTTTTTTAATATTCGTCTCGGGAACTCAGGAACACTGTAAAATTCGTAAGCCAGAATTCATGATCTTGATTTTTCAGTCACCGCCGGGTTCACTTGGCAATGCGGGTGTCGTCGAAGAGTACTTTTACGTTGCTGGATCTTCTTTAAAATAATGCACATAATTACGTTAAGGGTGTTGAATTTAAAAAAAGATATTTCAAAATTTTACATTCTTTAAATCCAGCGCAGTACATTATTATACTATACGTTTAGATATGCGAAGCTTCGAAATATTGGTTCATGAATACACCGCATAATATGCAGGAGCGCTTACACAAACCCGCGTTTTACTATAATATGTCGAGCACTTTTCATAATGCATGAGATGCGCCTTGGTGTTGAAAGCAAACATTTATTCTCCGCGTAGTATATGTAACGAACATTATCTTCTCCACACAAGGAATGGAGTATACGCAGTCTCAGCTCAAATTCGACGAATCGAGTAGCTATGCTCGGGTGTGTCAAAAGCAAACCAGGCTTATTGCAAGCCGATGCAACAGGACGATCGTAACAGTATACATGCCGTGTACATTCGCAAATGGATTGGCCATCACAGAGAGAACTAACTACTACAGCAAGTTCACAGACGAACTTCAACAAGAGCGCGCGTTTCAGCTCAGCATCTAGAGTATAACCGGATCCGGATCAGAACCTCACTGATAAAGGATCTCCACTCGATTGCGGTCGATTAGTGCTTCCGATCTTCTCCTCTGCCCTCTCATCCATCCGAGTGCACGGACGACAGCGAATTTCCATACTGCATAAATTAATTACTCATTTCAGTGAGAGGCGCTCGTCTCCCCGTGGATTTGCATGAAATTAAGGAAGAGCCGTCGGAAAAAGCCGAGAGGGTCGCCTCCTAGTCGGTGCTACGAAGTCGATGGGAAAATTGGCGAGAGAGAGAGAGAGAGAGAGAGAGAGAGAGAGAAAGACTCGAATAAAGTCGATCAGACTGCGAGTTTCTGATGCCCGTAATTGCTCGATCGACGCGTACGGACGTTAGGCAATTACAGGCCGCAGGATATTCGCGTACGTGCTTCTGTAGGCATTAATGCTGCCTGTACACGAGACTTGTAGCTAACCTTTTCTCCCTTTTATGCCTCGGATTCGATTTGCATTGTAAATTCCGAGATTTCTAATGACTCAATTTCAGCGAGTTGTCGCTTATATGCAATAGTATACCTATGAGAATGCATATATTTTTTCCTATTTCCTGATCCGTCGTGGCACGGAATTCGGCGAATTTCCCGATAGCTCATGCATTCTCCCTTTATCTATCTCTCACAGGGAATTTAATATATTACTTCCCGAGCTATAGTTATTCACCTTTTGCGAACAGGAAACTTTGCGCCGATTTAATTTCGATTTCGTGAAAATAACGGAACACGCGAGAGCACGTGGCGGAAAAACGAAACATTACGTAATGAAATATAGATATATGTTTAACGACTCGAGAAACTTTTCATTACAAGCTTTTACGAGTCGTCGACGGTCAGTTACGTAAGGAGCGCGCGAGTGCCGTCGAAGTGTAATTAAGACTTTAAGTCGGAGAAAAATTGCTTGCGATAAAAATTTCATAACGATCGTTTGCTACTCTCACGGACAAAAAAGCTCTTCTCCTCTCGGAAAGTATCCTATATACAGGCTGAAAGTCGATGTACACTAGTTCTGGCTCAGGAAATAGTGGCGGGATTATGAAATGGCCGAACGCAAAAGCCTCTTTTTTGTATTCAATGTCAGCCTGAGCTTGAAATAAAAAATCAATCCTTGCAATACACGATATTGCGCGGGATTTGAAAGGCTACTATATTCTATAAAGTGCAAGAGTCTCGGGACGACGACGCGGATAAACGAGGCAGCAGCGCGCTTCAAGAATTCTCGAGAGATGACTTTTTTTCCGTCTTCGGTGATTATACATATTGTGTACACGTGACGTGTATAATGGATGTAATAATCAAAAATTCTTGGGCAATTATACGCAGCAGTAACAGTTTGCTCAACATTTCCATCACACGTGCGCGATAGCAATTTCGAGCTTCGTGTATGCTATGTACATACATAATACGCTATGATCTCGGCGCGCATTGCGAATGCACAGAGAGCAAGCAAGCTTTGGCATGTCTGCTCGAGGTACAGTAATCTGTCGTCTAATGAGCCGTCGAATAAACATGGATCGAGTAATTTTCCGGACAAATATGTGTACACTATACTGGTATTACATAAATACGAGAGTAATTTTGATACCAATAACATTTCATTTCCTTCTTTTCTGGCCTCCACTCGATTTAATCACCTTAATATTCCAGGCCTCGGCGTGCACTCGAGAGAGGGAGAACGAACGAAAGCTCGAAGAAGAAGTACACAGGTATATATAGTATAGTCTTTCGCTCGAGAGAGATTAAGGCATTCCCATTTGTCGAGAGTGCGGAGCATCTATCCAAGAGCATGTAATGAAGGAAACGCTTCATAAGGGGGCAGAGGAACGAACTATAACTGTGTATAGCGTAAGATCGCGCGTGCTCGGCGAAAAAAAAGGCTGAGAGTCGGTTGGCCACAAAGACCGAATAAGAGAGAAAGACACAGACAGAAGAAACGTGCGCGTGCCGGAGCGGCAGCTCAGTCATCTTTCTTTGCAGCAGCTCTCCCCTTCTCTCTCTCTCTTCCCTTTTTTATTATCGCGGAATTGCGCGACAATAGCGAATCGGGGTCGGTTGTAGAATCGGGATTCCACTCTCACCTCTTCCGCGCAGCCTCCGAATCCAGTAGCACAAAGCCAAGCCTGCTATCATTTTCCACATTGTGGAGCGGCCTGGTTCTCTCTCTCTCTCTCTCTCTCTCTCTCTCTCTCTACTTCGTGATTTAAAGGAGAACTGCCGTAAGCCCTTCAAGAAAGAGAGAGGGCTAATGGCCTGGTGCTTTGTCAGAGTAGCTGGCCGGCTATGCGGTTTCGCCAACAATTTCTCCAATTTGATACTAAAGCTGCATTATTTACGAGGCATTAGAGCTGCCTCTTCGGGTCAAAGTTTCTTCCTTTTTCTTTTTTCCGGGATCAGAGGAAGCTGCTGTATACGCGGAAGAATTTCACTAATTCATTCGAGGCGAGGTAGTTTCGTCCTGAGCTTATACGCCGCGATAAGAGCGAGAGACAGAGAGAGTCTGTCTGTATATAAGCCCTTTCGCTTTGCACATCGGAGGAAGCAATATGCTTATTAATATACGCTATATTTCTTCTCGTCTTTGTTGTAGTAATTTCATCTTCAAGACTCCAAGCGAGAAAGCATATTCAGTGACTATTGCGATGTTTTCTAATTATTGTGAAAAGTCTTGAAAAAAGAATTCGGATTCTGAGAATAAATTACAATAAAATACAATGCATCACAATTTTTCACGAACAATATAAGAAAGTTCTCGTGTAGCGATAGCTTACCATAGGGCTAAAATAACTAGATGGAAAATTGTACCTGTCCCTGTGTTTTCAGCCAAGTCACACATAGGCAAAAAAAATAAAAGAGGAAAATGTACTATCGTATTTTTAGACCAAGCTGCACAAGAGGAAACTTGGCGATATAATAATCCAGTTCAGTTAGAGTAATGACTGACAGCCATCGCATAAAGCATACTCGAAACTAGATTTTTTTTCGGATCTGGAACAAAAAGGTGATAACCCGTTTTCCTGCAATGCACGGCCGCGCATATTTATAATCACAGCGATGTTTTTTTTAAGGTCAAAAATGTAATGCTATATAGACACGAGTTCGTGCAGTTGAAAGCCTCGACAATACACAACAATTAATGCTTCGAACTAATACCACTTCTGCCCGTTGTCCTTAAGTACCTCGAAAATGTTCTGTACTTCTCCAATGCATTCGGTAATAATGACGCTTAATGGTTAGACCGACTTAGTGGAGAGACAGAGAACCGAGCATTTTCCGAGAAAGAGCATTTTAGGTGAAAAACAGGAAGCTGAACGGGCGAAGGACAGAATTAACAATTTTGTACTATTCTGCTGTTCTATATAATGAATAATTCGGTATAGCTTATTATAGCACCGGAAAGTTAGTTGGTTAATATTTTATGCGAATTTCACCAAGTTTCCATTTATTTGCAGAGGTGCTGCGTTGCTTTATAATTATAATTTGAACAATGCCACTGTCCATTCAAATTATTGAAAAACATTTTAATTAGCTCACTTCCGGCACTAATAACTTAAGCTTATCGTGCAGTCGCTATACTGAAATAGTTTTGCGCTCACAACGATATACATTAAAATAATTTAGTCTCGTTGTTACAAAATTATTCGAACGTTTGCGAGCTATGTCGACAAAGTTTATGCAAATATAGCTGCGATAACCTGATAGATTTCGGGAGACGTGTCCAGTGAAGCAAATAACAGTCAATGCTAAAAATCAAGGTAGCTGCGCATCGCTCTTTACTATCAATTTGAGAGTTACTCCGTGAATCTCTATTCGAATTGCTTGTTCGAGCGTTATCTCTCCTATGAAAGTAGTTTGGAAGTTCCTTTTTTTCATTTATGCATAAATATTATATAAGGGCGAAAAATTCAATTTAGAGATAATACTAACAATGGCGACCACCTCTGCAAAATACATTGTTTTATATAATTAATGAGAATTATATGAATTTTGTTAAATATTGGGTTTTTTCCACTGGTTCAGCGTATAAAACATTCACGAATCTTTCATACGTGCAAAATTTTGTATTTTCAAGATATTCTCTTTCTACACACAGGATTTAATTAATTTCAGCGCGAACGCTTTCAAAATTTTCAATTTTCTGCTGAATATATATTGTAGAAAAAATTGAGGAACAACTGCTTGTACGGGAAGCAAACAGAATTGCAAAAATGTTATTCAAATATCCAGAAAATTTACATCGCAAATATCATGCGTATAAGCTGTTCGCATTCAATTAAATAAATACTGTCTATTTCACGATATATCGAACACCACGACTATCAAAACATATTTTCGTCATTTAATTGAGCAATCAGAATATAGGTATGCACGACTCTGTATTTCGATTCACGGAACGAATATTACAGATAAAATGAAAATATTACGTGCAAACAGAATAATAACGATTCTCGAAAATGATGAGCTTTTAGCCGAGCTTTCCACAAATCGTTCAATCTCCTTCACAAGCAGAAGCTTATTAATCGCGCGACAATAACGGCCATCTCGCGCCATGAAAACCGCTTATCCAACGCGTCACCAAGAATATTCACAGCCAGTTTAGCGGGATGTGACTGCGCATACGTTAGTTTCCGCGGTCGAGTCGTAAAGACTCATCTCCCCACCCCCCCTCTCTTGTGGGGGCTGCGCCGACGTCCTTCGAGAGATATATATATACGTATAGCTCATATTCCGTGCGTCGAGTGTGCAGTTTAATTAGAGAGCTTAGCGCGCGCTAAAGATTAAAAAATCATCGATTTTACTTTTTTATCAAGTTTTATTCTCTATGTGGTGCTACTATACTACTTGGAATTGTTTACTTTGATAAGTAGGGGATTTTCGCGGAAGTTTACGCTCCAGAAATACGGACTTATCGTGCATCGCAAGCTATAGCACAATTTGCGCCTGGAAATAATTATTTGTGCATCGAAGGCCCCTAGCGAATAAGTGTTTATGAAAGAGAAACGATCAATGGCACAGCTCTCATTATGGAATATTCAAGAAAGCTCTAAGTAAAAATAATTTGAAAAGCTTGCGCGCGCGCGCCCATTAGCCCATTATAAAAGCGCTGAGAGAAGAACAGCGGGTGGCATGGGCTCTCGACTCTCCATTATCATCCTCGACCTCACTTCTTTTTTTTTTTTCTTTTTTCCTTGCCAAACTTTGGCCAACTCGCGACAAGTATAATAGGTAAGGCTGCTATTCTTTCTCACTCTCTCTCTCTCTCATACATACACACACTGAGCCAACAGCACTATAAACTTTAATCAGTGGAATTTTATTACCAGAAGTACTTCATAAACTCGCATTGTGCGACCCCCTCCTCCTCGCGGGTTATATCCATAAAAGCTCGAGATGAAAAAGTCCGAAATGAAGCCGCCATCGCCTGGAGCAGTGTCTCTCCCTCCATACATATGTATATATACAATATGCTAAATGCACAACATTTTCATAACAATAAACGAAACTGCTCCGAGGGGCATCGGGATTATGACGGGCGTTAATCATAGCGCATACTGCAGTCAACAACGGATCATCGTCGCTCGCAAATTATCACGAGCTTTGTATATATACACACTCTGCCGAGGGTTATATTATATAACGATCGCGACAGCTCGATAATATACCTGCCGATGCTGTGAAAGCTGGGAGTAACGAGTGGGAGTAGCTGTCGGGAAACGTCGTTATCGACTGTCTTGTATATATACAGCCTTCCTGTTTCTTTCTTCGATACACTGCTTTTTGGGGCGAAGATTCAGTGTACTATACTGATTTTTGATATTATCTTTATGGAGAGTATTTTCGGTGGATTTATCGAATAAAACTCTGAGAGAATTACGAGAGAAAATCGCTTGTTATTTCGAATTTGCGCGACTGACGCACATTTCGACATATGCGGGGAGAATTATTCAAGCAGTAACAAAATTGTTCCGGACTATATACGCGCTGCATCTGACAAATCGATGTGGACAAATTGAAGTGTACCGCGTAAATCACATTCTGCTTGGAAAGTATCACTTTCTCAAATCGACGCGAATACATGTATATATCTGCAAATTCGTATCTGTTATATTATACATGTAACTAACCGAATTTCCCCTGTATATTTTTGGTATATTCGAATGATAAATAAGAAGTGTAGTTCACAATGCTTTTCTTTTATACCTAATATATATATCAGTTTTATGATCTTATTGTAAGTGCATTGCACTCGAACAAGTCTATCGAATTTCCTATTCTCGGTACGTATATTTACTTGCGCATATACCTTATTCAAAGATATCACACGTCTTACATTGGGATTCGCGACACGTCTGATTGATATAATATCTTTTTCAGTTTCTTCGCTGCGAGCTGGTGAAAATTTTAAAACCGCACTCCTCGAGTAAATCGATCACTTATTGTTAATATACTCTTCACTATACATTAATTACGAAAATTAAAAAAATTCTCGTTTCAGTAGATAAAATTACAGAGGTGTCGCCCGAGGCGAATTTTTACGAGAATGAAATTTGATATTACTTCATCGCGAAGGGCAATTTTCACTTCCGCATTATCAATAATAGACGCGAACAATTCGCCAACTTAATTCCAGTATACTCTGCTGCATCTCAGCGTACATCTCCCTGAGCCGGCTCAGCATTAGGTTTCCCTATACCGAGGCGAAACTCTGTTTTAATCCCAAGCGGTAACAACAGTAGCAGCGCAGCCTGAAGAAGAACTAAACGAGCAGCGAAACTGTGCGGACGCTTAGAAATCGGGGTGCGGAGGAAAAGGGAGCGAGAGACAAAAACGAGAGAACGTTTTGAGTATATCTATGTATACGCTCACACACACACACACACACGCACACACTCGAGTCGAATGGCTATGTCTGCGGGAGTCGTCTCTCCTAATTTCAGAGGGCTTTCGCGGAGGGGGAGGAGAGAGCTTAGAAGAAGACTGTGTGTGAGCCAGTTTCCGTTGATTACTCGACGCCCGTACCCGCAGCATTGTTTTGAGCTTGCGAGGCTCTTTCTTTCTCTCCTCCTCCTCCTCCTCCTCCTCTTATATATATATATATCGCAGCCCTTGGCTTTTTTTGCGCTCACCGCCGGTATTATTGATTTCACTCGATGATGACTTTTAGCGTTTTTATTACCCGGAGGCCTTTGTCGTGTGAGAAGTGGTCGATATATATATATAAGTAATGGACTAGAGGGACCCGCTGCGCGACGATGATCCAGCTGGCGCTTTTCACGACGTACTTCGTGATGGCTATTGATTGGTTGTCGTCAAGACGGTTAATAAACGATTTTTGACGCAAGTGTTTTGGGGGATACATTTTTTACGTTATATGAGCGCTTTTCATTTCATGAGGATTTTTATTATCTCGCATCTCTATGAAAACGTGTTAAATATTCTGTACGTAATACGACGCGAGCAGTCAACTGTACACGATTCAGACGTTGATGTGTTGTCTCATCTCCCGCTAAAGGTGATCCTGTGTTCCTGTCTTGCCGGGAGTCACTTTATACGTCAATTTCCTACGTCAAATCCATATTAGTACATCCAGCTCAGAAGTTAGACTTAATATTTTCAAATATTCACTCGGCGACGTAGTCAGTCTTGCGCATCGTCCTGAATAATCAAAATTGCCGAGGCATCAAAAGTACGAAAAGCCTGACCTATATACCCGCAGAATAACACCTCTGAGTTAATAACGCGCCTTATAAATGCATCAGTCGTGTGCCGATGATGCTTGTGTCGAGCAAACGTTGATCGAACAAACTATAACAGCAGCGAGTAAAGCGCAGCGGAAATTCGTTATTCATCACGATCCAGCTATACAGTCGCCGTAAGATAAACAAGAACAGTGCGCGCGATAGCGTTGCGGCGAGAAAGACAATATCCGTCCGCGTTGATGCTACTGATACCTCCAAGAGAGAGAGAGGCAAAATAAGAGCCTGACAGTGTGGCGAGAGGAATCGAATAATTTATATGCCTGGATGAGTTTTGCTGATTCTGTTTGTTGGCCGATGTCTATCGGTACGAGTTCATTTCCCGATCGAGTAGCGAATGCAACTGCGAGTATTTTCGTTCGAGTTCTATTTACGCAGCTTTTGTACCGATATATCCACTTACACGTTTACGCTTACGTGAGCTTTGCAAACTGGTTCGTTGCTGTGGTGACGAAATGATTATAAACTTCAGGAATTATAGTATTACTATATAAGCTTCTTTATGAATGACGTCAAACCTATTTTTAAAACGCTGTAACTTCATTAACTATTTTTTTTTTTTTTTTTTTTGCAAAAATTCACAAAGTTTATAAAAGAAATGGTACATATTTTAATCTATCGAATCAAGCTATAAAAAAACGTCATGCATATAGAGCCAATTGTGTGCCGCCTCGGCTATGTTTACAGTATTTTGTACGTTTCAGAACGAAGCGAATTTTTTTTACCTTTGTATCACTGGAACAAACAGTACGTTCGTACTGCTAGATGTATACACATAAATGGACTTAAATAATTTCGTTCGCTTTTCCTCGTGCATTCTCTTGTAGCTTATTGTGCAGTAGCTGGAAGACGCAATATTCTAATGGAGAATTTTTTTTCATCCATAAAGTGAGCAAGAAACGGTTCGAGGAATATCATAGTGACAGAATATTATAATGGGATTCCGATATAATAACGACGACAAGTAATACAAGTCAGACGAAATAAGTGTGCTTTCTATATCGAGATTGCAGCCAAGGTAAACAAAAACGGTGGGATGTGCCGTTATATTTTTATCGTATCCGCAAGCGGGTAAAAAATTCAAACCGGATTGAAATCGAGGAAATTCCAATACGCGTTATATAAGTAGGTTATGCGCGGCGGGAAAGTAAATTTGGGAAAGTGAACTCGTGCCGAAAAATATATTTACATTATAAGAGATTCAATATCAAGGAAATTCGAAAACAAGAGAAGCCTGCTGCATCAGTAAAATAACGTTACAGAGAAGAAGAAAAAATCATTGTATTATACCCATACGATATATCTCATCAGTTTTGTCAACGCGAGACCGATCGATACGATCGTCTAAAGAAAGAACTCGCCCACACCATTCTTATTAGAGAGCAGATAGTCCCCGATGCGAGCGTATAGTTCACGGTCGCATATATAGCCAGACTCCCTACTACCCTCTTTCTTTTTTCATCCAGCCAACGAAGAGATTGATAAATATTTATGCGTCACGATTGTATGTCAACACGACGCTGTGTACGGAATCGCCTGTTAAGGACTATATATACAGCTGCGCGCAAGAGAGAGAGATGAGCGAAGGTCGCGCTATGGTGAATTATTCAAATCGACGCGCTCGTCCAAAGTCCCTTACATATACGCTGTCCGCGACTTCCCGGTCCGGCGCACATACACTATAGACAACGCCCTTCTTTCGTTGCCACATATGCATGAGGATCTAAGCGGAGAGGCGCCTTGTCGAGAGCGAGGAGAATAGTATAGCTTCTTCTGACTTTCTTTTCTTTTCTTTTTTCCTCTGTTGCTGAGGAGAGGCGTCTGACCATACGCTGATCTTACCACTGCTGCTGCGTCGGAGAGTCTGGACGCGATGGGAGATTTGCAAAATTTTATTTTTATGCTTGGATCGATTTTTTTTATATTTTCCCAGTGTTTTTTATGCTCGAGTTCTGACGCTGCTATTGTATATATCGTTTATGATGAATCCAATTTAAAGTGAAAAATAAAGTGGCTAAGGCGATGACGTACTTTTTTTGCGATCTTAGTAATTTTAGGAAATTCTATTAGATTTACAGCGACGCGATGGCTCCTGGCTTCTCCTGTTTTTATAAAAAGCGTCACTCTTTGAACGATGGCTTCTTTTTGAGCCGATCGATCTTCATACTCAAGTTTTTTTTCCAATTGAATAGCCCTGAATAGAAAAAAAAATGTATACGTAAGACGATGTAAATATTATTACGAGAATTGCTAACACTAGACAGACACTTGCCGCAATTCATCCTTACGAATTTGTCACCGATTCTCTTCTCAGACTAAGCCTGAAACTGAAGCAAACGTTTTTGGCATGCACGTCGACGTGCACGAATTCAAATATTAAAAGCTTACACAGTAAATATGCTATATATATATATATATATATATGTACTTGGTAGTAAAGATGGACTACGCACGTGTTCTCATAAACCGTGGTTATAAAATTTTTATTTTGATGATCCGTGTTTTTGGATTTCTTCCGCCACACGTCCTCTTATGCAACTGCCGACATCGTTTTATACGCTTTTTACCACCGTTCTCAAGTGTCGGAAAAATTTGTGCTTGCTAAATGAATGGAGCATTTTTACTCTCTCTCTCTCAAGACGTTTGTGTATAAAATGCAAGAAAAAAGAAATGTAGGTATATTATAAACATTATAATGATTACCTAATTCGGGTAGGATTCGATTAAGCCTCTGAAAAGAGGCAATACATCCTCTCGCAAAGAGCAACTTACACCCTCCCACTAAGTCATGACGAGCAAATTACCCCCTAAAGCACACACGTGTAGTCTCCTCTTCCGACCTTAACCCGTAACCACACCCCTACATGTATATAAAAGAAAGAAAAATGCAGGCACGCGCTCGGCCCGTAAAAATTCACGTTGCATTAATAAAATTCGCAGTCCCTCCTCTCTCTTTCTCTCTTTGAAGATACACACGCGCGCGCGCATATAAATATCTAAGCCTTCCCTCGAATGCGGAGGACGCGAGAATAGCTCTCTCTCTCTCTCTCTCTCTTTTCAACCCACCCCCTATATTGCTCTTCCGCCATCATATACGTGTCGCGCATTATTATATTCCTTCTCTCGCATCGAGACTGAAAGACGGAAGAAATAGAGATAGAGAGCACGTGTGTATCCCGACATGAATTCCCGTCTCCTTCTCTCTCTCTCTCTCTCTCTCTCTCTTTCTGTAAATCCGCTTTCGCACGCGCGCAAAGATGCTTTTCGCATTGACTTAATATTTCATCGCGCGACTATGATCCAGCTGAGCTTCTACTTCTCTCCATTCAGCTGGATGGTTTTTTATTATTTTATTTTTTCAGACTCTCATCTTTATCGTCGCTATACCGCTCCTCGAGAGATTTACAAGTGCAGCCGAACAATGGGCTATATAATCCTCGGCGTCATATAGATCTCGCCGAGATCAATGCCACTTTAAAGTTATATATAACCGATATGCCACGCAGCCGCGGTTTATTTCAATATGGCATTATTAAGCACAGATTGAAAAATTATGAACATGCGTGTAGGTATATATATAATGTTTATCCGGCAATCGAAGATTTCATTTTCAGAATAATAATGTCGTGAAAATTTAATCGACATCAAGAGGGAAAAGGCGTTGCGCTGCTGCCCCGTGCACGTGTCGGAAGCAGTTTATCTTGACAGACTGTCCTGACATGAAAATTTAACATTAATATCTCGCTGGATTCTCAAGACACACGCCTAGGGCCATAAAGACTTTTACTATGCAAATGTCGGGCGCACCTATATATACCCTTTGCCGCGACTCTCCAGATCGTCTAATGTAATTCTAATTTTACGTATGAAAATGCATTTGATGCAAAATCAGCAGGCGAAACGGAAAGAATCAACATATAAATAAAGACGATGTCGCTGTTGGCTCTTATCTCGGTGTGTGTAATATTTCATCCTCGCATATAATAGAAGCTTAAATTGCGTATTTAAAAGACAATATCATCAGAGGTACACGGCTTGAATAAAAATCCGACTCGCGTGAAAGATTCCGTTTGCAGTGCGAATTACTTTAAATCTGCGTTCTTAAAGACCACTTTTGCAAGAGCGAGCTCGAAAAGCATAAATTCCCAGTAGCAAAGCCAGGCTGACCACATAATGCCTCTATTCCTTGCGGGAGAGGACTCGCGAAAACTCGGCTGAGCAAAAAAAAAGTCCGACAAACCGCAAACGAGTCTCGCAGCAGAGGAAAGCACACATACACACACGCAAACAGAAAAAAAGCCACGAGACTCGTAAAAAGGAGTCAAGCCGCGAACTTTGGCCCAAAGCTCGTTTAACGTCCGCTGTATATACACACACACACATACACACACATACACAAGAGTCTCGAGATGTTTACGATTTTCTTCACGGCGACGAGACTACTGGTCGCGTGTAATAGCGGGGGCTTTTTCGTAAATTACGAATCCTCCTCGCACGAACCCAAGCATACATGGAATCGAATGTCTGATGCGATTGCGTGAAATTGATTTTTCCGCATGACTATATACACACACACGTAGGTATATATAAGTTTTTTTCTCCTGCGACCATTGGAGATTGGGAAAACGGCTTTATATATTCGCCACAGGCAATTTTCCTCGGACATTTCTTACCGGATTTCTGTGCGAAAGGAGACGCGTCTCGTATGCGCAAGAATTGTATTTATATACATCTATATTTCTTGATTATCTGATGCTGATCTTCCGAGAGTATGACGGGATTATCGGAGTGTTATTGATGCGCGCTCGCGTTCAATTGTGTATTCGAGATAAGCGAGCTCTGAATGCCCTATACAGGTATATTATTACGGGATATTTCGTGTGTATGTAAAGGGAGTGAAACGTGAATATGTGAGGGGAGATGGACGGATAAAGCCGTCTTGTGAATTTTTACCAGAATCGGAACGCGATCAAATTCGCCTTTTACCTTGTTATATCTCAATCGTCGAGATTTCCAGAAAATTTAATATCGCACACTTACGGCGTTTCTCAAGATGACCTACTTAGTTTACTTTTCGGAGTAACGAATACCCAATATATTAAAAATCGGACGACACGCCTTCTTGACGCGTGACTTTCGGTCGAACAATGTTATTCTAGTCGAGCAAATTATCGCGCGCGAACTACTCACACGGATAAAATATATATATTTTTTTTCTCCTCTTATCCATTAATCTTTCGGAGTAAGAAAAAAAGCGCGTCTCGGCGCGCAAATACGATAGCGGTGAAATTCCGATATCCATTCTCGCGAAACTTACTGCGCTGCGGTGATAAGGCGTACAAGTTTTTTCAAACTCAAAAAACGAAAGAGTGGAGAGAGAAAGATAAAAAAAGGCAAACACTCTCGAACGAATTTTAAACTAGAATTCCGAGGCTACAGCAAGAAAGCGAAGACCACAAATTATTCAAGGAACATCTTTCCCATTACTGTCGGCACCAATTGAATTCCCCGCTGATAGCCAAGGGCTCTCAGAGCTACCATCAAGTATCAGAGCCCGCAGCTAATGTAGCTTGCACAGTCCTCCCTCCATTAGAAGCTCCCGCACACATATGCGTTAATCTTCCTTAATCCCCGAGTTACTCTCAGTTACACGTCTAGCCGCTATATGTATTTCGCTTTTTAAGTAGAAAAGTCATGCTTAGTGCCGACCATTCTCGGCGCAGAGCCGCTTTTTCATTACTATAATTTCTCTTCTCTTTCTCTTTATGCGACTTATTCTGTTTCCGCTTTATGGCTGCAGCCGCGCCGTAACGTGAATCACACGGCCGGCTTTGCAGAAAGTTTCTTGTGTTTTCAAAACGCACATTGAATGCGCTATTTATACCCGCGTTTTAAAATTGAAATCAAAGCAAAATCGCCTCGTCAAAACTTCAGCAAGATAATTATGCAAATAGGACGCTTCTCGTTTTTTTTTTTGCCCTCAAAAAGAAAGTCTCTCTTCTGAGGCAAGGCTCACGTCGTTCTTCTCTTTGACAACGTGAAAAAAAAGGGCGACGATGACTGCGACAAAGCTTCGCCTCGACCGCGCAAATGAATACTAAAGTTGACCTGCGACTTTATAGAGGTCTGTCCTCGCGCGAAAGTGACACTCGAAGCTTTATGAGGCCCTCTGTCTTCGGATGTGTATTAGAAAAAAAAGAGAAGAGTGGAAAACGAGTGTTGGAGAATCGGCGACAATCACTCGGATCGATGAGCTATAAGCGTTGTCTTCTTCTATTCTCGTGGAAGTTGTCGGGGAAATGAGGTTGCAGCCTGCGCGTGTATACTGTATTTTTGTGAATGAGGCTGGAAAGAAAGTTTTTCGATGAGATTTGTATTTTCGGTTTCGCATAATGCGAAAAGTTCAAGCTAATAACTCATCGGAAAAAAAGGAGATAAAAGGCCTGCATATTTACCGAAACGACGAGATATTATTTTCCCAGTAAATTCCAATACTCGAACGAATTCGGCCAGCTGCAGAATTTACGAGAGCCCCTCTTTTCGTATTTCCCTGGGAGCTATACAGCGTTTTTTTCCCGGCGAAATGGCTTTCCAACTATTTCTCCCATACATTTTTCTATACTGACTAAAACGCTGTTATCGATAACGATCAGCCTTCATACAACCCTTCGTTATATGTATATATTGTAGTCGCGCTACAAAAAATAGCAAAGGTTCTACCGACACATATATATATTGTATGATTGTTTTCCTATCTAAACGAACTCATCGATGAACCAGAAAAAAAAGAAGAAAAAAACAAGTACACTTCGATTACCACAGGCTAGTTCTCGTTAAACTCACTAACTATACTACGGCGCGCATATCTCGACCGCTTGAAATACCAAACTATCGCATATAGCTGCCAGTCATTATACCGCAGTGCGTTTTGTTTATCTCGCGCTCGTCAATTTTTCTTTCCGATGGACTTTTGGCCTGCTTGAATTTTTTTCTTTTTTTTCGTCGTTAGCGAGTGATTTACGCGCGGTCCAGTTAAGAGTCCACTCGGTCTTATAGGAGCCGCAGATCTTACGGAAACGATGCCGTTATTTACAGACGAGTTAACTTCCAAGTCGGTGCACCTTGCGGACGATTAATGCAAGTGACTTTTGCACAGTCGCCTGATGACTGTTTACGGACTTGCTTCTTTAGAGTAAAGGAAGGCCATATTCTTGCAAAGTAGGAGTAAATAATTATAAGATTTGTATGCAAGCTCATTGGACAATTAATGTCAGTGTTTTTTCTTTTTTCACAAAAAGTAATTAATGAACCTTCCATTTTTTTTTAATATATTCAACAATTTTCTATTAGCGTTATAAGCACGTAAATTACTTTCCTTGGTAAAATATGATTGTCATTGTCTTCGAAATATTGGATAATGGTTGTTATGCGTATTATGCTTCTATAGAAAATAATTATTATTAAGTAGATGTATCTTTACCTATGTACGAAGAGCTATACTTGAGTGAAATATTGATTTATCAGGTGAAAATAAATTTTCCGGTCCACAAAGAAATAATTAGAGGTCATTTCAAGGCAGTTTCATTAGTGTTGATTATAAGCTAAACCGCTATATAGCCTTTCTCGGACGTAAAAGTCCTATTAAGTTGAAAAATTCATAACCCTCATAAATTACACGGCGTATCGCCTTTATAAAGGTCCCACTTAGAAGATGAGAGAGGAAACCGAGGAAAAAAGATGTTGGACATGTAAATTACGCCTACTTAAATTAATTGTCGTGCGATTATATGTGAATAATTATACGAATGCCTACAACGACATAAGTAAACATGCAGAATTGTACTTATAAAGCGTAAAGTGATTTATTGATGAAATTTAATAATAATTACAAATACATGCTATAGCCGCCGAGCCAAAAGTATTAAAAATTGATTTTACTGCGCAAACAAGCTATTTTCTGTTTTCCTCGGTAGTTTATTCATCAAGATTTTAAACTCGCCTCTGGCACGAGGTCGAATATTGAATAAGACCGTATATATTCTTTTGGCAACGACTGTCGCCATGAATGCAAACATTCGCGCCTTCCGGTATATTTTTGACGTTTCAATTTTCTCCTGTATAAATCAATACCACGCCTTCTATATACCGTACATATTACCGCGTCTCTCCAATAAATCAATCGAATAAACACGCTTTTCTGATAAGTTTATTCATTTCCTCCTAATATTGATAAATTCGCCATTTAATTATATTCCGCGCATTTCATTCACAAAAATCAATTTGAGCGACAAATAATTTCCAGGCGCACGAGGCCATCAGACGTTATAACAAATAGAAACTGGAAACCCGCCCCTTATCGCGGCCGATATATAAATTGTTACTGACGTTTTCGTTATAATCATATTCCATTACCCCCGATATCGTCTCTCGACTAATTCTATGTGTGTATGTGTGTGTGTGGCGATATATACGTACCCAAGCGCAAAGTAGCGGTTTATCCTCGCTGATTAAAGCCTTGTGCGATGATAATGAATGTCGGCGCACAACGGAGGCGTCGCCTCTTAAATCTCTCACCGCGCACACCAGCTGCTTTGTAACTGATTTCGCTGTTTCAGATTAATTGCAGGATATGCCTCGTGAAAAAGGAGCTTCATGGATTGCGTATCTTTTGAGCGATATAAATATTTTGAAAAAAAAAGAGAGCTTTATAATTTTATACTAAATTGAGACATTCAAGTGTTTTTGTTTCCTGTATTCCGCTCGTCGAGCCGCAAATATTTTCGAACAAAGGAGAAAACAAAATATACATTAGTTAAAGTAAACAAGGATATCAACGGAATCGTAAATAATTCCGAAAGCAGGAATTCACCGAGATAAAAAATACGAGTCGAAATAAAAGAACAGCAGAGATTTAATAGTATTTAGAAATAAATTTATTACAGCAGTTCACCTCAATTTCAAAAAAAAAAGGATGAAACACTTCGTAATTTTTTGACACTATATAACTAAATCGTATAAGCATTTTTGGCGTCTCCACATAGCATCAGCCGCACACTCGGTACACACACTCACGTCCTATATGTATATGTATATATAGACCAGGTCCAAGGCGTCTATACAGTGTTCGCCTTGGTGTTCGCATTGAATCATCAAAGGACATTCACAGCAGCGTTCGGCGAGTTTAACGACGCGCTATCACATCAACAACACTTGACACTGTCCACACGCGCGCTTTCTCCATCACACCCTCAGTGTGAGGCTATACAAGTACGTTCCCATCTGTCTCTTTCAGCTCTCGATGATCCGCGTACTTTGTCCTTGGCTACTCGTGTCGTCCGACATCTCGTCGTCGTTGTCGTCCACTACTAGAGTCATAGTTCGGCAACTGAAAGCAGAAGAGTATAAAAGTCGTTTGTGCGACGAATTTCTTATGAGAAAGTTTTACAATATTAATGCTATAACCCTTTTATATCCCACCCGCGACCTTTCTTCATACGCGCTTGGAAGCTGCGATTTTTCGCGGGAACTCTGATATCGACATCCATACTTTTTGTTTATTTCGCTGTGATTCTTTTCCGAGCTTGAAAGTAATTAATGGACGACTTTTGCGGTTTCGTTTGAGTAATAGTATAGATTTTTCCGCTACTGTGCGATCGTGAATATAGATAACGAATACTCGACATCGGAACAGAAAGGTTCTTCGAATAGTTTTTTTTTTTTTTTATTGAGAGCGAACAAAGCAAATGAGAAATATCATATACGAGTGTTGAGCAACGTTTCCTCGAAAGCCAAGAAAAAAGTATAAAACGTATACGTATATTAGTATTCCAGTCTCGAGTATTTCAATTTTCTTCTTTCGCTTGAAAAGTGAAATAGAAAATACGTTTTGAACGAAGCTCTCGTGATTTATGAAAAAGAAGGCCATTCAAAAGCAAACAGCAGGATATTTGACCTAACGCTTGAAAGAGAGAAAACAAAATAAGCTTTGTTGTCAATACCTCAAGCGTAACCAAAGGCTGTTCTTTTTTCAAAATATTCTTATACAGGTACAACAGACGAGCCTTTCTCGATCAACCCTTTGTATACCTTATCGTCATCCTGCTCGAGACACATATGCTTTATAAAAAAAGTTGACGATGGTATATAATAAATTGAATCTAAATTTCACCGACAAACAGAGTTAAAATCACGTTATTCACCTTGCTTTCTACAACAAAGTTCAAACAAAGAAACGCCCGCGTGTATTTTCTATCAAAATTAACACCGCAACGATAATTAAGCGACGAAGAATGCAAATTTCATTTAATCCGAATGAAAAAAAGCGTATAACACGACTGACAATACCAGAAAAAGAATCGTCAAGAATCGTTAGAATAAGAAGAAAATTACACACACCGACAAACGAACGATTTTCGCGGCTGTAATTATCGAGCGAAGCTTTAATGGAGAACTTCAATCACGCGAGCGCAAATACGTCTCTGCTTCTCTCGTCGCTGCGACTCGCGTTACACAATCCGAGTGAGATATTCGAGCAGACAGACTGATTCCATTTTCATTATCCGCGCGAGATGTCTGACTTCGTCATATATCGCGCTGTGCGTATACGGATTGAAATAAGCACTCCCATATACGTACAATGAAATTTATGACCCGTCTGTTTTTTGCCACCGGCTCGAGTTTACGTCTGACGTTTTCGCGCAGCATTTTTCAGTCTCCCGATGACAGAGCTAACGAAGAACAAATTGGAACTCATATTGGTAACTCCATAGCAATATGAAAATTTGTTAGAACGAAAAATCGATCAACATATTGGGATACTCTTGACTTCTCTCTCTCTCTTGCTCACTCGACTTTCTCGAGGTGATAGAACCTTGAATATAAGCTTTCTACAGCTTTATCCAGCTTTTGCGGCAATCTACGCGTACACAGCCCCCACATAATACCCTTTTTGTCAACTCACTCGTGTGTTATACACGCGCGTATAAGCTTAAGTACACCGCAGAAGACTCGCTCGAATCTCGATAGCAACGGCGGCGTATAATCCGAGATTAAAGCAGCTCTTCGCGAACATTAGCATTATCAACGACGCGCAGACCATCCTCTCTCTCTCTCTCTATATATATATATATACATAGTTACACACTCAGCATAGCGCATCGAGCTATTGTACGCCGTACACAATGCAAGAGTAGTCCACTCGTCCCTTGCACATGATCCCTCTCACTATCCCTCTGTCTGTGTATACAATTCGTTTTATTTACACTGCAGCTCGTCGCTCTTTTCGAGATCAAAGGTCGCATTGCAGTGTGAGCACACTACGGATGAAAAAAAAAAAAAGAAGAAACGACGAGTAACTAATATAACATATATAATATGCGAAGGGACGAGAGCAAGGAGAAAAAATGGAATTACGAATGCGTGTCTGCTTTGCTCTCGTGCGCGCGCGCGAGCAAAAAGTCGAGAAAATTAGGAATGTAATCGCTCTGTGTGAACAAGAGCGTGCTTCTGTTGATTATAGTTAGACATTCTTTTGGAGAAAAGCTCGAGAGATACAATTTTAGCAACTCTGCAGTTGCGCAGCGTTGAAGTTTGCTGCAGAGACACTCTAATTTGTCATTGGACTTTTGATGGACTGGTTGAGCTACTCGCTGTTTATATACATATACTCTATAATGCAGTTCCAGAAGGATGAGACAGACGCAGGCGACTCATCAAACTGTCGGAAAGCATCGCTGCATCATATCGCCGGACGAAAATTTACTGCGCTACCGATATTTTTTGATACTCCACCGCTCATTTTTATTGGCTCGTAAAGCGCGGTTAATCCTCGGCGGGCGAAGATAAAAATAACGTCGTCGGCGGCGCGTTCTGCTTTCGATCGCACCGCGTCGTCGTTGAAGAATTTCACGCTATGCTGTCTTACTTATTTTTTTCCCCAAGAAATCGTCGATTCTGCACAACTAACTTTGTCTCGCGCGCTATATAAAAAAGCTTGAACTCAGCGTGAATTGGTACTTAACGCTTTTCAAACGAATCGCAGAGTCAATCGGATCTCGCAATCGAGTCAAACGCGCGCGGGATATTGCTTTATTTAGATTTCCTCTTTCGATCTTCAACTATACCTCGGTATAATTGCCGCCAAGATTATTGCACTCTGCCAATATCGCGTTGATTCAGATGAGCGGATTTTTATCGAGCTTTTTTTATTCTGCAATAAAGTATTATTATACTAGAGAGCTAATACAATTCCGATTGATGTACACACGCTTACAAAGCGGGGAAACTCGATTAAGAAAAAAGCGCCAACGATTTATTCTGGAAAGTCGTATAATGAAACCGTTCCTGCTAAATCAAGCGGAAACAAACACAAAGCTGATGCAGAACCGCGATTCCGCGAAGCTCAGTCGAAATAAATTTTACATCTCGACCGATCGAACGCCTATAAAAGTTCGATAAATTACACGTTGTAGCGACATAATCCGCATTGGATATTCATCGCACGAAAGGAGCTCGCATCTCACATATACAACCTGTGAAAAGCTCCCAGCTTCTACTTTTGTTACGAACGAAAATATTCTCCTCCGCGTATACAACCTAGAAGATCACGCGGCGCATATGTAATATATCGGCGAATAGGATGTGTGTGTATATACGCAACCCTTATATGCGCGACAGATCTAATTTAGTGTATACCAGCTGGTTGTATATATATAAAAAAAAGGAAGACATATCGTAAACGACGTTGGCAAATGTTCGCCATCACTACTGAAGGAGTTGGATGTAGCTTTGGACGAGAGCCAGTGAGTTGTTCGAATTACCTGCATTATGAGTTCTTAGAGAAGAGGACGAAGCACTCGTAACTTCTTGCTCGCCGAATATGCCGTAAATGAGAAACTGCGGTTTTTCTCGTTTCTTTTTTTTTTCGTTGTGGACCTTATACGAAATTGCACCTCTTCTTCTTTTTCCACTATTGCAGCTAGATGTACCTGTTTTATTCGACGAGCATTACTCTCGAAGGTCTTGAGTTATGAGAAGTACCCTTTTTTGTGAGTGTTATGTATAAGCAAAAGACGAGTGGAAGTCTTATCGTTTGCAAAGCTTTGTGAGCCGACTTTATATTCCCAGAACTCGATCTTAATTTTCAGGAAGATATATGTAGCAAAGAAAATAAATTGAGGCTGTTACATATATATATATATAAGAGCTCGTTAGCCATCATATTAAAATTAATACGAGAAACGCGTTACTATATATCTTTGGGTCTTCAATTTGGTTCTAATAATTTCCATCATCTCTTCCCTTTGAAAATCCAACGCTTGTGTCTTTTCACTTGCTATTATAAGCGCGCGGCGTATAATAACTCTTACAAGTTAAAAGTTTTCCTTTGACAAAAATAAGTAATAGGATTTCTGAACTTCAAACGTATACTTTCCAGATAAGTCGAAACTTTATTTCGAAAAGCGGATAATATAACGTACCGGGAAAAAATGTCGAAGAAAACGAAAGAAAAAGTTATACGTCTCGGTATGCATACCTACGTCTGACTAGATCGAGTTTTACTACTTACAGAAAATAAGTTTATTCATGATACGAAAAATTGTAGTCGTCGATAAGATCGAGGTATTTATTCGTGCGGCCGAGTCAACGAAAAATTGTTACGTGCGTAAAAAATTCAGAATGAACGAACGACAGAAACGCATTTCTGATCGAAAAACCAATCAAGTTGGAATTACACTGCGTCACCAGACAGCCATCAACGCGTGTAGGTCCATATCCCGAGCTTCGATAAAAGAAAAACACGTGGCTTATCTATAGCGGAGATGACTTAGGAAATCCGAGCGTATGCGAAAAAAGCACTCTTCCCCTCAACAACGACGCATCTGGATTTTGACATCATCTCTATATTGGTATTGTACGTACCTCTCTGTCGACACCTATAGCAGACAGACACGTCGACAGCGACAAAGTAAAAACGGCGACACGCACCGAGAGATCTTTTGTATTTTATTTTTAATAGTCTGGATATACCATCATCGAACTTATAAGTACTAAAGAACTTTTTTTTCCTCTCATCGACGTTCCTTTTTATGATGAACGAAGTAAGCTGTCGCCCGGAGAAAGAGGATACAGTCTAAGTTTGCTCTGTTTATAAATGAAGTGGATCGATAATTCTCGCCTCGTCTTCTTCTTCGTTTTTCTTTTTATACATCACAAGCGTCGAGGGGTAAAACGTGTCGCGACTTGTTTTATCGATGGGCGAGCTTTTCTTGTCTTTTCGATGGGCTAAATTTTCAGCGCCGATCGCCGATAAGAAGAAACTGTAGCCATGTGCCACTCCGTTGGGTGCTATAGCCATATACGCGGGACAAGTTTTTAATTTGAAGATAGCGTCGAGATGCTTGTTGTACATATACGCGAGGATATCGCTTTGAAATGTTTGTTCGTTGAAAGTTTTATTGAGAAAATTGTGTCAGTCTGCTTCATATGAAAAACAAAAATATTGCACAGTTGAAAAATACGGGAAATATTCGATGCCCGGCCTATGCTCTGTTTTCTTTAGATATTTTCATATTTATTTTGGTTGCCTGCAGAATGTTTTTGCGAATGAAAAAAAAATCTGTTCTCGCTTCCTGTGAAGTGCAATTTCAATTCGTAAATCATTGCAATATTCGACTGCCCTCAATACTTTGTTCAAATAAAATAAACTTTAGAGCGCATATGCGTCAATCTACAGTGTTTTTGCAAAAACACGTTCACACGATGATACTAAAAATTGTGCAATATAATCCTGATAGAAATTTCACTATAAACTGTCGCACGTCAGTTTACGATGAAATATCTACCAGGGAATTATTGATCTAATTGAACTCAATACGGACACCCCAAAAGAGAAGTACTCATCGAGTATCTCTCATATCTTCCCGTTCCAAAGTCAATCACGAAAGTTCCAGCAGATTCACCATGAATCGGTTCAAGCTTCTGGAAAGTTTCCATTTGAGCCGACTCTCGCGCGCGCAAAATTCAAGCACACATATATAACGTACAGCGATACAGTTGAGTAGCTACTCCGATACCTTAATCTATCATTCATACACACCAGAGAAATTCGATTGGTTTCGAGAGAGGGATAAGTTGTATATATATGCATAGTAGTGTGCGGCACACTCACCTACAATATGTCGCCTGAGCTGCCAGCTCTGGTGGTCTTGGTTAGCGGGCCAAGCCGATTGTGCTGATCTTGCCTGGACCTGCAGTAGATGATCTTGCGGAAGGCTTTGCGGAAGTTGTCGCTCAGAAAGGCGTAGAGTATCGGGTTGACGCAGCTGTTGGTGTAGGCCAACACATGGCTGGCTATCTGTAGACCTATCAATGACGAGGAGAGCGGGTACATGCCCAGCGACTTGATCACCAGGATCACCTGTCATTCAGATTTTTCATGGATCGTAATTCTATAATTATCTCTTAATTATACGCGTTATATTAAGTTTGGATAATTTTCGATGTTTATTAGGTATACAAAATTATAATAGTACGCATCAGCTGAGAGAAAATATTTGATCATCGAGTTTTAAAAGAACACATCTGCTTGTATAAATCTTTGGAGTGTAAACACTTAGAGGCCGCAGCTTTTTTCTTTCTCGGCAAAGGCGAGAGTATCGTGCGCAAGCAACATCCTCATTAAAATTTCTTTCAGCGCAACTAAAGCAATTAGCGCCGACGTGGCGCAAAAAAAGCTAGACGGTTTATCTTGTGTAAAATTACTGCAAAAACAGCTGCGCGCGCTATTAAACTTTGTTCTCAGGCAAGTGGTATAATACTAACAAAAACAAAAAAAAAAAAGAAGATAAAATTAAAATCCCATACCTGAATAGGACACCAAGAAATGGCGAAAACGCCGACGACAACGAGGACGAGTCGGGTGACTCTCTTCCTACCCCGACGACTTTCGGCACTGACTCTCGCACCTTTCCATAGCCTCAGCAGCATACAGACGTAGAGTCCACAGATAAGAGTCAGCGGTACTACGTAACTCAGCAGGAAGAAAGAGATCTGGAACAACGGCCAGTTGGCGTCGGGCAGAATTCGGCAGGTTAACTGCGGCGTCATCTCCAACGGCTCATCGTCCTTGGAATCGTACTGCTGAAGCTGTTGGCGATGCTGCTCGATGATATTTAAGTGCAAAGCACAAGCTTCGCTGCGATTCAATATCGGGTTCTCATCCCACTGTGGACAGATTTTTTTTTCTTTTGCAGGCTGCTGTTCATGTTTTCTCGTGGGATATGGTATGTCATGGTAAATATTGATTCCGGACAAATATAAATCGGTCGAACTAGCTCTATATACTCTGGAATTTTTTTGTCGACAAGAATCTGTCTTCTTATTATACACGTGTATGTGCACTCTGCACCTAATAGTACATCGACACATCTTGGTTCCCGACTGTCGGAGCTAGCTGTCAGATTATAGCTTTATCACTTATATATAAAGTACTGCGCACTTTCGTCGAATTTTCCGGTCGGAAATATGTACACAGCATAGAACGCGTCGAGCAGAAAGGAACACGGCTGTCTTCGTTCGAAAAAATGAAAAAAAAAGAAGTTTTTTTTGTGGATGGAATCGCCGCTGGACATAGGTGCGTCTGAAAAAGAAATATGCCCGAGCTTTTGAAAGGTTTTATTGCGTCCCGTAAAACGTATCTCGAATGGCTTCCATTGTGACAAGCCGCGGATCGTATAGCTATGTGCATTTTTAAATTTCCATCAAATCTTTATTACGACTTTGTGCGTATAGGGGTAAAAAAGAACGACGTGCAGAGCGAGCGTCATGAAAAATAGTGATATTGTTTCTTCCCGCGTCTTTTGTTTCTCGGCTGAATTGCTTCGAGTTATTGCGCTGACTCGACTGTATCTATGTGTATGTATATATCGTTCACGATGATTATTCTCTCCACGGTAACTTTGCGATACGATTTAATTTGACTATATACCAGAGTATTTTGCAATTTGCGAGCGGATAGCATATAGTATAATGCTCGAGTAGTTATCTTAGGTCAACCGAGAACATTGTACTATGAAACAACGTCTGATTGCGCGGGCGAGGATTATTTTAAAATGGATTTACCTCGTTGAAAAAAGAAACAATTTTGATAAACCTACTGACCCGACTGAAGATTATTACAATTTTAAATCTCTTGAATCGCAATAACAGGTGTGAAATGCAAATGAGCAACTGACGAGCTTATCGATAAAATATTGTTGTAATCTCTTTTAATTCTTTTTTAAAAATAGTATGATTTAATAATATTCCGAGACACGTTCTCCGATTAATTTCCAGACGCGCTAATAACTGTATAAGACGGTAATATCCCTCAGGAATCCAAGGAATCTATGAGAGACCCGATAATTGGTTCATTGGTGAAAGAAACTTAATCGACAGTTCAAAGACGCGTTCCGAAATCGAGTATTATAGCCAAATATAAATAATGAACATATCAGAAATATATAGCAACATAAAACCTTGTGTTCTTTTTTTCTTCAGAGCTGGCTGTCTTTATATGGCGTCACGCAATAATACCAAGCGCAATACTACAATAATGAGAAGAGACAAACAAAGAGCGAGGAATCATCATTTTCAATATGATGCTCGTCGCTCGGCAATATTAAAAATCTCTCTACTGAAGGGTGCTCACCTCGCCGTGAATGATGAGAACAGGTATGGAGGAAGTCAGTATCACTATCCAGACAATCCAGATGGCGATGAACGCGTGGCTCTCGGTCCGCACTGACATCGACGCTATCGGGTGCACCACCGCGAGGTACCTGCAAACAAATTATTAATCATTATTATTTTTTTATTTTTCTCTCTAATACACATTAAAAAAAACACAAACTCAATCTCTTCCTTGTACCCAATGAATTAAAGCTTGCGTGGACGTAACGTATACTCGCAGGAAAACTTGCAAATCCCATCCGGTGCAGACTCTCCAACTTTTCGAGCAAAGGCGTGTATATATAGGTATATACACATCCCTGCAACTCGTGATTTATATGCGCGCATGTATATAGCCGAGCTTAAGTTTTCCCTTAAGCGAGCCGACAGCTATCCGATCCAACAGATCGCCGTATAGATATATCTATATACCGGTTTTATCGAGCTTATGTAAGGCAAACTGAATTTCGGGCTTGATTACTGTTTGCCCGAATGTCGTCGTATAAATAACCGCGTGCAGATATATAGATCTTCAGCCGACGCAAGGCTTACACTTTTTTTCGAGATTTTATTGACACGCCCGGACTATTTATCGCGCGAGTCGTAACTCGAGAGGCATAATATTATTATTATTACGATTCGTACAGCGGGATATGGTGAGGTATAATTTTATTAACCCTTTTGACGCAAGAGCTTGGAAATCATAGCTAAATGCGCGAATAAATAGAGTGACTAATTCGCTGAGTATTGGGACATACGAAGAAATCAAGAGTATATAAAGCTTTCACATATTTCATCGCGCATATAACCCGAGGCTCGTAAATCGGTCCACGTAGCTTCTAAAGCTCAACCCTAAATCTCTCGATCGCCATCAGTGCGCACGTAACTCCCTCACGTCGATCATTGTTATATCCAGATTTCGGCGAAATCTGCCATTTAATAAAGAAAGAAAAACGTCAAAAGCTTCTGCTCGTCTATTCATTAGAACGAAAGCTCGTTTTTGTCTCTCTACTCCGATTTATTGGGCTTTTTTCAGGAGATTTATACCGTATACGAGAGATTCGCACGCTAAAAAAGCTCTTGACTAAAAAAAATACAAAGCTCGAGAGCAGAGATGATTACAAGGACGAAAATTCTAGCGCGTATAGGGGTATCGTTGAAAAAAAAAAGAGAAAAAAAATTCTCTGCCAGAGCGTGTCGAGTCTCATTTCGTGTCCCTTAGGACTAAAAGGATCACAATGACGCGACGACAGCCCGAGTCTCTTTCCACTCAAAAAATCACTCAGCCCGTCTCTCTCCTCCCTCTCTCGCGTGCACCCATTTCTCTGGTACACGGTATATGGATGTGTACAACTCTAAAAGTCGATTGGCGTAATGCACTCGCTGTACGCCACTCGAATGAGAGAAGAACAAACTCGACGGAAACGAGAAATCCATTGGCTCATAACATTACACTCTTTGTTACCGCGGCAAATTAGAACGGCAAATCATCGATCGCTGCGGTATATCGGTATGTCATATACACTCGCGCGTATATGGTATATACTTCAAGTTTAGCCATTATGCTTGGTGACAATGAGTTGTGCTGGCTTTCAATGCATATACAGTGAGAGAGAGAGAGAGAGGGAGGGGGGTGGCTTCGTTGCTCCGACGAGGCTAGACGCAGTGGGAAAAAGCTCTTCTTTGATTTTCCCGGGAGATGGTAATGAGCGCACTGCTCTTTCCCGTTTTTTGCTCCCGTCCCGCTTTTTACACATACACGCGCGCAGAGGCTCATGCATATACAGAACTCAGTTTTTCGCGAAATTGGAACGGCGGTATTATTGTAATTCGGCCCGTTGATGCTTTTGGAAGAATTCCATTAAAATGTGCAGGGACTCGGCGTCCGGTATTCTGACAGTGGTGTTCTTCAGTTTTTTAGAAAATAATAAAAGCTAATAATTTGCACGTGGTATATAGTTAAAGATAGCTCTATCTTTTATCATTTGTTCCAGTTCAACAAAGGTTATAAATATTCGGAGCTTTGGAAAAAATTGCGTTATCCTAATTCAAGGAAAAATTTATAGCTTTGTTTCGACAGCGCTGAAAATAAAAAATCCAATGGCACGTGTCTTATTTTTTCATTTTATAGCAATTTCATCGGATCCATTAAGTTAGCAATTTCCGGATGCTGGTTTTCGACGCCTCTTCGGAAAATTTTCAATTAACATACTAAAAAATATCCGTTACCAATGAGAAAAATAACATACCGCGGAACGGTTCATAAACATGCAGATTTTTCGCTCAAATTTGTACGTGGGTCATCAGAGGCGTAATTACAAATAAAACGAATATATTTTACGAATATAAGATGAAAATGCAAATTTTTCTCATTACTCGGCTCAGTAAACCGTCCATCGAGTTACCTCGGCGTTTACATTTTGCAAAGGGATCATGCAAATTCTTAGCTAAATGAATTATTGAATAAGCAGCGAATAATTTAAAGGAACTGCTGTAGTGGAAATACAGAAACAGGAGTAAAAGAAAAACTAAAACCAACAGCAATCGAAAGCTAATCGAAAGCTCAAAAAATCCAAACAAACTGGCGCCTGCGAATAACGATCATCAGCAGCTCTCCCTCCGTAGTATTTAATAACGCACTAATGAATTACCGTTTGAGAGAAAAAAACCGCATATAAATCGTCGGGTACTGGGTATATGGCGTCGAGTACAATCAATCAAAGCTGAGCATCAGATCAGCGACGAGAAACAAAACAGTAAATCGCCGTAGGTAAGAGAGAGAGACAGAAAAAAAAATTTAATTTCGCGCCCACACGAGCGCACAATCCCCGTTGCACTGCACTTTCCCCTCCGCATCGGGCCAATTGTTTCGCAATACTGAGACAAAAGCCATTTCCGTTCCATATAAATTCCGCGTCTCTCTAGATATCCACGTGTGTAAACATCAGGATTTCCCATCAGTAGAGCAGCTATACTCGCCCTAACTGTATAAATATAAACGGGGAAGCCTTATATATCAGCACGGTATAAGGGAAAAAAAGCCAAGACGGCTCATTGGGATTCCGAGGAAAGCGACGTTCGACTAAAGAGAGGCGCGCACACATCAAGTAAGTTTATACAGTAGAGAGACTGATTGATGCGCGCATTTCTACGGCTCGATCGAGGGATAGCCGCGCGCCTAATGGAGGCTCGTCTATCTTTGCTCCAGAAATTTCTCTCTTTCAGCTGTAATAGGGGACAGTAGAATATTTTTCTCCAAGATAGACGGAACATTAGATTTCGAAAGGTAAGCGCAGTCTTCTTACGCGTGAAATTGACAATTTAGCCGCTCGCAGAAGCGCAGCGGAACGAGAGACCAGCGTCGTTTTCTTCTTATTGCTATAATATACGTGTCCGCACTTTAATGCTTTATATGTAGACCAACACGACTCTCGGCGGCGCGGCAGTGTATACTTCTCCTTTCTCATTCTTTTCTCTCTCTCTCTCTCTCTTTCTCTTTCTCCCTTGATGTTCTCTTCGAGTTTTTGCCTCGTTCGTTCTCGCATTATACTGCCAGGGCTATCGCGACTCTCCTTTCGTGTCTACAGCAGGCTTGTAATCCCACGAGTTTTATAGAAACGATTCCGGATTGGATTCTCTCGCCCGGCTACAATTTGATCTTAGATTGCATTTGTTAAGAGCTCGATTCCTTCCTTTTCCATCAGCTAGTTCCGAGAGAGAGAGAGAGAGAGAGAGAGAGAGAGAGAGAGAGAGAGAGAGAGAGAGAGTTGCTTTTATCGCCGAGCGCCGCGGATACTACTATTATATACGCTGGCAGTATACCTACCAGTTGTTGTTCGCCGGAGGTCTGAATCCGCGAGATGACGACTGTGTTATTGGCTCTTGTAAAGCTGCACCGGGTAAGGATACATTTTTTTTCTCTCTTACTGCAGGCCACGTACAAATTTTCTTTCTACGCGGGGAAAGTGTTTTTCTCTCGCGCGCAGTCAATGGGGCTTTCAAAGTGTGTGTATATATATATATATATAACTGCACGATAATCGATTGAACCAACAGCCGACGGCGGTAGCGGGAAATTCGAGTGGAGTATATAGATAGAACTCTCAGAAAATGTTATTGTAAGATGAGAAGCTCGGAAAACACAATGGATATAGTAACGGCGAGAAGAATGTCTCTGTATCATGTTAATAAAGCGGAACGGGATCACTATACGTATACATATAAGGGAGAATGGGGCTAATTCGTGCTTGGGATAATTTCATTTTTCTTTTGCAACTGTTTACCGTACGTGAACTTTCATTAAATCATTCGCTAATTTGAATTCGTAACGTTTTCGACTCCCTTTCCGTAACTTTGATCGCATAAGTTTAGTCGATTTTTTACGTTTTTTCTATCACCATATTGTAAGTCAATATGTATTCTTTATACGCATCATTCTACGGTATGTTTTATGCTGGTATATGCAACACTATGTAGGACAATTTTAAACTCATGGTCATAATCAAATAATATGCACTATACATGAAAATTCATACAGTGACAAGTTTTAACTGCCTATTTCTTCAAATTTCTATTAGGACATAGGTATACGAATTTAACCCGGGTTTTACGGATAAAAACTGACTTTTTTTAGCTTGAGTACACTTTAATATTTTTCCTGTAAAAGGGTCCATAAAAATTTATTTCAGTTAATTTTATCACTAACCTTGATGTTTGCACATTAGGAAAATTAATTATTGAAAAACGGCAAAGCTCCGAAAAAATATCATCCGCTTTGTCACTTTACGTATCCCCGATTAGCCAAATCTTTTCAACAGTCAAATATATTAGTGGAATAAAAAGAGTAGCAAATATGCAGTCGATCGGAAATAGCTCTCGATACTCTGATTTCTCATGACCGGTATATTAATGATAAATGGCGACGACGCTACACTATGAAGCTGCTCTCGACTCTTTTTTTCTTTCTCGAATATGATATCCAGCTATATATCCAATATTGTTATAATGCTGTTTATTAACCGAGATGCAACGCAGATGTATTGATATGGGAACAGTTATCAATTTGCTACGCATATCGTTACCGAATCAAAACAACGCTATTATAACAGTTAGACGCAGTTAGAAGCAAATTTGTGCGTCGACGGAAATCAAAGCCGAACATTAATTATTTAACGAGTTATAGTGAGTAACTTTGAGTTGATCGAGCCGAACGAAAGGAGTCGATAATTTATTCGTGTATGCAGAATAATAAAGTTCATTCTCTCAACTCATAACAAACTGACAATAATCCGCCGGAAGGAAGTTTCTCGCTGCGGCATTAACTTTCGCGTTTACTCGGCAAATACATCAATCTCTCGATACAGTGTATAACTTGCCGAAACTCAATCACAGCGCGCTAACTTTACAAGGAGAGAAAAAGAAAAAGAATATACGTATATAGACTCACCTATCGAGACTCATGAGCACGAGGGTGTAGACACTAGCGCAGGCGGTGACAATGATGAGATACTGCACGACCTTGCACCAGACATTGCCAAACGGCCAGTAGGGAAGGATGAAATCGGTTGCAGTAAAGGGTATGCAGAATAGGACGAAGAGAAGATCGGCAACAGCAAGGTTGATGATGAGTATGTTGGTGGTGGAACGCATGGTGGGATTCGCTGCTACGACGATGACGACGAGCGAATTGCCGAGCAGTCCAAGGATACCGATCAGACCGAAGAAGATCGGTACGACCACCTTGACTATACTCTGGACGAGCACCTGGTCGAAGTCCAACTCCTCCTCCATCAACTCGTGCTCGTAGCAACCGATCGGTGGCTGCGGTTGCTGTTGCAATGGCGTCGATGTTAAGTTTGCCGTTGCTGTCAAGAGCATCGTCTGCGAGACGCTCGAGTTCACCGACCAGCCGAGTTCTGTCATCTTGGATAACGAACCTGTCGCTGCTGCTGCTGCTGCTGAAAGTACTGCAGGCCTGAGATGCACAAGGGCAAAACGATTTAGTAGTGGTGCTTTTTTCGGTTTTGCCGGTGAAAGTGGATTTTTCGTTAATATTATATGTACTCTCCTACATTACGCTGTTTTGGATGTGCAAGTTCGATCGTAACTGTGCTTTTTCGTCGAACGCACTCGAGAGCTACTTTATTTTGTTTTTTAGTTTACTGCTAGTTCTCCATTGTTTGTAGTTTGAAGAGAATACTGATGTATAACGTAACGACCGATAATGGAGTAAGCGTCTGAATGCCTTATCTTGTATTAAGTTAGTGAACGAGCATCAAGTCAATTAGACTACCAAGACGACGGACTACTTGATATATATATAGGTATGTAAAAAATTCTATCTCGTATTGGTAAAGTTGGTTAGATAAATGTAATAACAGAATGTAGTCTCGAAACTATAAGTTATGACAGATCGCGTGCTAATTTCAAAGTTGACCAATTCTCTCGTGAATCGTGAGTCAAACCCTGGAGGATATGAATATACAAGCGAGTGCTGTGCTCGAAAATGATTTGGTCGGTTCCACATATAAGTAATTTACTGCCCGAATTGCTTTCAGAATTGTAGAAAATTTTCAAATAATTTAAAACCAATATTGCCTCATAAAATACGGTAAGATTAACGAGCTTGCATATCGAGACAATCCAAACCCCGTTTGCAACTGAATTCCGCTCTCGTAAATTGCTAATGCAGTCATATAAGATTATTAACACCGCACGCGCGCACTCGACAGTAATATGGCCTATACGTAAAACGCATAAGCCATTTTCGTATGTAATACACCGATGAGACCGTCGTCGTATATCCGAAGCATAAACCTTTCAGGGTAACAATGAACTTTTAACCCTTCGTTACTAGCTACATAAAGGCAGCGAGAAGAGCTCAGCGTCGTTTATGTTACAGCGCTATCGCTTTGAATATACGTTATGGCTGATAGAGCGTTTAGGTTACTCTCCTGGTCCCAGCGGATGGGTACTGGGTGGTAAATTCACGAAATTGGCTACATATGCGGCGAATTTCCGTAATTAGTTCTGTTAGAGTTATTTTCGTAATCACGTGTACGCAGACACAATTTTCTACTGTTTCGTATCTCTAAATTAAGGGACTCTAATCCTGTTATTTTGACAATTACTCGCGGATTCATTCATTAATTTGATTGCGCGTTTTAATGCGAAGTCATGCAGGGTTGTTGATTACTTTTCATTCAGAGAACTGTACACTGTTACGTAAGCTTTGAAACTCGCGAATTCCACGTTGAATGCATTAATATATATGCTTCACTAACCACCGTTGTTCGAATTAACAAGAATCCGGCGCTTGAGCACTGCTGCACCGCGAAATTCGTTATAGTAGGAGTCGTACGTTCGTATTATACATCACAAAAGCAGTAATTAAGCAGTGAATCGATTTCAATTTGTAATATTCTGTCACGTGTCCACGCGATCGACAATTTCCTAGTTATCGAATATTAAACAATTGGCACGAATTGATAAGATACTTACTTTGAGACAAATAACGATCATTGGTATACATAAGTATATAGTTCGGCCTCGGCTATCTCTATTTTTATGAACCTTTTATCTTATCACCAAATGCCGAAAACGACTCGATAGGAACACTCTCCTGTAAAAACTTTCTTTACACGCGCCAGCATTACTTAAATTCATCACAGAACTGTTCGCCGCGCGAAACTCATTATAACGATCTCCTTCGAGCGCAGCGTACCGGAAGAGAACGAGAAATCCACTTTCAACGTATAACCAAAGAGAATTTTAAGATTTACCCAACCCTGCCACATGTCCAGCAGGATTAGTCGGCGCTATCACGCGGTGTGCCAGTACCACCAGAGACCGGTTATCCTGAGGCAAAGCATCGTCTAGAATCTAAATTTCAATTCCCACCGCTGTATAACAACAATTTTTTAAATACTCTTTCTTAATGCGCACTGGCCACCTCCGTAGGAAACATCATCTGTGTATACTATAATACTTTCTTCAGCCTTCTTTAGCTTGCGATGATCCCCCTAATAAATATACACCGATATAACAACATTTAAATATGTATATAACTATATGAAAACTCTGTTGGCGCGATTCTCCGCTATTATAGAAATATGAAACAATCATCGGTTTCTCCTGTAAAGCGATGTAGCAGTGCAGGGTATGGATTGCAATATTTTTCAGAGGAAACAAGAACCGGCGAGGTGAGACGAGTTAGTAATTGCAGCTAATACTTCGCGCGTCGCGACAGCATTTCTTTTTGCGTATGAACGATCCTCTCTTGAGTAGGGAGAAGTCGTACCGGTGCTTGCACCACCACGATCTCAGTAGCGCGATCAGCAGCATGATCTCGTCGCGCACTTTTTGATTTTCTTTTCCGATCGGTAATAGTCCATGCGTCACTTGTTGATGGTATACGCAACCGCGAGTATCGTCCCTCGTCGCGATAAACGGCGACTCATGACGCGACGAAGGGCGAGAGACTGACTTTGCGCGCCCTCCACGATGGCGAGTGCGGCACGACTGTGCACGCGGGGGCAGTCACCAAATCAAATTTCGCTCCTCGCTTGCGAGGGAGGCGCCGTAAACGCGCATGTCGCCGGCTGCTTCCAAGTATTTTCCCCCTCTTCTTCTTCTTCTTTGAGCCGGTTGCTGGACTGGACTCTACGAGTTGTTACTGATGGCGGTGTCTGGCGGAGAATCGGGGGAATCACAGGATTGTCGACTGATGGTAAGGTAGTTTCGGTGTTTAGAGAGGGTTATTGATCGACGGATGAGTATACAGGTGTATTAAGGCTCTAATGGTAAGGAAGGTTGATTCTATTTATAGTATTTAAATCTTTATAATTTTCAACAAGTTAATCTTATTTACTTGATGAAATGGATGAAGATTTAACCAGAATTAGTAAACTTTATTGAAACTTTTATCAATACTTCCCACTTTCCTTATTGCGAAAAACATTTTGAAATGCTGACAATGATTAATGGTCGAAGCTAAAAACTACTATCAATATTATTATTTAGATTCACAGAGGTTCGCGTAAACATCGATGAATCTATTGCTTACGAGCGATTACGCAATGCTCCTAAAGGAAAACTGTAAACACATTGCGGATCTCAGAATAGACAGACTTTTCTTTTGAGGTTGATTTACCCCAGAAATTGTAAGACATTATACAATTTTATTGCTTTATTTATGACTGAATTTATGAAGTTTCATGGTTCCTTTGATATATACTCTCCTCATAATAGTTATAGTCTAAATATTTTAGATAATAAAGTAGGATAATTTCAAACGCATACATTAAACTAAATTAAATTTATTTATCGTGTACATCACATAAATTAGAACAAGAAAAAAGAGGTGGAACTTATAGCATTGAGTATTCATTTGCGCAGTGACCATATATATTATCTATAAGCAGTCAGATCATCTCGATAGAGAGCGGAGAAGCAACAACATTCGTAGCATTCGACACAACTACTTATTCCCCGATGAGCAGTTTCATCAGGTTCTTCCCGACACTTTGTCGATGATCGCCTGCGTCAAAACCTTCTGAGCAAGGTTCTTGGCAAAGTTGGTAAGTTGGTCCTTCAAGCCGGGCTTCTTTGTCGTCGTCGGTGGTGGTCCGTAGTTTGGATTATATGCACCCTGAGGTGGCGGATAATTCGGATTGTATCCGCCCTGAGGTGGCGGGTAGTTGGCATTATATCCGGGATATTGTCCTTGAGGAGGAGGATAGGCACCATAAGGGTTGTTGTAGCCGCCACCCGCCGCCGGGGCAGGATAGTTGTTGTTCGCATTGTTCACCGATGACGTGGTCCTTCTCGACTGATCCTGGTTCGGATAGCCTGGGTATCCCGAACCCGACGAGGCCGGATAACCGCCCGAGTTACCTGAGGGGTAACCGGGATATCCACCACCGCTCGATGGATAACCGGACGATACCGGCTTTGAGCTCGCTCGCGTCTGACTCGAATCCGGATAAGCAGATCCCGAGGGATATCCGGAACCCGAAGGATAACCCGATCCTGAGGAGGAAGGATATCCGGAACCCGAAGGATAACCCGATCCTGAGGAGGAGGGATATCCAGAGCCCGACGGGTAACCAGAACCCGACGGGTAACCGGAAGACACCGGTCTGGACGCCGTTTTCGCACCAGTCGACGAATCCGGGTATCCTGAACCCGAAGGATAACCAGAGCCTCCGGAGGCAGCCGGTTTATCTGTGGACTTGGTCTGACTCGAGTCCGGATAGCCAGATCCCGCGGGGTAACCGCTACCGCTGTTGCTGCTGGTGGGCTTCTGGCTCTCGTCGTCGCGTCTGGCCAGGTCCTTCTTCTCGCCGCCGTCGTCCTCTGCAAACATTTCGTCAACTTTTTTTGCCTCAATTAGTGGACGCGCTAAGGGCCACCTCGCGACCCCGACGGACATGCCGGATTAATTGGAGTGTTGTGAGAGAGGGATATGAATTTTTAGTCATATGAAATATGTGAATGAGACTACCCAGATTCAGATGTGGCTGTAGAAGGAAAGAGAGAGAGAGAGAGAGAGTGTGTATGTTAAAGGCGGTTTTAGATTCGTTATTTTTGACAAGTAGGAGAAGCGCATAGTCCGTCAAAGCAGCATATCATGCAACCACCCTCTATACAATTTCTTTTTCTCCATATGTATTATACAGAAACGTGTTTTCATCGCGCGATTCCTTTGACATGCATTATGGCGGTTTTTTTTCACAAGACGATCCCGCGCTGCACTCACCTTAATTAAAATTTCAACTCGACAGTCGAACCGAGGTGTTAATCCTTTTCGAGTATTATTTTCATGCGGATGAGAGATTTTCCCAAGTTTGCATTCAGAGACACTCTGTCACGACAGTATAGAGAATGAAGCGGGTTTTAAAAACTGTAGACAACTTTATTGACTTATTGTAAGTACCTCTCTGTACATTCGTCGTTGTACGAAATATATATAACAATATGGCACAAATACCGGTAGAAAGCAAGGCTCTTGGCAACAAAAATGATGAGTATATATATATATAAACGCGATAAGTATATATAGGAGTATTCGATTAAAGCTATAAATCAATGCAGAGTTAGCGTCGTCAAAATTCAAGATTATCTCGTCCACTCTCTTAAGTACAGCAATAAAATTTCAGAAACATAATCCCCGAACTCAACGACGCGTCTCATATATATATGCGTATAATTATTGGCGCATCTACGTCAGAGAGAGCATCAGACGCATATATAACAGCGTAAAGGACGTGTCTTATCCGGAGAACGTCCAGACCCTATTCCCTTTGGAGTCGGTTGAGGTGTGTGTCTGGTAATGGTCCTTTCCGCCAGGATAGTAATTGGAGGCTGCTGGTCGGTTGGTCGTCGGTCTCTGATAGTCGCGGATTCCACCTCGGCTGCCACTACCACCACCACCACCATAAAGTCTATCCCAGACGGAGCCCTGGCCGATCTTGTTGCGATAGCCGGTGCCACCGGAGCTGCTTCCGCCACCGAAGGTACTTCCACCGTAGTTACTACCACCGCTTCCATAGCGATTGCCGCCGAAGGAGGAGCTACGAGGTGGTGGTGTTGGAATAACCGGCTTCGGAGTTACTCGAGGACGCTGGTAACCCGGTGGTCGTCGCGCTGCTGGAGCTGTCGAATTTCGTCGGCATTTGTCAGGATTTTTTTTTTTTTTTTTTTTTCGTTTGTGTATGTGCGTGTACGTGTGATGATGGATTCTGCGGTTTATCTTTTTCGTGCAATAATGAGGGAATATCGTGTACGTGTACATATAAGCTTAAAAGGTCAACGTTGTGCGTCGCGAGAATGGGTCACGGAGGTCGAGATAAGAGATAAGACGGGGCGCACGTATTATAAACACGCGCTTTGCTCTGATGGGATGCTCACGACGCAGTGGAATGAAACTCGCTCTCTCTCTCTCTGCTCTTGTGATTACGAAATTAGACATTAGAAGTTATTGAGGCGTCTGCGGCGCGGGATAATATCGGCTGTTCATTTAATTAGAATTCGTACGAAGAGCTATTGGTCGAAATTGAGAAGAAGAACACACTTTGCGTATACACAGATTAAACTTCTTTATTTATACTTTGAAAATAGTAGGGGTAAACATGGTCGTCTTTCGAAAATATACTAATATATCTATTGTGATAACGACGGAGAAAGTAATACTGGAGTGTTACTGTAAAATAGGTTCCCGCGTGTGTCGTCGTTACAATGTCATGAGACAAATCACTATTATATCCGTTCGAGGATAATAAAAAATTCGACAGTCTTGCTTAAAGAACAGAAAAGAAATAAAAAAGACAAACAAACGACGGCTATAACTACACTTTAACATCTAGCTCTCTTTAATAATACAATGAATATTAATATCTATATAGGTGTTTCTCTGCAAGGTTAATCCTGTATAATCTTTCCGAAGTCGAGCGAAACTCGGCCCATCGTTATACAGATTATTATACATTTATAAAACAGTTTGAAACAAGGCACAAGCTCCTCTGGCAGCCTCTGCATCAGGGCCGCGCAAAGGAGCCGGTATATCGCGGTGACTTATTTTATACACATTATAATACATCGTAATAGTAATATAGAGAAAATTTCAAAAAATGCACCGACTTCGTCCTTGCGACATATAAACTCACTGCAGCCAATCGCAAATCGTTGGCGCAATCATAAGTGGCACTCGATGAAAATTGCATAATATACGCACACGTTGACACACATCGCAGCGACGAGACCAAGGAAGGCACGAATGGACGTTCGTTATACATATATATATATAGAGCAATTCTTATCATCCATTCTCGTATATTACGGACTCTCTCGGAAAAGTCAAACGTAAAATGAAGAAGAGTCAAACGCAACAATATTCCGAGTCGTATACTCTCAATCAACGAAAGAAGCCAGAAGTTTTCGCGTCTCTGAAACACCGCGTACGCACACAAAGTTCAGTCAACGACACTCATACAAACACATGCATTCAGGGTGACGTTTACGCTCGAGCTATCCTGAGAGTAAGAGCGCAAATTGCCAAAAGCATAGTCGAGAGACCGAGAGCACTGGCTCCGTTTCTCCTGTATATCGTGTTGGGATAAGAATTGCTCCAGCCGGTATTGTGCTGAGGCATGTTGTGCTGGGGATAATTGTTGTGGTATCCACGATTGTCGTTAATCGTTGGTCGGCTGGTAGCAGGTGGATAGATCGGGTATCCGTATTGATCGACGGCTGGTTTGTTCGGTTGTGGATTGTTGCTTCCGCTCGGATAGGCTGGATAGCCATAGTTGTTGTTGTTGTTGTTATTGTTGGTTGGGTAAGGTGGGTAGACCGGATTGTTGTTGGCGTACGAGGGCTGATTGTGGCCGTGGTTGACGTCCTCGGCTGGTGGAGCGTTGGCGCCGGCATAGGGATTCGCGGGGGCGTATCTGTCAGCTGGTACACTGGGCTGATTGTTGTTGGTTCGGTGGCCGTTCACCGAAGCGATTCCCGCCGAGTCGTACTCTGAAAATACACATAGGCAGGCCGCTCTAGCTTCCGGTATATATGTATAGGTATGCCGTCTTCGTCGAGTCTCTGCAAAGCTCAGCCAGAGAACTTTCTCGCGGGAAATACAAAATTTCTTTTCTCTGAGTGTCTTCGCAACGACAGGTGCGGGCGGTTGATCAAAAAACAAAAACAAAAGTCGCCCTCGTCCATGGGGGGTATAGACACATACGGTATACATTGCACGTATGCAAGCTTGTAAGTTTATACTGACAGAGAGGGTTAACCATCACACAGTAATAATTGACACACATAAATATAGCGTTATAAGTTAATACATGGGAGGAGGAACAAGAATCGCGTGCATCTCGTGTACAGTGCGCTAAAGTGGAACACACATCAGCGTAAACAGTCGTGCAGCATGCGATGCGCCGATTGCAACATCATTTTTTTTTTTGCACGGGCGTGTATCATTGCGTGCACCGGGAGTTCAAGGGATTAATTGAGCGAGCACTTTTCTAATTCACCATCACCTGCTAATTTATTACGTATTGCTACTACTGCAGCGTTCTATTGTATACAGTCTTGGGTGTGGGAGAATTATTAATAACGCACACATACATAAATTGCAAAAAGAAAAAAAACATCACGCAGACATCGCAGTGGTGCAGACCAAAAACCATTTGCTTCGTGAAACAGAAAGAGAGTAAAAGAGAGGTAAAATCCAATGAGGGAAAACGAGGCCGTGTGAATATGTGCACCGAAAGAGAGTGAGCGATTTCGTTAGTTTTCAAGACCGCAAGCGTCGCGTTTTCTGCCGCTGGAATTTCGACAGCTAAACGAATATTAGTACAACAATCGCGAGTGCGGTGTGCAAAAGTAGATTATAGACTGTACATGGTTATAGAGAGTAAGAGAGACGAGTATTAGGCACAGGTGCAGCGGAAAAAATGATGGAAGTATATAGGCATACATATATAGACTCCCGACTGTATACCTCATGCAGTGACACGCATACACAGACGCGCGAGTTTACTGAATTTCCGAGAGATGCCAGGCCGTAAATTGCACTTTTGCCCTTTTAGGCGCGAGTACGTGTGCTGCACGTATATGCACTATACGTGTATATAAGGTTCGTCGGGCTTTGCTTGCTTCGGTAAAGTGACCGCGGGAAAACCTCTGCGAGGTCCTTTGTGTGCAGTATTATATATATATATGTATAGACACGCGAACGGAAGTGTGTTATGCAACGCGCAACGCACATCGGAGACGTTATATATATACAGTCATAAGCCCTGTGTCTATAAGTGTGTGTATGTACAGACGCGTTTATGGATAGTGAGAGCTGCAGAAATATTCTTTCCGTGGAAGAAACTCGCCGCGAGAGTCTATTATTATCTTCTACATTTAAATGCGTGACGAGCAATTATTCAGTGGTAAGAGTTATCGTGACACAGATATGCTGCTGCTGCGACGAGTTTCTTCGTTAGATACAAAAAAAAAAGAAGAACCGTGCAGTCTACGTGTACACTTTTGAGCTTCGTAACGATGCCAGTAATTATTAGTCTGGATGAAAAATCCGTAGGTTCGATTCGAAAAGCAAAGTGTATACACGTGGACACACGACATATCAAAGCATCCTCTATGTATACTGCATCTACAATAAGTGTAATATGAAAACTTCTGCAATTTCCGATGAGCGACATCAAACTACATGACAAACTCAATGTATTATGTATAAATGTACAAGAGTATTGAAAAAAAAAACCAAGAGTGCCAAAACTAAAGTCAAAGCATCGAAACTCACCGAGTCCAGGAGTAGTGTTGACGCAGGTCGGCCGTCCGTTTTCTGTCTTGCAGTACTGTCCACTGGGACAGATTTTCGTCGTGCAGCTCTCGCCTGTGGCAGCAAATAAAAAAAAAACGAGTCAGAATAAAAAGAAAGAGCTTGCGGAGAGCTTTTATCGACGACGACGCATGTGTACGTATATATATATATTTTACGAACCACCATCAGACGACCTCTGGCAGGTGGGGTAACGACCGCAAGCGTTATCGGAGTAGGACCGACTGCAGGGGTCCTCAGCCATCACGCAGACCTCGTTCGAACGGCAACCGATGTCCTTACAGGTTCTGCCGTACTCTGCGTTACAGACGGAATTTTACGTTTTATAATTTAATTTTTTTTTTTTTTACCCTACTATGTGTGTGTGTATTTATAATATAATCTCTTTCCTCTCTGGAGCTAGGCGGTATAATAATACACTCCACTATAATAAGAGCGTTATTCAAGAGTATTTCCTATCGAATAAAGTTATTCATTCGAGCCGTTCTAGAGATAAAAATGATCTCTCGCATCAGACAGAGTATAAATATATATACGCGTATAATGAGTGTTGAACGTCAGTATAGGATATTCAAGTGGCTTTCCCCGCGAATATTCTCCCCCGTTGGACTATTTTCAGCAGCGCGCAAAAGAGAAAGCTCAACCCTCTCTCTGATGGCGCATCAGGCCAGATGATGTTTTCCTTTTACATCCATCGCGTCGGCGAGCTATATGTATTCGAAAAATAAGTCCTCTCTTTTCTCTCCACGCGCGGCTCTACAGGCGCCATAAGTCTGCGTTTACCCCGTCCAGATCGTTTCCTCTATTTTCTCTTCTTCCTCTTCTTCTTTCTTCTTTTTTTTTCACGCGCCCCGGAAAGTGTCAATCGATCAGAGGCGCGCGGATTACTGAGTAATTGAACGCGTTTAGCGCCAAAGGCGTTTATATGAAATAACGCGTAATGCCCGGCTAATCATAATTCTATTTCAGTTCTCTCGAGGGCTGTTTTATCGGCATCGATTTTCGATTATCCAACCTGGTCTATAGCGTATATTTTATATAAAACGTCGCCGCGCCAGTCTCTGTGATGCCTATGGCTGCCTATCGTTTTCGGTATAAAATGATGTCTATATATTATATATATGTAGTCGACGATGGATTAATCTCGACGAATATAACTCGTATAATATGTTAAATGAAAATTTAAATTTCACTTTTGCGGCCAAAGTTTTAATGGTTTACACGAGAGAGAGAGAGAGAGAGAGAGAGAGAGAGAGAGAGAGAGAGAGAGAGAGAGAGAGAGAGAGAGAGAAAAGTTTCACAGTGCGGGCATGTAATTTTTCAATTCAAATCCGCTTCGGTGTACGAGTTGTTGTAAGCTTTTGAAAGCACGTTTTAGCCATAAATTCTGGATTATAAAAACTGATGAATACGTAATTCGGCAGTGAGCTGATGATTGTCTGTGTGGATTTTCCTACAAGCACTTTCGCAACATTTTACACAGTTGGCAAATATATATATGTACTTACAGCAAAACATGTCTTCCAATAACTTTCGAGCGACGAATATATAAACATCGACTGCAAGCACGCGTCGAATCACAGACTCCGCCTCGAGCGAGATAAGTAAACGGCTTTTTTCCTCGAAGCAAAGCGTCTGCGTATATAAACTCGTGAGCGAGTTTTTCCAATATCGACGACATCGCGCTTTGTTCTTGCGTCAAGTGCATAGAAGTTTGAAAATTCACGCGCCATATAGGCGGGGGGAGCTTGCGAGGTGACGTCAGGATAGCATCGATTTTAGGGAGAGAGTTGCATATACGCAAGTTACCCCTCACTCCCGTTCGTTATAATTGCTGATCGATCGATTTATTAGCGTCAATCACGCGTTGACTTTGTCAGAGTGAGTTTGTATATATATGGCGAGTACGTCAGTACGTTTCTGCGCGATGACTATATATGTATATATCTATACATAGTCGTAATTAGTCACGATGAAAAAATTGCATCTTTATCGCGATCATTCTTTTCGAGCGGCTTTGAAAATTGTTTTTCTCGAGAATTGCTATCCACTTGAGCATTAAAAAGTTAATTATAAACCATCAAGGAGTAGCTAGATATGGATTTGATGTACAAACTGACATTATTATACCGAGTAGATAACTACGTAAACGTAAATCAAGACATTATAAAAGCGTCGTTAATATTTTCCTACAAACTAAAAGCAGCAATAAACGTTGAATCGTATATGTATATTTATATACTCACTGGAATAAGGAACTGCATCGCTGGCGGCGACGAGGACCGCCAGTAGTATGGCGATCGACGCTGCGCTCGACATTCTCTGCAACAAAAGAAAAGTCCAGTCTTAGACTTATATATTATGTACATACAAACATCCAGCAGTAAGCTTGTTGAACACACAAGGAAATTTTGCAGGCTCTTTGTCATCGCGCGAGCCGTATATATATTTTTTCTTCCACTTCCCGCGGCGGCAGCCGCTACTAATTACCCGCATAATTACGAGCATAAAACTTGCGGGAAGTGCAGAGGGAACCGGGCTTCTGCTGCTTTCTAAATATCTTCTCTGGGCAACGAAAATAAAAACGGCACAGCTTCTGTATACATGATGCATCAGACGGGAGTAATTACTCGAAACCGAGGCACGTATAATACGACTTGTATTATATAATTCCGGAGGAGGAGAGAACTAAGTGCGGCTATAAGTATAATGACGGTGTATTTAGCGCGTTTGTATCGATGCGGTTTCTAGGAAAAGAAACAAATATCTGATACTATATACGATTAATTGCTTCATACAAAGACGTGGAAAAAAGCGTGTACGTCTGTCCTCGCTTCTATATAAACGGGTTTTTCGACGTATTTATACATACAATCATCGCACAAATCGAGTCTATCCAGAAGGACGCTGCTACGCCCATATTGTTTAGACGAAGTCGGGGGAAAAAACAAAGCTGAAAAAGTAGCTCCAAAAATTTCTTTCTTCTATAAACACTATGTATTATAAATGAATATAGTGTAAGGTCACGCAGAGACGCGTCGAAGATCGGAATAATTGCCGCGCGTGCGAAGCAAATTGACACAGAAACCCGCTTAATGCCCTTTTGTATAATACGCGACGATATATAGCGCGCTTTTTATCGCTCGCCCTTGCTCTCGCGCGCAAAGTTCGCTCTCGAAGCGCGAAAAAAAAGAGGAGGACGTGAGAGTACATGTCGATCTCGTCGCGTTGTACTACACTGTGACGTATGGCCTCCGCTATACACTGTGACGTTACGGAGATGTGGTTGTTGTGTTTTTTTTTTTTTTTAAGAGTCGATATTCCTTTTTTTGCGTTTTCTGAGCTGACGTGTTCTGTTATTTATTGCGCCGGGATGAGTGCTATATACGTCGCGTGCGAGATGATAACGCGAAGAATTGAGAGTATTAGCTTCGTTAGCGATTGACCTCTTCCGTATAGATAGATGCTGTAATTACGAGTTGCGGGACTTTCTGAAATTTCGTTGGATAAGAAATAAATTGTTTTCGAAGCGCTCGGAAGCTGAACTTGATAAATGGTTTAATTACAACGAAAAATATAATTGGAGGTGTAGTATATAATATTATAAAAGAGGATAAGAGTTCTTCCGGCACTGATATATACTTTTTTCTACTGCCGCCTGGACGATTATTTCTGAAAAACCTAACGAGCAATATAGTGCGTTCCTTTCGAGATTACTTTGTAATGTAGTCATGCATATAAGCCTCATTTATAACGATAAAGATTATCGTTTCCTTGACTCGTTTAAAATATACGAGTTATAAGAAAATTCTCATTATGTATCATAGCCGATCATAACTAACACGTATGTACTATAGCCTGAAATCGAGCCAATTTCTCATTCACACAGACACGCAGTCAGCACTTCATCTTAATATATACCGCGGAATTGAAGCGAAAAGTGATACATAGCCACGACGACGATTAGCATAGCATTAGAATTTCAAGTGGCTGCAATGTAACTAGTTTATAGTAGTATTATAGATACACGGAACGAGCAAACTACTAGCGCAAAGCCGTTATTTCCCAATTGCTCCCGTACGAATTTTTCAATCAAACCTATGCGAGCGATAGTAGGACACGTGAATATGTATAACGTTTAATAAGAAAAGCAGCATCTCGAGATACGTGCGTATCTATATATACGTATATATGCGTATATCTAAAAATAACGCTGACGACAGACATCATCCGCGCGCGCTTTTGACAAGGTCGTCATTACGCCGTAAGGAAATATACTTATTTCGAGTCCGACGTGCAAAATCGGCGGCGGACCGCCGCGGTGTCAAAGAAACTTTGAGGTCGCGGCTTGTGTGCTGATCTTGAACGCAGCGTAAACAGCGCAAAACCGGAGCAGATTTCTGCTGACGATATTATATACCGATTCTCAAGGATACACGTCTATATACCTACTATACTTCCTTTCGCTGATGCGCGAGGAAAAGAAGAGACACTTGGAGTAAAATACGAACTCCTAAAAGAATGTACGTAAAATTTTTCTCTTTATTATAAATCTCCGATGATGCATCGATTGCGCAAATTTGCACGTTAGCGCGTAACTTTTCCAACCAGACTCATCCGCGCTACATGTACCTATATATACACATGCAGCTCTGACGTACTCGTAAGACTAGACTTTCACGAATTTTTAATCGCGAGTAAGTATACTAATATAAGAGCGCGCGTAAAAAACACCTGATGCTGAATTCATTGAGCGCGACTTTCCGCGTGCAGCGAAGGTAAAATATTTGGTAAACTGATCCGCACGTTCATTCACACTATACACACAGCGAGCGAGAGCGAGAAGCCTCGAAAGAAGGTTATAATACTCAGCTGCCATTTATACACCGCGTGCAGCGAGTGCGAAGGAGACGGACACAGTCGGTTAGAAAAAGAAAGTATACAGAGCTAGTAGTAGTCTATGCTCCGAAAATAATAAGTTGGCAAAACGCAACTATACATATATACGTACCTCCTGTTGTTGTATACGGCGTATGTATAGAGAGCAGCGCGTGAGAGGTTGTGTGCGTGTGTGTGTGTATATATATATATATATAATACGTGCGAGCGCGACGACAAAGATCTGGCCGAGTTGGTAGTTAGCTTGACACTGAGGTATATAATGCCGTTGTGGTGGAATTTCAGAGCGCGCCGGCGGGAGAGAGCCTCTGGCGGCGCGGCGAAACGCCGAGAAGCGAGAGGGACTTGTATATACATATATAGTGTGCAGTGTATATAGTAGGCTAAGCCTGGCGCTATATAATACACAGGGAGAGGGACGGAGACAGGGCTATTGCGGCAGCAGCAGCAGCTGGAGTAGGGAGACGGCCACGAGGCCGTTTTATCCTACTCCGCAACGTGAGAAGAACGTTCGCTGCGCTGCAGTAGTACCTATATATATGTATCTATGTGTATGTGTGTGTGTGTGTGTGTATATATAGGATGCTCTGATGTAGCGCGAGTACGTGCGGCGGCGCTTGGGTGCAAAAATGTAATTTCGATTTCGTTTACTTAAATTAGAGCTGCGCGCACCGCGCGCGTAAAGTCGACGGAATAATTTATTTTTCGCGCTTGTATAGCTGTATATATAGGTATATCTATATACGATGTTATTATACGCGGGAGGAACGACGTTGAAGAAAGCCTGATGGATGCGTGGCTGAAGCACGAGTGTGTATATATTATAGATATATATACGCGATGTCAACGTCTTTTTCTCGCGCGAAAAATGAATGGAAAAATCCGGGTCGACGACCTTTAACTAGAGAGGTATATATATATATTTTAGAGGGAAAGCTGCTTATTTTGCGTTTAACGAGGTACGAGCTCGTCCGCATCGACGGTTATTCGGTTAATAAGCTAATATACTCACTCTTGTGTCGCTCCGGCGGCAGCAGCTAGTTTGAGCATTTTTTGAAATTTTACTCGAGCTTCCGTGTGTGGACACACGACGTATCAGACGGTATAGAGGAGGGAGATCAAATTTTTAACGTTGAATTATATTATATTTACCCGGGAAATTGCATTTTTCCTTAAACTTATGGTTTATACGTAATTTCTGCGGTCAACATTACGAAGCTTCCTTTGATCTCACTAAGCTTTTTCAAATCTCCCTTCGCCGCGCGGCGGTATATAACTTTGTTAACTTTATACTTCGCATCGAGAATAAAGAAAGGGAACACGGAGAATGGAAAATCCCGTTAAAAAGTTTTTAATACCCCATACATTGAGGAATATATATATATAAAAAGCCAATATTAATTTTCGACTTGTTTTAGTCGACAAAAGAAAGTACTACGGCAGTCTTGTTAATTGTTCGAGCTTCCAATTTAACATCAGCGGGTCAGAGTTTTTTTTTTCGTCAGCAGTGATCGAATCAAAATGAATCGTCGAGCGAGTGTGCATTTTATTGAAAAGTTCAACAATGCCGCTGTATATACAACCGTCGGATTTGCAAACCGTGCAGTCTTGTATTTCTTACAGGCTTTCATAATTCCGAGACAGCGAATTCACGAATTCAGCACGAGCGCGCCCTTTGAAGTACCTAATATATATATATAAGTGTGAAAACTTGTGCTCTTCTTCCAACGAGTGTAAGCAAAAATATATATGTATATAACTCGGGTGACATGAAAAAAGGGCGATATAAATAGGCGACGCGAGCGTCTCCGACACACAGAGGACAAAATCTAATTTTCAAAATTTATTTTTGAATCATGTTATTGGAAAAAATGTTTGGTATATAGGTATATATGACGCTACCGTGTATGGCGTGCAAAATAGCTGGTCAAAAGAAGACGAGCATGTTGCCACATCTTTGGAAAAACTGATGCGGAAGTGAATATCCCAGTTTAGAAACGACAAACTGGTGCAAAGTTATAATATTAAGGCAAATAAGTTGGTTATAAATTATTTCACAAAGCGGAAGACCGACGGCTGAATGGGCCAAGCTTTCCCGATATTTATATGAATAGAAAGACCTAGTTTATATTCAATAAAATCAGTGTGGCATGCTGCATTGTAAACGTTATGTACGTATGAGAAATAACGTAGTGATGTACAAAAACGTTTAATCATCGTCTATCTAATTTAGTTGAAAAAAGAATTTTCAAAGAGATATTCTTGCAACTCTCGCATCTGGTGTATACGTTTTTAATTAAAGCGAGATTATTAAACTGCAACATTTTGCTTTGATCTTGATTAAAGAATATTCAAAAATCCACATCAAAACACCGAGTTTTCATTTAAAAATTCCACCTCTTCTGACAGAAATTAAAGGGACCATGCACAGCTATCCACTCACCAAAAAACAACATAACAAAAGAGCCTAAAACTAGAAAAAGATCAGCCAAAAGTAGTTAGTGAAACACATCAGTCAAGAAGATTCCGTTTAGTTCGTCGACCACACGGGGGTACCAATGTCTCGGGAGTCACAGTGAATATAAAGACAAAGCGAGATGGATGCCACACTGGAGAGTACAGCTATACAGCGCGAATTCAAAGTTTATAAATGCTGCGCGCGCAAGAGAAAGAATACCTACTCTGCAAAGCGACTACAGCAGTGTGATCTATTGGACGACGACGGAACTTTCGAATCCGGCGCGCTTTGCTTGATATTGTGATACATTAGTTTATTGCTGTGGTGAGTTTTTACTGATACTGCAGTATCGTTCCAATCATTAAAATTGTCAACGCTTCATCCACCTGTAGGGTATATTCGATGTTGGCTGTCAATTCTTTACAACCATAAACACAGTATACTGCATGTCCGCAGCTTTTGTTGTTATTTAACGATACTATATGATGGATGAGTTTTCAATTTCTGATGGATGTTGTTTCTCTACTGTTCTCTTCGAAACTCAATGTACGAAGCTCCATTTATTCCAATTACAAAAACTACGTGAAATACATAGAGCGATGATATACGTGCGATGTTGTTTCTATAGCTAATAAAATCCTGTGGCGTAAACTCGAACTTTTTCAAAAGCTTGTTTGCTGAAAGAATATAATAGAGTTTCTAATTTAGTCTAGTATATGGTCCTTTATTCGAACACTTTGTATGTATCCAACTGTGTATACCGAGCAACCTATGATACACGATATGAATAAAATCTGTAAAATCTAAAAGCGCCAGAGACTGATAGTGGTTCTAAAGCAAAAAAATACCGGGAAATCTTTTTAATCAGTCATCCATGTGTATATATTTATACTGTCCTGACGCACACTATTCCAGCACAGATATTGAAAATGGAGTGATTGCTGAGAGGCGAAAAAATTTTCGTCTCTATTAAATTGAAAAAAAAAATCTTAAAATGTATAATACACGCACAGAGTCAGGTATACCTACATATAAAAATGTCATTCCACCGAAAACCTCCAAGTGTTTCCATGGATTAATCCGAATCTTCTCAGATCCAATATCTTGGAGCTCCAGCTGGTAATACCATCTCTCGCAAGCTGCCGCCTATTCGGAAAGCACAATTTTAAAAATTGCTGATCATCGAGAAAACCCATCCAAGCGTCTCAAAGGAAAAAAAAAAGTTAAGTAAAGTAGCGCAAGACGCTCGGCGCAATCAAAACATACAAGGGCTCGAGTCCCCATATAACTATATAACGTCAAAGGCGAAAATATTCAATCGAGCTCGGCAGATTGTCAATCCTCTGCAGCGTAATCAGACCTTGTACACACTCATGCCTGCATCACAAAAGACAGAGAGAATATAAAGAAAAGGCTAGAAAGAGAACAAAAGTGTGATCGCTGGCGCGAAGTTATAAAGCTCGGATGATCGGAATGCATTAGAAAGAGTTGGAAAGGATGAGGTAGCGATCGGCTATATAAGGGCTGGAAGCTATCGCAAGCTCGCAAGCTCGGTACACACATATAGAGTCGCAGGGAGGGGGTGGAGGGAACGACTCTGCGCGCGAAGCGAGAGGAGAGGTGGAAGGGACGACGACACCAGAGTACGACGCAGAGCGCGTCGGGCGTCGACCGGCAGTTGGATCTCGCATTCCCGACGCGGCGCTTCGAAGCTGCGTTCTTCTCCGCCACGTGCTTTCTTCGTCATACATACCATCGTCGTTAAACGAATAATTTTTTTAATTTTATTTTTTAAATCGGTTAATCCCGTTCGTACGCACCGCACGTAGCAAACGAACGTCTTTTGAAATTCAAGTGCGCTAAAGTTCCAGTTGGCGGGAAATTTGAAAAGATCGGCGATGTTCCGGCCGGTAGTTGCAACAGCAGCGGATATGCAGCAACAGCAGAAGCAGAAAGATCGGAAGCCGGCCGCTGATGATCCTTGTCGGCTGGCCGAGGAGACGCTACTGGAAATGCCAAACGCCGAGTGAGCACGTGACACACGACCGGCCGACCAGCAGCAGTATAGAGAATCGACGAAGCTTGGCAGGTACGTGTGTGTGTGTGTGTAGGTATAAAAAGGATACGTTTTTATCGGAGGGAGGATCGATTCGGCTACACTGGATTTTTACTTTTTTTCGAGATCGAAAAGAGGACGGCGTGATTTGTTCGATTCGGATACCGATGATTTTTTTTTCTTCCAGCTGGCTTGCGAGAGAATTGTTGGACGATCGGTTTTCGGGCATTCGCATTGTTCCTTTTCCTTTGTTATACTCGTCAGCAAAAATTATCTGCTGTTCGTAAAGAAAAAAAACGATACGGTTTACGGTATAAAGGAATGATTGAAATATAACAGATGTTTCGAAATTCGATTGTTATCGTGCGTTTTCATTGAATCTCGAGGTAGATTTATGAAATATTCTATTGTTTCAACGATACAATGCTGTGATCGGTCGACTTCTCATTAAAAAAAAATTGATTTCATAAATGCAATCGCTCAACGGTCTCCGCGATGAACCGTGATGTGTGTCTATTATACATTCCTGAAATACTGGAGCAGCTCCGCTATGCCTAATGGTCCACGCCACTCGGCATTGCTTTACTTTTTAATTCTCGTCCCCCTATATATCGCTCATTCTAATTTTCATTTTCAACTCATACCGAGGCACACGACTTTCCACGCGACAAAAAAAAAAAAAAAAAAATGCGCAATGGCAATCACAATCGAAAATTGCCGCACCATCTATACGATAATAATTGTTTCCCCAGTAGAATGACGGCATAATAATTAGAGTCATAATTACACGTCCAACGAGCGCTACTCGCGTACTTTTCAGCATTATTATATAAACAAAAGAGGCAAAATCGTTATGCGCAAAATTTCGCGAAGAGAGCTGTCAATTACAGTCAGCAGCGAGAGTATTATTCTGAAATTGTAATTTACTATAGCTGCAAGCTGTGCGCGCCCACGCTTGGCCGACTCAAATTTTTGCCTCCGGCTCCGTCAGTACCCAAGGAGTAAAAATATTAAAGCAGCTGCCGTATAATACAGAGAACCCTGCACGTTCGTTCGGAATAACCGGCGTATGAGTTGGACGATTGGCTGGAATATAAGCTATACTCTCTCTCGTCCATGTACATATATAAAATAACTGCCATGTCCGCGGGTTTTCGGAGCTTTATATGCGCGCACGGTGGCGATGAAAGCTCGCACAGCCGGCGAAAATGGCTGTTATTACACGTGTGAAGAGAGGAGATAAAGGGAAATGTCGCGCTGCACTGGTTTTCGAGGGGAGCTTTTTTTTTGACGCGCTTCTTTCGCTCACGGATTATATGGACGTCGTATATAACTTGTGGGGTTTTCCCTACTGCACTGCGGTATGCGCTTTATTTACTTTTTTTTCAACCTTTTATACCAGAGTGGTCGGTTGAAGTTTTAAACAAGTCCGAGCGATGCGTTTAATTCGAAGAAGCTTATAAAGGCGGGAAAAAAGTCAAACAGAAAGAATCGAGCGGGCACTTTAGGAGAATAGCTTTTCTTCTCGGAGAGAGAATCATATTTTCACGAAGGCTGTTTGCAGATCGTTAAAAAACATTGTGAGTGTAAGAGCACCGATGCTCTCGGCGCTGAGAAAATAATTTCTTTCTCTAGCTCTCTCATCTCGTGGAAAAGGGAAGAATTATTCCGCGGCTATACTATCACTCAAAGCCCTTTTCAACGTGGCGTCAAACATTTTCATAGCCATCGCCGCAACTGATGTATGGGAAATTGTTTCCCAACTTTTTCTTATTTTTCTTATTCGTATATACATACCGCTAACTTTAGACTTCCTAGCTGTAGCTACTTCCGTCACGCAGCCGCATGTATACTCGTCAAGAGAAACAGTTTAAACTGGCAAATCAAGTTAAAGCAAATAGAACTTTGTACTTCATATACTTATAAAACTAAAGCAACAGCACTTAGCCGTAGGAAAATAAAGTATAAACCTATACATACTCTCTCTCTCTCTCTCTCTCTCTCTCTCTCTCTCTCTCTCTCGAGTTTCTGAAGTTTCATTTGAGCAACTTGACTAATGGTAATGCTCGCAAATTAACATTGATGCCCTTAATATGTGTCATATTGTCAAATAATCCGAAGTCCTCCTTATTCAAAATTCCACGATCGTTTCCAAGGCAATTCAGGATCCTCTCTCGTAACACTAAATTCCGTTTCGTCAGCAAATTGCGGTACGCCCCCATCAAAGAAGAGGAAAACGACGACTGCAAGCACACGCGTCTAATTCTTCCTCCTTAATGCGGGGTAATTATTTCCTCGAAGAGCTATCTCTTACCTCTCGCACACAAAGAGCCAACTCGTCCCTGTGGTTCCCATAAATTTTTACTCCACACACACACACAGACACATACAAAGAGACAATCGCAAGTTGCTCGCTCGAGAGTTTCTCGAATCGGGAGGACGTCCCCGCAATTACCGGCGGCGAGAGGAGCTTTAAGAGGAGCCCTTTAATGCCGTGGCAACGACTGCTGCAGAGGCTTGTATGCTTTGGTCTTGTTACACCGGATTTCAGGACGATTCTCTCTTGCATCAGTGTGTATACCGGTGTTTCTTCAGCTTCAGAGATATAGAGGCAGAGAGTGAGTAAGAGGAAACGCAATTTTCGGAAGTAATAAGACTCTTAATTCATAATGAGGCCTAGACTGAGCCAACGCGAACTGTATTACTACTACTACTACTACTACTGCAGTAGCAGTCATCCTCGTCGCTGTGTATATACGCTCGTACTACTGACGAGAGCTTAATTGAGCTCTCTTATGCACGAGTAATGAAGCTCGAGGGCTTTTCCTGGCGCTGCGCATTTTTTTCGACCTCGGTTTGTTGCTCTCTCTTTTTTTCTCTACGTTGATTCAGATTTTTCGGACCAGCTCGAGAGTGCTGCCGGGACATAGTTGCGCTCGGTTTTTCCGCTGATCGTAAAAGAGAGAGCCCGGTGCAACTCGTTCGTGCTAATTGCTGCTCCCGCTTTTTTTTTTGTTTTGAATCGCAGCTCGATTTATTGAAAATCACGAGAGCTTTTTTACCGGGATATTATTGCGAGCAGCTCTACCGCACGGTGTTTGTATATCTTATAAAAAGAATGGCTGTTTTTGTTGGCTCGATTATTTTTCAAGTTCATAATACGTAATCTTGACGGAAGAAACGAGGAGGTTCTCAAGTAATATCGATCTTGGTACGAAGACTCGAGCTTAATTTAACGATTAAATATTTGTGTTGCGTATAAGTCTCCTGCTCTACCTGCTTTTGACGTTTTTTAGTTTAAAATTATGCACTTTTTCTCGTACGTCGAGAGATTACTTTGAGCGAAGAGTTTCGCAGCTTACAAGCAAACGCTTGCATTATAACCGCAACTTTGAAGCTTTTTTTGTACACAGACTGTGAAGGTTTATCTTTACATCTACACGGTTTTGCATACACGAATGAATGATATCGTAGTAAAAGACGCATAGTGTTGACTTTACGAAGAACAGTTAATTAAGCTTACGAGGAAATTATTGCATGTAAAATTGGCTGTAACACCGTGGAGTTCCTGAATTATCAAGTGCGAAACGTGTGAATTTGAAATTTTCTCTTAAACTCTCTCGCGGAGTGTATAGTTAAAAAACTTTGGTCTTCGAAATTCCTTCAACTTTGAAATTTCATTATGAAGAAAAGCCGCGTGGCATGTATATTAACTCACTTTATTTCCGCGAACTGTTTCAAATTTCCCGGAAGCAATGTGACAGGAATTTATCAATTTATACTTATTCTTCGATATATATCGCGTATATATATTTACACTCGCGAAATGTGTGTCGTGGTAAAATAAATAAAAATCTATGAGATGCAGCCTTCGAAGCTGCTTTTATGCATTTTATCCATCGGAGCTATTTTTATACACCGCTGTAAAAATAAAAACCGATCGTCAGAATTAAACCACTGTAACATCTCGTTCTCTATACACTGCTCTCCAAGTGCATATAAAAAGCTTCATCGAGGCAGAAAATTATGCAATTCAATTTTCGCAAATCAGCGGAATTTTTCCATCCCAATCCAATATAACACCAACACAAGCGGAAATAATCAGCACCCAACGCTATACCTGCGCGCTGTATAACAGTTATTCCCGCAAAAGAAAAAAAAAACAGCCATACGCACCAGCTCGAACTGTATATATTCCGTATACATCATTACAACCTTCAATAATCGTCGACTTACTGTAATCTCTCACGCTGCATCAAGTAGGTCGATCAATCTTCCCTCTTTCTCGGCACTTTCCATGCCAGTCCTCTTTTTGCGCGCTTTTCCCAGCTCTATTTTTCTCTCTCTCTCTCTCTCTCTCTCTCTCTCTCTCGCCCCGCGACTGTCAGACCGGCACAAATCGTCACACTCCGCTCGTCGCATACATAATCAGCGATACGTGTTCTGAAGCGCGTCGGACGGCTTTTATTTAGAGCGCTTCGAAATAGAAGTGTCTCTCGCCGAGGAAGACCTAATTACCGCGAACGATGAAGACACTTTTTATCCTGTCCATAGAGAGAGAGAGAGAGAGAGCTTGCGGCATTATTTTTGGCGGGAATGTCGTATAATCGGTAATTGTGCGTTCGCAGTAATCGATTGTTCCGATATAACGAGCGAGGCGATGAAAGCTTTCGAGTTGAATCTGACATTTCAAAATTTGCCTGATCACTATAACGCGCAATTTCAGCGGTTTGAAAGCAGCAAGTTTCGATGATGCCCGCGTTTGAAGTTTCAAATTAACCGCGAACTGGTTCACACGCTCGTATACATTCAACCAGATATTCTCCGCCCGTAAACTGCAATTTGCAACAAAAAAAAAAAAGTATCGAAAACCGCATTCGCCCGTTATTTTTTTTATCCACGAGATTTTGACAAAAAGTAAAATAAAAAAATCAACCCGAGCACCTCACTTTTCACACAATGGAATATTCGACGGCTTCCCGTATACGGCGCATCAGACAAACCCCCGTAATTAAATGCACTTAGAGGCACTCTCCCTCTCTCTCTTTCCCAGGGTGAAGCTCTCGTCTGCACAATAAGCCGAAGTGCAGTGAGCTATGTATATTACGACGCGTTAATTCTGTCTCTTATCCCGGCTTTACATTTGCGCGCTCGCAGCTACGAGTCTAGAGAAACAGAGTGAGTAGAAAGCGAGGGTTGGTGCGCTTTGTCTACTCGATTTCGGCATTTTGAGCGCTAAAGCAGTCGCCTACTGTGTATATACCAAAGGACGCGACTGCTCGAGCGGTTTTGCGACTGTATGAAAGTGTAAAGCGAGGACAATTGAAACGAGCGGCTTGTATATAGGCCAACTGATGTGTGTTATATATTACATTCATCTGTGCCAGGTGTATCGAGAGAAGCTTCGTTGTGGGAATAATTGATTTTGTTGATTTGATTCGAGAAAATAAAGCGGTTTCATTGAGCTGCCGCATCAAGCGGCGATGCGATTTAATTAACTTTTTGCTGGGTTTTTGTTATTACAGCGAGAGCGAGAGAGAGAGAGAGAGTAAAAAGAGGTTTAACGCGACACGCATAATTATACTTAGTTGAATTGAATGATGGTTGAATCGTTGTTTATAGTAACGCGAATTTTGGGGATTAATGGGTTTGATGTGTATATATATACATGTCGATGAAATTAACATTGCCAACCGGAGATAGTTTCTGTATAATGGATTGCTATTTTGATACGCTTGTATAACCGCGAGCAATACTTATTTGCATTTGGCCGAAATCGATATTTCGTATGAGAATAAAACGACCATTCATCAAAGTCATTAAACGCACCGCTGTACGCATTAAACTGACGAGTATAATAATACCGCACGAATTCGTATACAGAATGATAAAATCCGCAGCGTAATTCACACATAGAATAACGCGACGCTATATAGTCGCGTGTAATATGCGATTATAAGAACCGCATCAGTTGCTGCGTATACGCATTATTACACAGCCACTTTCCGAGAGTCTCGCTTTGAGATGAAAGCATCAGAGCAAAGTTTTATTAAAACGAACGAACTTCTCACGCGCGCTTAAATAATCCTAATCTCTTAATTAACGCCTCGAAATTCACGACCGTATACATATATAACATCGAAACGCGCAGTAGACCGAATTCGCGTCGTATTATATAGGAATAACAAACGTGGAAAGACGAGAGCTTGCAGCGAATACGATGCGCTGCATGATGTATATATATATATAAGCGCAAGTATACTCATCGCGCGGCGCTTTTAATAATGCATAATGCGGCCCTTAGCGAGCACGGGCAGACGGAGAGCTTCATTACAAAACTTTGTAATTATTTATGACTCTTTTAATGTCCTCCAAGAGCTAAATGGATAGGGAAGCCTGAGGGAGAGACGACGTTGTGGAAAAAGAAAGGAGAGACTGTGGTCTGTGTGTCTGTATATATATGTATATAATCTTGTTAATGCGCGCCTTCGGAACGACGCAACCGCCGCAGGTTCAATGAATTCATTGGAGAAGCTTGTTGGGTTATTACATCGATCGACATTTTTTTTTTTTTGTTATGCGATACCTGATAATGCAGTCACATCAATTTTCCACTACTTTTATCATAATAATCTCTTTATGTAATACACAATTCTGGATTTTCCGCGGAGAGAAATTTAATCAAGGACTGTCTGTTTTAACCAAACTAAATCCTCATCTCGCCTATAGCTCTGTATAAGCATTATTGCCCTCGAGACTAATTGAAAATAGCGGGTGAAGAAAAGATAACGCGCGTTCGAATGACGGTGAGTCGTCGTCCATAGGAAAGGATTACGGTAATAGTAGAGTATATATATATATGTATAATAAGAAGCATCGAAAAAGGATCGAATCCTCTCGACTTTTCCATCCGCGCCAAAGAATCACTCGCAAAGAGTCAAACCCCTGCGCCATAAAGAAGGGGGGTGATTATATCTTCAGCTCGCAAATCCGGTCTTTCAAGCGCGCAGCTGATGAAACGAAATTCTTTATTCCGCTTTTTGGAAGACCCCGACGCGTCTTTGTCTTTCTATTTCCCGTTGCTATATACATATATATCCGAAGCTCTATTGAAGTTTTGCGAAGGCGCGGCTGGAAAAGAGGCATTAGGAGTGCAAGAGAGGAAATAAAAAGGAGGAAGAAAGAGAGGGTAAAAGAATATTTTAGCGCCGCTTGCCTATGTAGACTCCCACGCTGAGAGAACTGCGGAACTGAATTTTCAGTCTAAGTAAGTTACTTTGGAAGAGTTAACTAAAATATTTCGACGAGCGCGCGGCGCCCTTTTGAACTTCTTCTTCCGTCGACGTTCCACCGTAAAAGTTCGATTTTCGATCGTTCGGCTATTTGTTGTACAAGAAAGAGAGAGAGAGTCGATGAAAGTTTGTTTATACACAGGCGTGATCGTACGGTTTCGAGAAATAGGCTACTATATCGAATAATTAAACTATTCGCCGGATAAGTTTCCATATTATATATAAGCTCTTTGCCGTCAAAGTATCTCCGCAAGTCGCAACAACTAGTATAGGAAACTCAGCATCAAAGCAAAGCTTCCAAGACTATAATAACAAGCTCTCTCTCACAATAAATCGCGCGTTCTCTATACACTTCATCAGCCGAGAGTCCAGTTACTGCATATTTCTCACAATTCCGCTCCAGCAGACACCCACCCACACCCACCCACACACCTACACAGCCAAAAGTCAATATCGCGAGTTATAACGACGCCCTACACTGTGATTCCAGGCAACCCCGTCGTCCTCCCTGAAACTCCAAGCCTCAGCAGTATATACAAGCAGCGAGCTTGCATCATCATCATGTCTCGTCTGTGCTGCTACTGGCTCTGCTGTTACTCGGAGAGTCGCGGTCCGGAGGATAGTCCTACGGACTCGACAACCGGCGACGAAGCTGGTAACGGTAGTCTCACTCTCACCTCAGCCATGTCGGCTTTGCTCTCGCTGGTCGTCGTGACTGTGGCTGTATCTACTGGTCAGTGGCTTCATACTGAAGAGAAACTTCCTCGGTTATTGGTCAATCAGCAGCAGCAGCAACAGCAACAACAACAACAACAACAGAACACAGCTCAACAACCGGCCAATGCTAGCGACATCAAGCTCACCTACAGCGGACTCTGGCGCGTCTGCGTTGCTTTTGGTGAGGGGTTTTTTTCTTCAATCTTTAAAAATGTATACTTGCAACTTTAACAAATATTTTACAATTCTTTCTCAGAAGCGTACAAATAAAAATCTAAAGGGTTTTGAGGTTTCAAAAATAATAAGCTTTGATATGTGAAAGCTGAAAATCCTATATTAATATATTTATATTGAAAGATTTTTAAATTCTGGCGCCATTTAACACACGGCTGTCTGTTCGGTTCACGACATATCCGGCCATCATTGCGTTCAGAGAGGATATGTTATAATAACGATTAAATACGCTCGTTTTTCCCGAAATTGATAATAATTCCGCAGTAAAATTCGACTTGGCGGTACAGAGCGAAACTGTCGAAACCGAATCAGCGTTATCGTTATAAACCGACGAAGCGAGAGCGCGCGCATATCCCCTGTCAAAACGTGATTTATGCCTTTCAATTACAAGCGCTGCTCGCGTCATTATCTCTTCCATACATATGCATATATATATAGACGAGCAACTTTTCTTATCGAAATTACGACGATGAGCTTTCGTATGCCTATGTTATAGGTATACACACGTGTACGTGTATACAGTTGGCTGCATATATATATATATATATATATATATATATATATACAGACGAACGAGTATTTATAACGGACAATAAACAGGACAGCTACAGCCGCTTGCACCGCAAAGTTCGAGACATGAGAGAGTAGTGGCCCATAACGCGGCAGCAGCAGTGGTCGGGCTGCGGTGAACTCGTGGGATAATAATGCCCGAGTGCTGCTGCAGCGCGTAGGTGTAAGCTCTTGCCGTACCGTCGAATCCATTGATGATTTCGAGATGTTTGCTGCGCGTTTATCGATGCGTACACTGATGCGGTTGAACTACAACAGCCTCTAATACTGCAAGCTCCTATTATACACACACATATGCTGCAAGCTTTTATTTTATAGTAGAGCTGCACTGCTTCCGCGCGTGCATATATATGTATATGACCGGGATCGTTTGTCGAATAAATATAAAAGCTCGCGATATCGAGAATTTCTGTGCTTCATATACTTTTTCAAGGGACACGATAAACTGCGCGTTTATTTGCGCAGTCGTATCTCGCTTTGCATAAGGGCTGCGTGTTCTTCGATCGACGCGGAATCGGTTTCACAAGGAAAAAGCACCGCTTATATACAGATACAGAGTGTTTGTCTATACAACTGCTTCGAGTGAGAGAAACAAATTTTAGATGAAAATATATCTCTCGCGTTTTGATAAACGAGATGGAATTGAAAAACGCAAGGGATATACACACGGTGCTGCGGTTATCAAAAGCTTCTCGTCAAACCGCGTACGTATTATCAAGCTTTTTTTTATACCAATGACATGAAAAAAAAATCATATAATATACATCGCCGGTGCGCGCACTCGATAACAACTCGCACGGGACGACCGAACAGTGATAAATCCGCAGCAAAAAACGGGAAATATATATATTAAAAAAAAAGCACGAAATCCTCGCAATCTGATGCCGATACGTGCTGTACAGTCGATCAGGGATAAACATCAGAAACTCGATTATATATAATGTCGAAAGAGAAAATATATATATGTATGAATTAACTTTCGATCGTTGCGAGAGATTCGCAATCAGGCCGCCGGTCTGAAATCGCCGATAACCTGCGCTCTGGGGTAGGAAAATCGAGAGGGAGTCAGGCTTGACTTCCGTCGGCACTTCCTGCCGGATATGACTATTCCACGCTCGCCAATCTTCGACGACGACGACGCTCTGGATTCATCTACTTTCTCGTTTTACTCATCGGGTAGACGTGTATATATATATAGACTCTGTATACCTGTGGGGTGGATGGCCGCTACTGCTCATGGTCGTTATTCTATTTTGCGTTATTATGATGGAGAAGGAGATTTAAATCGCTCGAGAGGATTTAACGAGCTTTCGAAATATCGGGGATTTTTAAGGGTACCCCGGATCTTCGTATATCAGCATTTCGCGGAATTATTAATTTCTTCCTTGTTTTTACTATAAACTCTGACTAAATAGTACTGGAATGATAAAACGTAAAATATACGCAAACATATAGGATATCGGATTTCCATAAATTTAATTAAATCTATACATCAAAATCGCGACCGCTATTAAGAAAAAAAAAACGGATTTTTACACGCAGATCCCGAGAAAGTCGGAATCCCTCTCGAGCGAAGGCGCTTAACTAATTCCCGATCCGGAATTGCCGTTCGCCCTCAATTTTAGCCGCTACTCGCGAACACCGCACAGCCTTTGCCTATATATAGAGGAGGAGACCTCGCCGCAAACTTTACGCCCGCAACGGCGTGAGTTTTATTGCCCTCACGGCCATTAAGGGAGTTTGTTGGCTCTTCCACTATAGCTCTCGCTCGATTTTTTTTATTTTTTCGAAACTTGAAAATTGGATTGTTGTTGGGCTAGCTACTCTCGCTCGAATTATCGTTCGCGACGGTATTCGATTCTGCGACTGCTCTCTGTTGGTTTTTCATTTCGTTAAGCGCAATGACGATCTGACGTAGGATATAGGTATATACAGCAGCGTGTCGTGTGATGCTTGCAGCTTTACGTCCGTTATTCATTTCCGGAGGCGTGTGTAATTTTAAGCTCCAGAGTTATTGGGAAATTAAATTTTTCTGCGCGTGTATATACAGCAAGTCGATTGTAATTTCGATGTTACAATAAACGTACAGCTGTTATTCGATAAACTCGCACGAATAGCACAACAAAAGGCTAAACTGAAATTACATATGCTTGTATATTCTTTGGTTTGAATTTGAAATAATTCAATCCGAAGCGAAATTGCGAAGCTCCCAACACAATATACCCGCGTGTATACATAAGCGAGAATGTTTTATTCGAATGCAAATGTTCCCAAGCGCGACTGTTGTACAGGTGCAGCATATATATATACATAAACTACCCTCCAATTAATCCCTTGAAATATGAATCTCCCTCTCGTCGCCGTGTCATTAACACTTTTCTTATATTCGCGGCCAATTACTCGCGCACCTTTTCAAGTGGCCCCTTTCTCTCTCACGTGCTCCTTTGTCCGGCTAAAGCCTATATATATAGCGAGTTTCATAGTCCACAATTTAGTCGGCGGATAAAATTTTTATTCCCGTCATATACGGTTTTACGTTTCTCGAGCGGCTGTCGCGAGTTATTGGAAGTCAGGCGAGGGCATTGTAACGACCAGCGCATCCCCCGGCCGAGCACACTCAATTTTTAGAACGTTGCATTGAAAAGAGCATACGTATATATATATATATGTATAAAGGCTTTTCGGTTAAGGACGAACAATGGAATCGCTGAATGAAACCGTTTCTATGCGCGCTTGAATATCATGAAATTAGAATCGGATAGATGAAGTTACAGTATAGAATTCATTCTGATTCGTCTGGTTTATATTATCGGAAGAAACGAGATAGTTCAGGAGTTACGACGTGTTTTCGCGATCGCAGCGAAGTTTATGCGCGATCAAAGCTTGCGCGTGAATTTTATGGACAGGTATGCGTGTTCGTTACTTCATTGCCTTTTTTTTATTATTTCGCATTCGCGCGAACGCGACGAGTATAGCACGATCTTCAATCGCACCTGCTGAACTGCTACTGGTAATTGGAGAAATAGTCTCATTTTATAGATGACTCGCTGAAAAAAATTGTCGAAACAACAGAGAGATAGGAAGAGAGAGAGAGAGAGAGTTAAAAATATACTTGATCAGAGTATCTATATACAGTAGTGCAAAAAATGGGCGAAACCCAATCCAGCCTGGAAGTAAGCAAACAACAACAACAATGCAAGTTAACTAAACCGAAACAGTTACGGGAAATTGCATTCTTCCCTCCGACACACATACACATCTGGAAATAGCTCTTGACTCCTGCGGCAACTTAAATCTAGCCATCTGATGCAGCAGCAGCAGTAGCAGTTCAAATACACAACCGCGCCAGAAGAGAAGAGAGAGAGAGAGAGAACAAGTTTCGCAAGCCGAAACTTTGGCTGGAGCTAGCGCGCGAAGAGGCAAACTCTTCGTCGACTCGACTTTCTCGTGTGTTATATATAGCATACGTGTCCCGACGATGTACGAGATGGGAGGAGGCCGGTGTGTGCCTTCGAAAATTTCTCGGCAAGATCAAACGCGTACACGTACGCATGTGTCTGTGTACGTGGTAGATAAAAGAGTATACGTGTGTGGGTATATGTTTCAGGCTCGAATATGGAGTACGAATGCTCGACTATCGATTACTTCCCGAAAGAAGAGTACAGCCCGGATCCCAGCGACTCAACCATGGCAATACCCTGTAAGTGCTTCTTCTTTTCGTTCTTCTATATCTCGGCGTCGTTGCCTCTGCTTACTATAGCTATACACCATATGTATATATAAATCGGGATACGTGTGCGCCGGCAACTCGGCGAGCTGCGTGAAATTGATAACGAATTTCCTGCTGCGTTTGAATTTCAATGCTTATTACCTATATCTTACACAATGTGTTCCTTAATGCTCGCTTATTGCCGCGATTGCATCCGCCTGCGGAAAACGAGACTTTATTATATATTTATTTTTGCCCGCTTATAATAACTTCTCTAAGAAGAATTTATTATAGCAATTACGAGGAGCTTAGCCGTAATTTATCGTACGTACGGAGCTTTCGAAAATTCATTTTACATCTACATACGCGACGCTCTATGTATGTATGTGTATAAACAAGCCGACGACACTTATCTCACGCGAGGCGCATCAAATCAAACGGCCTGGAACAGATCTCGCGTACGCGCGCGATTGAAAAATCAGGTCTTTTCTTTATGTCTCGTATAACGGCTCGGAGTAGCGCGTAAAAAAAGGAAGCTTTACTGCCTGAGGCGGAACGAAATATCGCTCGCTTTTTATGCTAATTCGCGAGCGCGCTTTCGCTATATATGTATGTGTATGTATGTATATGTACCTGAGCAGATGCTGTGACCAAGTCAGCTGTCTTTCTACTGAGCGCGACGGTGTTACTGCTGATAGCCGAGGTCTGCTACTTCGTGGGACTGTTGACGAGGCCCAGGCCAACGCTCTGTGTCTTCGTTGCCGGTGTCATCTTCATCGTTTCTGGTGAGGGAAGCTTTTTATACGCGGTTTTATATACGACGAGTAGTACTGTCGGGGATCTGTCAGACGCGCGATTTTGTGATGAGATATAGTTTTGAGCGGGGAAATAGTTGATAACGCGCTCCGCTGATCATCTGTAACATGATTGGGCTGATCGAGGCATTAATTTCTAATAGATTCTGTAAAAATAAAGGACGATAAGGGTGAAATGCGGATGATGTTACATTTTGAATACAGCGTAAAAATATAACAAAATTTTCGAACAGATTATGTTTTATTTACCCTCGAAATACTCGGTGTATAATTTATATCAACGCGTCGATTATTACGGAATATATTCCACGGAGTTCAATTTCGTTATAAATATAACATACAACTTTTCAACTCGCTCGTTAACGAATTTCGTGTATAGACGAAGTGAACGTTTTCGTTTAGCTTTTATATACGCGCTGTTTACATTATACCGTCAAAGAGGAGCTGCATGCGTCAATTTCCATTATGACCTACTACTGCCGCGCGAAATTGAGCGTATAAAAAAATATTATGCTTCGTCTTTATTTTTCCAGGTCTGCTGATGCTCGTCGGTATGGTCATGTACATCTCTGTGTTCAAAGCCGAGGTGGGCAGTAAATTGCGACCTCGTTCATCGTTTCAAGTGAGCAGAAAAAAAAATTAATAGAATTATCCCTCCTATAACCAGCCGCGAGTAGCCCGTCTCGTATACCTATAGTTAGTTACACACTGGCATTCGACCAGGGAATAATTATAACACCCGTAACAAAAAAGGAGGATGATATTACGCGACGAAAAGAAAAAGTATTCGGCAACGATTTATTATTGAGAGTCGTCCAAGGCAAAAAGTAGAGAAAGATATACTGAAGCGGTCATAGTGACTCACCGCTATATATATGATTTGACAGGGGTAAAACTGGACACTTATATATCGAATATCTTTTAATAAAAGCCTAGTAAATTTCCACAGAAAATATATGGTTGTTTTCTATAGAAATTACACACAGAGCTGATAACTTGATCAATTTACAATAGTATAAAAATAATTATTTATTCCTGCACATCGTAAACGTGCAAAATGAATTCAAGCCAAAAATTTTGGTGTACAAAATAAAAACTTGAACGTATTTAAAAAGTGCACTTTTTAGAGATTATGATCCTTCACGTCTAAACACATCGATTTTATCAAATCTAAATAAATATATGAAAATGAATACAGCGAAACTGAGCAGTTATACCCTACTCTTGCCGCGCAGCTTATGACGAGGGAAATGGGAAAGTGCCTAATGCGCTACCTGTCTTCGCTGGCCAGCGATTAGAGCCGTACATTTCAAGCGGCGGGGGAAAGGCCAGTCCAAAACTGTTTTTTTTTACGGCTACTCGGGCTTGGCGCTACTACTATAGCAATTAATTCCGCGCAGCACTATAGCACGGCGCATTTTTTTAAACGCAAACGAGTGAGATATATGGATTTTTTTTTCATCGATGAGACATAAAAGAAAAGCAATTTTCTGTTATTTTTTGTTTAATTAATCGAAACACAGCTTGCCGGCTGGTATAATTCATAAATACATCACGCAATGTTTCCATTATTCAACGAGCAACCACATCAAGCTTAATTAACACATAGCAGAGAGAGAGAGAGAGAGAGAAGCGTAAATCTCATATGCATTCGTCTCTTTTCTATCCCTAATACTATAGCTTTCTCACTCGCGAGTTAACTCTCAAACCCACACAACGGAATATTATTCCCCACAGCCATACAGCCGTGTATACCGCTACTCAACATCAACCTCCTGGCAACTATAAATTACCCCACAGGCGGGAGCCCGAATATTCCACGCGCACTTCCTGAAATAAACTCGGCCGCAAAACAAAAGTTTTCGGACGGCTTCTATACAGGTATATACATACAGCCATATACGACGTGTATATGTATAGCAATAAATACACTCGGCTCTCTCTCTCTCTCCCCTCTGTAATAATAACACAGCTGTGTGTATGTATATAACTGTATATTGCAAAAGTGAGAAAGAGAGAGAAAAAAAGGTGCAATTTCCGGTGTGCGCAGGGTCCGCCCTTCGTCTACCGCTACGGCTATTCGTTTTTACTGTACGTCAGCGGCTTCATCACCACCGAGTTCGCCGGCACCACAGCCATCTTCCTCCACATATCCTGGCAGCAGCTCGAGTTAGCTCGCGAGATCTCCAAGCGCAAGTATCCCAGCGTGAGTATATACCCCTTATATAGATATATACCTACCGCACATACCATCATTCGCCCCCCTCGCAAGTATAACTTTCTCGTGCGAGCTTTTTCCGAGCTTATATATTTTTCGTTCGCGCTTTTTTTAATCTGTCGTCTCTCGGACGTTATTCTATGTTTCGCGAAATTTGCCAAATTTTCAACGTTGAAAGCTCTCTTTGCCTTTGCATAATTTGAAGAATATTTAATTACATCACTCGGTAATTCGTAGCTCGCGCGAGAGGATTCATTAAATTAAAGCCGAATAATTATTCAAAATGGAATCCATATTTCAGTAGATAACGCGTTAATATTTCACGTTCGATTACATAAATAACATGTAAAAAAAAAAAAAAAAAATTATATTCCAGCGCGACGCCTACCACCTGGACAACCACCACGTGCACACGGCGACGCACATGAACAACGTCTACGGTAGCGGCGGTGGTTTTCACCTCTGTGAGCGTCACCAGAAGAGGTACCTCTACAACGATACACATCACGAGGTTCTCGACCCTCACCATCACCATCACCATCACCATCATCATCACCATCTCGACTCGTACGAAGAGTATCTACCCACACCGTCGGACTGCAATCATTACCATCAGGGCATGACCCATGACCTCACCACTGAAACGGTCAGTGCGATTAATGATTTATAATGATTGGTCTCGTCTCGGTTTGTTTGATCTTTTATTTCGTTGCTTTCTTTGATATGGAATTTTACACATACGTGAGTTTTGTAATTCGAATATTTGCATCGCGCAAAATACGAGTGCACTTGAAATATTTCGCAGATGAGTTTTTCGATTTATATAAAAAAAAAAAAAAAATTCACGTATACATGTCGCAGGTAAGCACAATAGCGGACGTACTGCAGGACGAGTACGCTCTAGGAATGCAGCACGAGTTCGTGACCTTTGATCTCGGCGAGAACCTGCCACCGCTCCCGGAGACTGTGAGAAACAGCGGATGGAAATCGAACTCGTTCAAGAAAACTACGCCGGTCTGATATACCGTCAGGTATATTATACACCCCTCACGCATTCCCTCTTTGACAATATTTTCCCGGCGTGTAATGGCCTCCTTTTCTATATAACGCATATATTGACGTCAAACATTTTCCGACTCACAGGTACGCGAGACTAATGCAAATTGTCCCATCCACTGATGTCGAATCCGAGTGCGAGACCGAAGTCAAACAGAAGGAGAGCAAAGACGACGACAAGGACGGCACCGGATCCGTCGAAAACTTCAACTCGATCGAGCAGGACGAGAAAAGCTTATTGCTGGACAATCAGTGAAGCGTGTACTGCGCAAACAAGTGTGTTTGTATACTTGACGCGACGCGAATTACGCTCTAATTATAGGAAGAAAAAGATAGAGGGGATGAAACTATAAATTGGATATCGCTGTATAATGATTCGATGCTATTATCAATTGTATACCTATATCATAAGGGACACGTGTGTCGCGACACGATAAACTCGATCTGTGCCTCCTCGAGCTACCGTACGTATATATATATATAATATGTGTTGACGATACGATTTTTCTCCTTCGTTTTTTATTATACTTGGATGTATTTACAAAAATACACGTCGGCGTTTTTATCGTTATATACTATATATGAATAAACGGATTGTATAGTAGATTAGGCAATCATGCTGCGCGCGTGCGCGATCGAGCGACAAAAGGACCATGTTATATTGCGATACGCGTTTATAAAAGCTCAAAGTTCGAATCACCGTCTGTTATACAGCCGCGCGCGCCGAGACCCAATGAAATTGGGTCTGTCAACTTCGAAAGTGGTGATTTTTTTATTGAAAGTATATTATACGCAATCAGACGTTTTTTTACCCGAACGAAGATTTTTGCCGTTACCCGTGGAGTGCGACGTATTTTCTAACGTATAGTCATGTGCGTGTCATGTAAAACGCTTGATTGTATATCGACGAGAGACAGAGAGGGAAGAGATGTTTGTAAAAATAATAAGACAGACACAGAGAGGCGTAAAGATTGTATATGCTGTTTATGACACAAATAATACCAGAAGAAAATGTACACAAATTCTTTCTCATTATTTACAGATTAAAAACTAGCGTTCGTGTAAAAAGACAAGATGTTTTTCATTAAAAAATTAGATGTATATATATATATATGTATGTCCAAGTAGACTTTTTACTACGAATTTTGGTCACACGTTGGTCATCACAAGTACGAAGAATAGAGTTCTTATGTATCTATGCAAGATTATATGTACGAAGTACAAATTTTTTATAATTTTTCGAGTACCGAAAATAGCAATTGTAATCAGTATTATAGAACTAAGAGATACATAGTTACTCTCCAAATCTATCGAACCTCGTATGTATTTTCAATTTACAATCTCTTCTTCCATGCTTATCCATTTCATCTATCCACAAAATTATAGTGTACATAACTTTTCGCTAGTAACAATTATGCTCGAGTACGAAAGGGTAAAGGGTCTATAATAATAACAGCGACAATCAAGTTTTTCTTACATATTTATAGAACTTTTGATAAAATTGGCAAAGACGCACAGCGCGGTAGAGGAACAGTTTTCATATTTTTTAAATAAGTCTTTCACATCGCAGTATACGTAATATTATACAGTAAAGAGGGAAAGAGCTATACACTTATTAATTATTCTTGTTGTTCTGACAAATACGCATTTCATATATTATTTGATATCCTTGATTAAAAGTCGCATACAACGGCGCGATAACACATAATTATTATTTCAATCGCAAAATTCCAACAATGAACAAAGCTTAGAAATAAATCTTAAACGTTTAAACAGATACTATATAAGGAAAAATATATGTTACCGCGGATAGTACGCATAACAAATCCACGCAACAACGTGTGTGCACTACAATTCGTGTAGTACAGAAATAACTCGATCCTCTGCGTTTAATTCATTTTCAACAATAACGAACAGGAAAAAAAAAGTAAGAACGAAGAAAATAATTAACAGCACAGTCCTGATGTCGGTACTTATATCTCTCGCCGCAATAAACTTTCCTCCAATACGACCGAAAGATTAGGGACGCCATCCCCCAAGAAAAAAAAGAAACACAACGGCAATCCATTCTCAATACGGCCGTCAGTTTTTCCTCTCGTTATCCTTTTTTTTTTTTTTGAACACTTGTCTTTCTTCCCCGTACAGCAGCAGCGCACCATAACATTTGCATATACGCCAAGATAAAACGTCGCTCGACTTCACACAATCGATTCGTTAACGATTCGTCCTGGCACACCTCCAAATATTCCAAATCTCTGCGTTCCAGTGTAATATTGCATATATATCATTATTTTTGGCGGCTAAAAATATTTTCAACGGCCGATTATCGTGGGCTCATCGGCCATGGCGAGCTCGTCGTTAGGTGCCCTGTCGCGTTTGCGCTTCCTCGAGAAAAGCATGAAAGCACAGCCGGACAGCAAGTTGCCCAGGAAAACGAACCAAGCGAGGAATAGAGAATAGCCGTAACGAAGCTCCGAGTGACGTGGAAAAATCCAGTTGTCGCGTTTGCTGCCGTAGTCACGAGATGACAGCAGTACTTGGATCACCACCATCACGCACGCGCCTGAAACAGGTTTGTTTGTTTGTTAGATGTATCTACGTTTATAGACTCGTGAGAGTCTAAAAAACGTTCAGTTAGTCTTCAATAATGTATATAAAAACAAAAATTTAGTGTTACTTTGTTCCTGGTTCTATAGGACATGTAAAACGCTGAAAAAATCAATAAATCCGGTTTCGTAGGAATCAGTGATTATTATTTGCTGTTAACTTTTTCCATGGAATATTCGAATAGCCGCAAAAACAATACGCGGAACTGAATGTTTTTTTCTGGTTTTCCTCACACGAGCGCGTCTGACCAATGCCTGGCGTATCTACTGATATACTATTTTTAGGACACTGAAAATAATGCATTGCGATTCAAATCAACACTTCTCGCAAAATTTGTTTAGCAATAAAGTAAATGATGAATTCAGTTTATACGCTCAGAATTTTTCGTCTCTATAAAAACAGAATTCTCGAACTAATTTTAACTCTGGCGCTAATATACTACTTCTCGTGTAAATTGATTTCGTTGACGGCGATATTTACGAGAGACTCTATATAATTTTTAATGGAAATATCTTTCACCGCCCGTTATATTAATATACCGTGTTTACAGCCAATTTGAAATCTGTTATCTTTTCAATTCGCGGCGGCGGCGGCGGCGGCGGCCTAGATAATAGGCATGTTATGTATATTAAGCTACTTCGGAATTGATAACTCACAGGTAATGAAGTGGATGCCGCCAGCTAATCTCTTGAACATGTAGCGGGGATTTCGAAATGTGTAAATCGAAAATCCAAAGCCCATTATCATAACGAACATACTGATAATGGCGAACGAAACGTCCGTTCTCGAGTAATCTGAAAATAAGTGAAAAATTTTCTTTTATTTTCAATGACACACATATCTCGCGTTCATCATTACATCTCAAATAGCGTATAACAGTGAGTCGTAAAACTTCATCAAAAGAATATATAGCCTCTCTCAGGACACTCCTTCAATACTGCTCGAGAGTTATATAATACTTTTACGAACCATAACGCGAAACTTCCCAATAATCAAGAGCCGGCTTTTACTGCCACTGCGTTTTCCTAATCAATTTTCCCTCTATAGGCTCTATAAGTGTATACAATAAACCTACATAACGAGTAAGTCGTGCGGGCGATAAACAAAATTCCCAAAGCAGCGCACTCGAAGCAATCGCCCGGCAAATTAGCTCCGAAGTATATATAAGAGTATAAAGAAAAACGATGAGGAGCGCAACTTCTCTTCCAGTCCTCTTAAAAAGCTATAAAAAGCCATCAGAGGCGCGAGGAAAATTGATTAGACACCGTTCTTTTAACGACATTTACGTCAATAGGAAATGAAAGGAGAGTCGGAGGGAGGGTTACCGCAAGCTTCTTCTTTTTCTTCGTCTTCGTTATAGAGGACGGATAAGAGATGAGCTTTTATATTATACGCGATAGTCTTTATCGCTTAATGAGGTGAAAATAGAACAGACAAAGTCGCGTTGGTAGTGGTGTGTGTATACTTTGGCAGAAAGTCGCGAAAAAGTGCGCTTTGTATTTTTACGAGAGCGACGGATAGTGATTCATGTCAATGTCGAGCTTTTAAAGCTCGCGCGCGAGGCGACAGTGACGACGCGAAGGAGGCCGAGAGAGCTTGTCGCGAAAATATGTTGCGCCCGGAGAGGTATTATACGAGTTTGTTTTTGTTGTTTTTGTTTGTGGTCGAACGAGGCACAGGACGAGGGAATATAAAAAAGTTGCGGAACACTTTTACGACTATGCGACGCGGTGCGGTCAAGGTAATTACGGATGTTTATGAAAACAACCGGAGAGCTTTGTTAGCGCGACGCTGAAAAGTTCGAGCGAAAAATTAATGAGGCAGTTTGTGTAAATTCGAAAAAGTGCGCCGTTAATTAAACGTCATGAGAGTAAAAAAAAAAAGAAATTTTACTGCTCATATTTAAGGCACGTGCCTCTACGCTCGCACAGGGCGCGCGACTTATGAGGCAAGGAAACGACGTGGTATATATATGCAGTCGTAAAAGCTGAATATATATATCCTTCTCGTGCTTTGCGTATTATAGCTGAACTAATTGAGGATTAAGGAGACGCTTGTTAATTGAAAAATATATAGATAGAAGACGTGTTCCACCCGAGCGAGCTTAATATATTAAAAAAGTTTTGACAATTGCGTATATAATAATCCCAAGATAATGATACTCACTGATAAGCGTGCTGTCGGCGTCCGGTCGTCGTTCCCTCTTTGGCTTCATTTCATTTGGAAACATTTCGTTCTGGACGCACTCATCTGAAAGAAAGAAAGAAGTCGATGCGATGAGAAAATCGTCGTTTTTATTATTATACCTATATTATACAAAAGCGACGCTATAATAGAACGCAACTTCGAAGGCGATCATTCTCGATTGAATCTCAAGCTTCTCTGATATTGATCTGTCGATTGCGAGAGTGAGAAAGTTATTGCAGAATTCAATTATAGACGGAATGTTCATTTTCTAGAATTCACCTTTTTTTTAATTATTAGATCAGAAAATTCCATTTACCAAGAGGGCCGCATGTAGGTGGAAAGTTATTTTTAGAAGCCGACGAGGGTGTGGATACACGTTCTCCTATAGAGTATTTCCAGTCTAAGAGTTTCACTTTACTCGTTCAGTTAATCTCACAGGAGGTGTATACATTATATATATATACCCCGAATAGCGAAGCCACAATCCCCTTATAATACGAAAATCCATCGAATTTCCAAAATTAATCGCCCACAAGCCTTGAACAATTTGCTCTACAGATTCCCGGCTCTCCGTAACACAAATAGCTATAATACAATACAACCCTCTCAGCCATAAAACGCGGCTATAAGCCCTAGCCATATAATAGGACGAGCTTCCCATCGCTCAAACCTTCGTCGTCCCATCATTCATAGCGCCTGTCAGTCCCATGAAAAAAAAAAAAGAAAAATACATCCCGCTTGTCATTCTCATGCCGGACAATAATACTGTGCAACTCGTGTGTGCGTGTACATGTTATACCTGTATAGCCGACGTTTCGAATCCAGCGAAGCGCGTTATTATGGACATCACACGAGGAGGTTTATAAAGCCGCGAGCGTAAATTTTCATCGACGCCCGGCGCGAATTTACGGCCTCATCAATGTATCATTACGTCGTCGCGAGGGCGGAAATCGAATATCCCTCGTGGAAAATAGCTCGACGTTATTTATATGCTTTCGACGCTGCGTATATATGTCAAGTTATATGATGGATTTTGATCTCGGTGCGTGAGAATTTTGATTTATTTTCTTCTATTAACGAGTGCGTCTTTGATTTTATTATATTGAACTTATTCTCCGCTGCCTTGCGCGCGAAATAGTCTCGAATTTTATCTTCGTACACGTATAGGCGATAAAGCGCACATACGGCGAACCCGTTGATCCTTATCCGCGTCGCCGATGATTTCTCGCGTGAAGACGTGCGAGGAATATAACACGAGAGTCATTCGATTCTCTCGGGGTCGTCGTCGTCGTGTCTCGGCTGATTTTCGCTGGAATAAGTTTCTTTTTTTTTTGTACCATCACACAGCGAGTCACGCGGGGAAAAAAGACGTGTATCGTGTGTCGGAGCAGTCGGAGATATAAGTACACAGACTGAACAAAGTCGGACTTGTTTGTTTTTTTTTGTGCGCGCGTCAGGACGATGGAATAGCTGATGGTGTATGATTGTTGCTGTATATATTATAAATAGTGCTGAGCTATTGTGTCTGCTCGAATGGACACGTAGACGCAATACCTATAGGGATCTTATTTCTTTGAAATAAAGTAATCTATATTATGCTCACGATAAGGTGTCTTCTCGGAGACGTTGAGGTGGTCCTGCACGTAGCCGTAGGTGCAGCACCTGAAGAGTCCGACGTGGCCTCCGAGGAATATCTTGGTGCCATTGTGCATACCGACCTCGCCTATGACGATTTGTCGATCGACTGGTGTCAGAGCCGTTAGCCAGTAGTCCGTACCGATCGACACGGCCCATACGCATATCGACAAGCCCACCAGGATTGTGCAAGCCAGTAATGTCCTGCGCTCGAATACCACCTGCAAGTTGATTGTTAAAAAGAAACATGTTATCGCATCGACAATTCTAGAGCGAAAACGGCGCTATACGAATTGCAACTCATCCCGGGTTACACTCGCACAAATGACTCAGCCTTTTATCTTTCGCAGTATAGCGCCGACCCTCTCGTAAAAGCCCGAAGAAAAAGAGGAAGTAAAAGTTCCGTTCCCTCTCTCCGTAGAAAAAGGAAGAAGAAGGGTATAAGGCTCGTACTTGGGTATAGAGACTCTTCATTCGTTTCGGCATAGCTGCTATGCTCCGGCGACAGATGCGGGTTGAGCGTTTTATCCGAAGACTTAAAGAAGCGCAGCTAGCGCCATTCACGTGGCCGGTGTGTCGTCGTTTCCCTGGTCCGTCTCGATGAAGCCCAGTCCCATTTGCGGAATCTTCTTCTCATCGGGGCGGTCGCAGTCGTTCGGAGGACGGTTTCTGGATACTCTTGGCTGTCACGTGATTGGCTGCTTACTGCTGCTGCTGCTGCTGTTGAATCCGGGGATTATTGTCATGACTTGCGAGTGGCTTCTGTCTGCGAACTGAAAAATAGAGTTTGAAAAAGTTAGACCGAGTATTTTTAAGCCGAGTCTTGAGTGGAAAGTTTTTTTTTTTTATTATTTGAGTGGAAAGTTGATTTATGGCTTTTTCGCATTCCCGCAGAATTAGTTGAAAAGAAATGAACAGTGCGAGTCGTTCGATTCTTTCTTTCGAAGAAAGCGTGCGGCTAATTGCTGCTATTTTAGCTTTTGCACTGATTGAAAAAACGTAGCACTCTCTTGGAGAGGAAAAAAGTCAAGTTTTTCATTTTGCTTAAAAATAGCCAACACAGCGCCGGCAGGTTTGTTTTTCTTCATCACCGCGTCGTCTCGAAAAGCTCTGTATTTTATACAAGTATATATAAAAGCCACATCGTGTCTGGTACATTATTTTGCCGATCGTCACACCGAGTCTATAAATAGTCGAAATCTCACGAACCATTCACGAATTCACCGTTATTTTACAGTAGAGTACACGTATCTATAACGAGAGCGAATCTCCCAACGAAAATCCAGAGCATCAAATCCTCGACTAATACCGCGTAAAAGTCACGGCCAGCCGTCACAAATCGCAAAAGCTATGCAGCTTTCCAAACGCTACACGAGAAAATATGGAAAATTAGGTAATGATCGATAATATTCGGGAGACAAAAATCGGATACACCTCCTCGACGACTATGCTCAAAGAGAATAATCGTCGCGCGGAGGAGCCTACAACAAATCGTCTGGCCTACTATTCATCGCACGTATTTATTGAAATATTTATAGTTGCGAGAGGCGCTCCGGCGAATGAGGCAAGCGAACGAATGACCAGAGAGCTTTTACTGAAAGCTCTCGGCAAAGAATGACTCGTGCGCATGAGAGAAAAGATGTCGCGGTCGAGAGCGTGTGTGATTAGGAATCTGTCCAATATTCTCCACGCAATTTTCCGATCGATTTGGGTATATGCAAAAGCTCAAACTCCCTCTTGCTGCCAGGAAAACTCGAGTCTTCATCTCTGGCAACGATTTATACATCGTTCCGCACGACGCGTACATAATACGAGAGCTTTTCTTTCGTCGACTCGAGAACGACCTCTACATTGACAGGCTTTGTTGTAATTCTTGGATTTCTTTTTGCTTATCTGAAGCAAGCTTTTCTCGGAAAATTACTAGACTGACGAAGTGAGTTATTGCGTGAATATTTGAAGGCGCGATTACGCGCACTGCTTTAAAGGAGGTTTTATACCGCGGTCTATATAGAGGCGGCAAAGCTTCCGTGAAATCGACTTTGCCCTGAGGCAAGCTCGAAGCTTTTAGTCAAATTCGCTGGCTTGCTGTTAAGGCTGACTGGCGTGTTGCCGGCAGGTTGTACTTTTTGAGAAAAGCAAAGCTTTTTCTTTTTTTTTTTGTCGGTAGTAGTAGGCTATCGTCGAGTTGAAAGAGCTTAAAAATTAACGAAGGGCTGATTCGAGCTCTGAATTTTTCACGAAGCTGTGTTTTGGCATAAATGTGCAGTCACCTATTTTCCTGTGATTTATCTGTTTACAGTATAAAATCGCGTGTTTTATTTTAAACCGAGAGAGAGAGAGAACACGTTTGCCGGCGGTTTTCGTCAATATTACAGCAGCAAGCTCTGATATGCGACAAAAAGAAACGACGTCGAAAACCAGGAAAAATTAAACGCGTTGAATAAATAAACCAACGACCAGAATTCAAAGCGAATCGCATTTGCGTGTGGCAATAAACAAAAAAAAATTGTAAACTTTTATCACAGAAAAGTAATTCCTGAAAAGGACGATAGCACTTTAATCAAACTTCTCGCATAAAAGAAACAGAACTCCTGAAAGTCAAAACAGAATAATCGAGCGTCGATAAAAATTTAAAATTCCAACGTTCCGCAATATATAGAGCCGGAAATTTTTCACGTCAGCCTGTGTACACCCTTTGCATTTTTCTCTCGTTTTAAACATGCACCGCTCGTCCCTTCGAAACGACTCGGATGGTACAAAAATTCAAGGGCGCCTGAAAATTTCAAACGCCACGTGTACTTTATAGCTTTGCGATATATATCCCCGTCGAGAGAAATATACGTAACGTCTCTGTTTTTCCGCGTGTTCGGAACTACCGATAGACCCACACGGAATACTAAGAGGTTTTTCGGAAGAATAGCAAGTGAGGGCGGACGGGATGTCGATAGAATTTTTGTTTTGCCACTTCTTCATCGATTATTTATTTAATACTTATAATAAATCGTTTATTTACCTCAAAAGCTCGTTTACGAAAAGACGGTCGCGTCGTCATGCTTTGCAAGGAAAATAATTTACGCAGCGCGTCGCAATATTAACGAAGCGGATTTAAGTCGGCGGCGAACATAATAATCGCAAGGGAAAATAAAAATTGATGAAGTGCCCGAGTGTTCCCTGCAGAAATTTACGATTCGACGCGTCGATAAACGAGGCCGGAGGCGAAAACATGTGCGCGTGTGTCGGGTATTAAGAAAAATCAATCTTCCCCGACGGTTTTGACGCGCGCGCACTGCTGAAAAATATTTCGGCTTTGATTTTCTCCGATAAGTCGATAACGACAAAAGAAAGCATTGTATTATACGGTATGACTTGGTTTCAAAAATAATGCGACGTCGCGATTATTTATCTCTCGAGATTTATAGCTGTTGAGCTTCACATCAACTCGAGCGATGACAAAGCGCATCGAGAAAAGTGAAAAGTGCCAATGCGACAGGAGTAAAATTAGCTGCGATTGGCATCGGAGAGTAGCTCTCATTGTTCAAAAGTTAAGCACACTCGCATTCTTCTGACCATATGTCGTTATACTGTACTACTACTCCAAATACTTGAGGCATCACGACTGAGGAAACTGATGTCTGTTCAAAAAACGTGCCAAAATTAAGCTCCGGATGGACGACTATTTCATGGAAAGCTCGTATCTCAACACGAGCATCAAGCCAATCAATTCATTGCGGGACGTGTTTCAATGCATTGCATGCCGAAAATCCAACTGAATCATCACCTACAATTTCAAAACTCGGTTAATCCCGAGAGTTCGTTAAACAACAGCCCGCGCATTCATTTCGCACTCGATGGCTCTAATTTCCTATAGCGTAAACACGTCCCAGACTATATATACCTCTCGTTGACATATACACGTACATAATACAATCCCTGGGTTCGTGATGCAGAAGCCCGTTATTATAAGCGTCCCCAGCGAATTTTAATTTAATCAACTCCCCCAACAGTACAAAGGTAGCAAAAAAAGAGGCGCAACGTAAACAGCAGCTCCGGCTAACAAATTTACATTTTTCAGCCGGTCTCTCGAGGGAAGCAATAAAGATAAGTGCGCGCGCGAAGCGAAAAAGCAGACGAGCACCAAAGGAACGAATAGACATGGTTGCAAGTCTAATATAGGCTGTCTAGAGAGACGTAGCCGCGAAATTTAAAATTTTAATGTGGAACGAGAGAGAGAGGGAAAGACAATGTCGCGCGATTAAGCGAGATAAAACCACGGGAATTAGCGTTCTCTGCCAGAATTCGCTCTCCACCTCGTTCGCTCAAGCCCAAGGCCGTGTGTCAGTAGCTAACTACTCTTCCACGAAATGCCTTTCTTCTCTCTCTCTCTCTAGGCGAAGGCAAATCGCGGGCAACTGGCCAATTAGATGCTACGGACTGCCTTTTTTTCTCGCGACTATAATACCAACTCTCGTTCGGGCTTGGGATAATTAGACATTCCCCGGATTTTTTGGCTTGATTAAATTTTGAATTAGATTGAGGAGCGAGAGCGAGCTTTACTTATTGAATTTATATGCGCAAGCTATTGTTCTCGTTCTGTTTCGATATGCAGAGAAGATAATAGTCGCAGCGTTGGCCTGATGGCTAATTATTTTTAAAACTGGGCCAGGGGTTAATCGGACGCTGAAAATTAATGCTTGGCGTTGATGCTAGTGATGTATGAGTGTGAAAAGCTGAATAGTCGTTGAAAGATTTTAGAGGTGTGAAAATTTCAAGATTTTTTTCTCGACATCAGCCTCCACGATATTCGGAAATTATTCGGTGCAAACTGCGTGGGCGGGAATCGTATGGTTTAAATTTAATACAGTTATCTCGCTTTCGCTGTAAGCTATTTTATTTCATTTTTAGTATGATTAAGGGGATGGCCTAAAATTGTCAAAAATACACAAAAAATTGATTTTTTTTTTATTTTATCTGATGTCTAACGCTTAACAAAGCAGTGAAAATCCTACATGTTTGTATGTAGTTCGCGTATAAGATCCAACATTTTTCTGTAAGTCAAAATTCATAATTTTCATTTTTAATCTTCTTTAACGCGCATGATTCCCCTATAAATTTTTCATTTCTTTTTATAATTTAAGATTGATATCCGCCCTCTTATACTCATACTTGGAAATTTCACATTGCATGGATTTTGTCGATCGGTTTATTATCTACCACTTCATAAGCTTAAACAAAAATTTTACAATACACTTCAATCGCATTATTGCAGCCACTCTCCACGTCGCTTACAATTTAAAAACGTTCCGCTCAAAACGTCATGATCGATCACACGCGCGCATCAACCCACGTTACAGCTTTCATTAATCAGCCGGGCTCTTTTGGCGCGATGAACCATCGGCAATATCTCGAAAACTTTAAAAGCCTTTTTCACACGATATCCGTAATACTGCCTGTCGACAGCCGGTCCTGATTCGATTAATTCCCGTATCAATTATACTCAAGTTCAATTAGAAGCGTCAGCTCTCTGCTAATTCACATACAGCAAAATTCAAATATTGGTTGCAAAGTCTTTGTTTTATCGGGTCTCAAGCCTGTCAGTTGCAGAGTATGATGTGTTATTAACTCGTATTGCTGTGTGTATGTGAGACACTGAAGTTATAAGGGCTTTCAGCGATGTAAACAACCTGGAAATATATATATACATATATCTCCAATGTGAATATACACGAGCCAAGGGCTTGAGTAAAGCTCTAAATCGATTTCAGCAGAAGCGCCTTCGGGGCTCAGTCAGAATTGGCAATCTGGTCATTGTTACACCCCGTACATAGTATATATACTCCCGTATTCTATGCAATTCAACGCGGCATCGAGATGAAAAGAAACCGAGCTATCTACAAATGCATTAGGAAGTAATCTCGTCTAGAATACGATGTAATTTTCTCGAGCGCGTCGGTAATTGAATCTCATAAATTAATACGAATTCAGGAGCGCCGCGTAATCAAGATCACGCTGCACACAGCCCTCTAGTTCTAATATTTGCACGCGCAACTGTAATATGCCAAGTGGTGGCATATATTTGCATGTAACGAGAAGCTGCTCGATCGATAGTTTGCCGATTTCTTGCAAGTATTCCGAAAGCTATGTGGGATGCTAATTTTCTCGAGTTTTCTGCTTACCGTATGCCAATTGTCGCAATAACGAGCTTTCGTCGACGTGCTGTTATTCCAACTCCCAAATGGATGTCAGTCTGCTTCGTGTCTGTATATAGATATACGTATCCCGACATATTACCCGAGAGACTTCGATACCCGCCGATTATATGCACTAAAGTAGTAATATTCAAAGAAAGCTTCGTCGAGTATTTATATCAGAATGACGCTTGCTCTTTTTACGTGATTATGCAAATTGTGCCAAGCGTCGAGAGATTTGAATTCACAACGGTGTTATAAAGAGATATTCGCGTAAACAAGAAGAAGGAAAATCACAAAAGCGCGTAGTCTTGAAAAGCTTTGACCATATTTCTATTTCGTCCCGAAAGAGAAGGATGAAGTTTGTTTTGTCGTAATTAAAACTTTTATGGATACGTTTCTTGAAAAAGTCCTCGAGTTTTTCCATTATTTTAGCTGTCATTGTCACACAATATTGCGCCTTTTACTATGATAATATTTATTTTGTTTTCCTTAATATTGACTGGCTATTACTTCATAAGTAAATATTGTTTATTAATATCAGACCTGCACGTACGACGAGTTTCAATGAATAAACAATAAATTTCACACACCCTGAAATACTAGTCCTCGTCTCCAATTTTAACGCCCTAAAATGTGCATCAACTACTCCTCCCAATTCTCACTATAGTATACCCTCAAACATTCCATCCTCCCTTTTCCTCTCGATTCGCTCGGCCAAACACAACCTCATCCCTGGAGAACCCTTCCGTCCTAGCTTAATAGCTCCTCCGAATTGCATATTTACAAAGTCCCGAACTAATTTTGCTCTCGTGTCTCTTCTACGTATATCATAATTACGCCGATACTCAGAGTATGTATACGTATATTCTCGTCTCGTTATACCAGGTCGTCGTTTATAATGTGATACACGACGAGTCGAGTTTTTTACGCTCGACTCGAGCTTTAAATATAAACTCGCGGGGACCAGGCGAGCGAGAGCTTTTTCGTACCGAAGAAAGGAGGAGGGAGAGTTCTAACGAGATGTTATTTAAATGCGGCGAGCTTTTCGGGCTGACTCTCGCCGAATGTTTTGATTCTAACGCGATAATGCTATTGAGAGATTTTTCTGGCTTTTACGAAGGAATATATATTATAACAATTGTGCGACGTGTCTGAATATTGGGGCGAATGTTGTTTGAGATTTATGTATGAATAAATCAGTGCAGGTACAAACGCGCTTTGAAGTTCAAATGCGCTATGATTTGCGCGCGTTGTTTGAAAAGTAGTAGGTATACTAAACTAAATATCGTTGTACAAGCTACTACGCGTTTTCTCGGCGTTAAATATTGAAAATTTGCCCATGCAAACATTTTTCTCGGAATCGTATATAACAGATCGTATACGACAGTTAAAATTTGGTCAATAACTATGCTATTATTATAGCTATATACTGAATAAATATGCCTCCATACTGTAAACACAGACGAAGGCACTGTTTGAAAAACACAACTATCAGGATAGTTCCGGTAGCGAAAAATACCCGATTCTGTTTAACGAAAGTCGGTCGACGGGACCAGTATAGGTATGTAGCTTACGTTAATTACGCTAACAAAGCTCGAAGCTTTTCGTGAACGAGCTATTTCGAATATATAAGCGAGCCAACGGAGTGATCGGTGAATTTTGAAAAAGAGTCTTTATTTAGATTTTACTCGTCCAAACAGAGATTATAGTTGGCTCGCGGAGCTTAAATACTGGTCCCTGACGAGCTTTGTTGTGGCAGCTTACAAGTAAGTGGTATAAGAATTTAACGCGACAGCCATCACACGGTGTGCGATAAATTTCACGCAAATGTTAGATTGATAGGTCGTGCTTGTATGATTTTAGATTGGTCGGGTGTCGTACAGCTTTTATAGCCGTCGTGTATAGCTGTTATAATTCTAAAGTTTACGATAACAAGAGAGCCTGGTTTAATGGGGCTATCAATTATGCCTTTTCCAAACTTTCATTGGACGTTCTTTTTACCGGGTGAGTCTAGTCGAACACGAGTATTTCTGACGCTCCCTCGATTTCGCGGTATCTGAATTAAAAAAAAAAATTTCCGAATTAAATCCTCTCAAAGGGTATACCTATATAAGCAGCTTACACATAGCCATTCAGAAATAGTCATTAGCGTCGACAAGAGTCAATCCGCAAGCAACAAGTAGTAAGCCCGCATCACGAACGTTCTCTCTCTCGGCAACTCTTTTTCTCCCGTCCGACTATATACTCGGCCTCTCGATTGGACGGTATAAATACAATGTTCGAAAGATACGCGAGGCAGCGAAGAAGTAGTGTAGACACGAGACACTGGGCATAAACATTCGGCGACTAAATTTTTCCGTACGACTCCTTGTTGCTTTCTTTATAGTATAGATATACGTTCTATACCTATATATATATAATACAGCTGACGCTACTCTCGTCTAATTAAAGTGCACAGTTGCGCCGTTGTTCTCTAGGCTGCTTGTCGAGAAAGCTTACGTGTTTGTGATTGACGGGAGCTTTTGAGAGAGAAAAATTGCCGCTCTCTCGATGTTTGTTTTGATGCTTTCCCGATGCTCGTTTGATTCTGCGGTTGAAGTGAAAACAAATGGGATTTAAATTTAAAACGCATTTATATATATATACCGTTACAACCACGTAAACGTAATATTCTGCTTGTGCTTATACTTTTTTCTTCTTCACAATACACAAAAGCCCTCCAAGAAAGCTAAAACCGATATTATGGGTTTGATATATTCATATATTGCTCGTATACAGTATCAAATCCAGGCGTCTGGCCGTGCTCGTCCATTTCTACTGCAAGCTTACGGCTAAAGGAAGAAATATATTCAGCCGCGGGTAAAAACTTTACCTCTTATTTCCAAATTCAATCCTCTTACCAGCTCGAGAATATTTCATAACTCACTCGAAGTATATGCAAACATCTTGTGGAGTAACTCAATTGTTTGCAGTACTCTCGTACCTACCTATATCGCTCAAGTTTCTGTTTACACTCCCTTTGGCAAACTTGAACTGCGCTTTGATGCAACTTGGAGTATTCTCGAATGGAGAAAAAAAAGAATTGCGTATATCGGATACCTGCGGTGATGGGCTTTGAGAGGTGTAATGGGAATAGGAAAGCTCGAGGGAATTATTGCTCGATTGCGCTGAATGATTCGAGCACTACAGCAGCGTGCGCTGAATTTTCTTTCGCTATAGAGTTTGAAAGAATAAAACGTTTTTGCCATTGTTATATAGAACCGATGCGTTACTTTGTTAAATAATTTGAGAGACGGTGATTTCGTTAATTATTCAAACAGACGTTTTGACGCTAGTCAGTTTTGCAGAACGACAGATAATGTTGTAAATTCAATTATAAGCTCGCGCGCGGTTGCTGTGATTCCAAATTAATACTAGGCGGTCGTGTTTGCACTAATTAAAACTTGTTCGTATGAACAATGTTCGTCGTGCAGTATATAGATCTCTATATACGAAAAGCAGAATTCGTCGCATTAATACCGCTATATAATTAATAGACAAAATCTATGTCGTCAGAGTTACAATTATAAAGCTGAAGAATTAATTTCTGCGACCTAAATACTTTGAATTCTCAGCACATGGAAAAGGGGCACTTTAAACGCTCGATAAAACACATCGACGAAAGAATTTCTTTAATAAATTGCAGAATGTTATTCAAAAACATAGCTGCACAAAGACGCGCGCCAAGCATACGCGCGTGCGCCACTCACTCGAGCAGATATTTCACTTAGATGAGTATATATAAGAATAAATGTCTCGAAGTGGAATGCCAGTGTCTCGAGAGCAAGTTTTCAAGTTCACTTATATAGTGGAACGAATGTTATATTCGCATACAGCTCTAGATACGTGTGCGGTATATAGCTATTATGACTTATGACAGTCGTTGCCCTTATTGTCGATCCCCTGGAAATTTATAATTTCGAAGCTATATAGGTTATTGCGAAATATCTCCGATTATTGGTTGTTTTTCTCGTTTTCACGGCGAGATGATTATTGCTTTACTTCTATCTAAATACCGATGCCTCGAAATTCTTTCAAAGTAAACATACGCTTTGTTATTATAAACAATAGACTTCTGCAACGTGTTTTACCACACTACAGTAAATATTTCAACTTTTGCTGATCTGAAGCTTTCAGTGCTGTGTTTTCAGTATTCGGTATGTAGTAAACAGTGGATGGGAGAACATAAAATTCCAAAATCCACGTGCCTCACCGTATACAACTACCATATTATATAGCCCATATTGTGCGACAAAACTTTATATAGAATCTTCCCGAGCGGATAATAAAAAAAGCAATTTCCCAACGCTCCCGGCGAAGCGAATCGAGTAGATTAAAACAGCCCTTCGCCCTTACATTATATACATCCCCGAAACAGAGCAAAAATGTATATATATATATATCATCACACCAATTACAAACTTGCCAGCATCATCATCATGATCGTGGAACTAATTATCGCGGTGTAACCGCCAAAGTATCGCGATTAACGAGCAATTTACCTCGAGACCTTTCCTTCCGTCCTCTCTCGTAATATATATATATATATGTATACCGCACACTTTCTCCTTCCTCGAGAAGCTAAACTCTCGAACGGCTGACTGAACAATCGAGAGCGCACGAGCTTCGCTGCAGAAACGCGAAAAGCTCCTTACAGCCGTGTGTCGCGCACGTTGTATACACACATACACACACACATATATACGCACACACGAGCTTAAACGCGAACGAAATCGCTCGGGCCACACCAGAGGCACGACTAAGTAGTGGCGCGTACTAGCGCCGCGCGGCGTGCTCCGCTTGCTGTATCCCTCTCTTTCTCCCGGCGCACGCCGCGCTGCTCTATACCTATATATATACACACACACAGCTATATATGTGTGGGTGGCGCGCTACTGTGCGCGCGCTCTTTCTTGCGGAAGAAAAGATCACGTGTTTTATGCTGGGGATCTCTTATGTGATATAATTATGTTGTATTATGTTGAAATTGTGCAGGTGAAAATCGTAGTGCAGATTTTTCTTTTATTTATTAGTGAGTTATATATTGAACAAGCAGAGATGTGACGTGTGTGTATGTGTGTCGAGAGCTTGAAATGCAGGGTAGAAAAATCGATGGACCAGAGAGAGAGAGACTTTTGTGGTGGTTTTTATTTACGTGTCATCTGCTCTTCCGGATTTTTGTTGAAGAGTATAGTTGAGGATCATCATATAAACTAGAACCACTACTTGAACACGTTCGTATTGTCTGATTCGTTACTGCTATTAACCAAAGCGAAACACAGTTTGCGAGCTTCCAATTTCACTTTTTGAGCTCACTCTCTGACAAAGAGCTTGCTCTCAAATGACACGACACTTTGTATGTACAGATTACACAACGGAATACCAGATTTTACACGAGGCTGAGTTTCGACCAAAGTCAAAGGGAGTACAAAACGTAACTTGCGATAGCTTTTCCTGTACAAAAAAAAAATTGAATGAACGTACAATCGAGGAATGGTGAAAATAGTCACGCTCTCACGGAAGCCGCATTAAGAAAATTTACCAAACAAAGCTCTCTCTCTCTCAACTCTCTGCAAGCACTTTGTATAAAATTCACAGCTACATAGCAATCGATAAATGATTCAATTGTTTAGTTAGCCTTATGTAAAATAAACTGCTCTATTTTCTCCTCGTTTACGGCGAAAAAGAACCTGATATGAGTGTCTGCTTCAGTATGGAGGAAAGAGTAAATAACTGCGGTATATATAACAAACGAGATTTCATTCGGGGAAAAAGTTTCGCTATTCTCTAGTTTTCGCAGTGATATTTCTGTTGACGCGAGCAACGTGCGAAGTATTTACATATTACTTTTAACTTATAGCTCTATTTGTTATCGATTCATTGATATTCCATGAAATGACGTCCGGATAAGAAGTGTACAACAGCTGTGGGTCGAAGGTCTTCCTTTGAATAATAGAGGAATTCTCGTCTGTACAAACGATGTTCTCCTTTATTGTATATATCAAACTATGGGAAAATACACGAAGTCGTAAAAAGTTCAAGACAAGTAACGAGCGGAACGTAAAACGACCCTACAGTGTCTCCGTTATCTCATCGAAGCTTTTCTTTTCTTCTTATATAATCTTGTGTACAAGCTCTCGATAACGAACACGCGGCTGCTGAATTAAACGACTGCGAAATAACGAATAGGAAGGTAAATTGCATAATTTTTCATTGGACTATTTATTCAGTAAATTTTTTTTAATCGTATTATCACTCTAATTACGCAAAAGCTAGCAGCCACGGCTTATGAGCATGAGTTTTTGCAAACAGTCCAGTGTTTTTACGCTTAAAGCGTAGGAGTTTGAATGTAAACTAAATCCGGAAGAGCGGAAGCTCGTTCTTTTGTTTCCTTTTATTGCAGAACGCAATTCAGTTTATTGACTTGCAAGCTCTAAAAAATCTGAAACTTACCCAGACAAATTGGTGAATAGAACGAGGCAATGAAGAGAAATAAACCGAAATCCGTTACTCACCTTCGGAGCAAAGAATGAAGCTGTACGTATATATACTTATAGGGGACGAAGGACAAACAGTGAAGGGGATGAGCAATTTATTTATACTAATTACACGCAAACGTATACACAGCTCGTAAGGACCGAACGAGAGCAGAGTAAATATAGAAGCGAGAAGATATAACGCTCCGAGCAAAAATGAAACGATATATACCGTCGTCGTAGAGCCGCAAATAATCTAATAAACTCGGAAGGGTCCTTGCGGACGAGCCAATATAAGCGATCGACCGGCTGACACGGATCAATTAAGCATAAGAGAGTATAGCGTCGTCGTCGCAAAATAATGAGCCAAAGAGAAAAAGAAAGCATGCTTTCAGAAAGAGATGACAAACACACAAGCCGAGAGGAAAAAAAGAGTTTGTATAGCGAAGAAAAGGCAAACACGAGTATCAGCAGAAAAAAAAGAAGCTGCAGTAGGAAAAGGAGAGATTTATACGGCGAGAGGGGAAAAAGCGACAGAGAGGGAAATACACACAAGTGTGTGTAACGAGAGTCGAGCGCGACCCGATAGATTGCAGTGCGATAGAGAAAAATAGCGCAGCGGAGAGAAGAAAAAGCCGATACGACGGAGAAAAGCAAGGGGGAGACGCGATGCTGCGTATAATGTGCGCGACTGATGTTGACTCGGTCAACTTGCTTGAAGGAGTAGACATGTGTGTGTGTAATATATATAGGTGAAAGCTTCCGAGTCGGTATTTTATTTTTCTCATATGTGTGCAATATAGTTAGTTCAAGTTCTATACGCAAGTCCTCGGTTGCTGGCTTAGCTAAACTTGCCGAGTGTGTATTATCTTGGAAATTACGCTACAGGATAACTTGTGTAACGTTGTACGTTATCTCGGTTATATAAGTTATACGATTAGTTGTAACACAACCTCGACCGATATACACTTAGCTTAATGGAGCGAATGGCTTTTCTCGACTTCATCGTGACCAAGAATCATTTTCTTGTTTTTTTTTTCTTCTTTTTTTTATTTATAGCGACGACCATCTCGCTTTGATCTTCGATGAAGTTTTTGAGCTATACGGTACCATCAGGCGTTACGGAGAGTGTGTACATAAATCAGAATAAGCGAGAAATTTATTCGCATGTATTTTTACAACAAGATTCGAGAAAGGTGCAATTTTATTGGATTATTTATTGGCCCGGTATAAATAAAAAAGAAATGTGTGTCTGTCTGCTCTCTTTTACTTTCTGATAATAGATGTAGGTGTTATATAGAACACTGTGTTCGAGGGGGGAAAAAAAAGATGTTTCACGAGATTTTTCGCAGATAAATCTGTCTGTATACTTTTTATGATCCGAGGATTACGCGATTATTACCAAATGGTGTACTTATCAAGCCACCCATTTTCCGGAAGCAGATCGTACATGCGATCAGTCAGCATGTGTAAACATTAAGAAAGAATTTGCCCCCTCCTTAATTCTCTAACGCGTTTCGTAAACACACCTCTGCTATTTATTTCGCGTATTTTTCCTTCTTTCAGATATTTTTTAAACAAAAATTACCAACAGTCGAACAAATCCGTTGATTTACCCACAAACTTAACACGTTTGAAACAAAAGCTCCCGTCGTAATATATATATATATAAACAAGCCAACTAAACTCCATCCATTTTGCATTCTCGCGCTTAACGACTAATACAGCTCTCTCTCTCTCTCTCTCTCTCTCTCTCTCTTGAAGAGAGAATCCAATTACCGGCGGCACCGTTAGAGGCAACGCGCAGTCGACCTAATGCATCCGTCAAAAGAAAAGTTTTACAATTCAACTCCAGGGCGTGAAAACAATTACCTTGGGAGCTTGCACTCTCGACGGAATTATTGGAGCGTCTAGATTTCCTTGCCAATCTCGTTTACCGCTATAGACACAGTGGATTAAACCAGTGGTATTCGAGAAAAGTCCGCAAGCTCGGAATGATTAATGAAGAAAAGCTGCGCTGTAGCGATCGATATATATATATACACAAGCATATATATCGGCCTCGAATTTCGTGCGATACAAGACTGTAGCTATACTCCGGCGTCTCTCTCCTCTATGTATAAGAGAGAAGAAAAGTTTCGTCCCTCTCAACGCGAACCCTCTTTTATAAATGAGGTGAAAAGCTTGTGGGGCTCGAGGAAGTCAACGCTCATCCAGTATAGCGTGTGTCTTTTCATCACTCCTCCTCCGGGAAAACCAATGCGATGTAATGGCATTTTTTAGGAGCAGAGGGGGTGTCTGGATGTGTTTAATTTGGAAAAATGTGTTCCCGGGAAAATTGGACAAGTTGAGGAGGTCTATCAAAATTCGCCACGAGAAGAGGCATTAACGACTTCCCGATGTGTGTTTGTGGTGGAAGTATATTAAAAGAGTTGAGGCCGTCGCTGTGATGTGACTGATCGAGGATATTCTCGAGGATTTGACCACAGGATTTTTTTTGCTTGACTGAGGGGACGTGTATAAATAGATTTCGGATTCTCCTCTCCCTTGAGAGTATCTTGGGTGAAAGAAAAATCTACGAGATTTGCATGAGTTGGGGGTAGTAGTCTCGAAATGGATTGTCGATATGGGATACGTTTTTCTCCGGGGGGATGATGGATCTTGGAAATAAAGTAGCAGTAGATGTGGTTTCCTGGCAAAACCATTCAAGTCCGTTTTCTTTTTTTGTGTTTTCGTTAAGTCAATTAAAAATTCAAATTTCGCGCCAAAATATCGTTGCTTACAATTGTAACACTAAAGTTTCCTAATACGTATTTTTTTTTATCCGAATGTGTGTAAGCACACGGCATATAAAGAGTGCACTTTCTTTCCCACATACACTATACTCCCTCATGCATAATTAAAGCTACATCAAAGTAGGCGCAATCGTTTAGCCTGGTATCATATACAGTTCCAAGTATTTAGCTGTAACCTGAAAACTCATAACTATATACGCATCCCTTCTCTAATCGATATACGATGCTTGATGCTACATCAAAAAATAGCGCGTAAAAAAACTACAACAACGAAGACGAGTCTCGTTCTGATATCGATTTTTCGTTATATGCATCAGTCGCGTCTAACACCAAACACACGAGCAAAACTCTTTTGTTTATTCCACGATTCCACAATAGCCACTTACGCAGCACAAACATCAAAGAGGGATATATACACACTACGTTCCAAATGAAACTTCAACAGTCCCACGGCAGCAATAACAGTTTGAGAACAGAGCAAAAAGAGTAAATAAAATGTGCGATACTGCTTCACTGTATACGAAACCTCATGTTTTTCTAAGGCAAGATGATATTGACACTTCAAAGCTTACATCTCGTAACTTCGTTAAATAAATACATTTAATACAGATCCCACCTGTGTAGCTTCCAATTTATATAAAAATCTATACAAAATAAAAAAGACAATGAAATTCGCAGTATAGAGAGCCTTTTATATCCCTAAGTAGAAAATACGCGGATACGGTCAGCCGCTTACGATGTAAATTCGCAAACGATATAGCCGCAAGCTCTCAGTTATCGTCAACTTGACGCTGATGCTCTCCTCTTCTAAAAACGTTCACAATAGAATTTCATCCGTATGTAAATTCCTTTGGAAAGGCAGAGAGAGAGAGAGAGCCGTTTTACAGCCGGCGACAAAAGGCAGCTCTCTAATCGTGAAACCGAGGAAATTCCGTGTATTGTATAGTATATATATATATACAGCAAAGCTCTAAATTCGATCTTTTTCTTTTTTTCTCGTGCAGCTTAACCATTTACAGAGGGAGAGGAAGATTGCGTTACAGCGGATGACTGCGAAAGAAAAGTTTTACGTTTGCGGCCTTTTGTGAGGACTTGATTCCTTTGGCTCTGCATATAACTCTTGACGTTTGCTGTTGCGTGCAGGAATACCGGAAAAAAAAGTTTAAAAGCTCTCTCGGAAGGTTTTCTTATTCTTGCGGCTTTGAACGGACTTTTTTCGAAATATACAATTTCCATGAGGCTATTTTTAGCCTGCAACAGGAGAAAAAAAAGAGCTTGTACACGAGTGCGTCAAAGACCCTTCAGGGAAACAACGAGAGCCCAGACACGCTCGACCGCTCTCCCATAAAGCGAATTAGCCCCGCGGCAACTTTCTCGCCAAGAAATTTGGCGAAGGGGTCGACCACTCAATTATCTATATAGACACACACACACACATCCACGTATTACATAAGCTGTGCAAAGCCACGATTCAAAAGCACTGTGGCAACAAGTTTGTGTGTGGCTTTTCATACGCTCCGCCGCTAATGGCGAAAAGGGGTGTGCAGCGTTAACCTATGCATGTTCGGGATATATAAGAGGATTACGCGCTGTTGTGCAGTTGAAATTTCGTTTGTGTATTTAAAGCAGTTTTAAACTGGCCCCTTATATATTCCCCCACTATAATTAAGATGTGCATAAAGTATGTAATCGTAATTACCCCAATATATATTGAGGAGCCCTTGAATTCGTTATAGGTGTATGCCGAATGCCTCAAACATATTTTAACGAAATTTCCTAATTACGTAAATTGAATTTAATGATAATTAGCCACATCTGCACACGAATTATGTGGGCGACGCATTAAACGAAATTGAAAATAAAGTATACCGCGAGATTTGATATAAAAAGCAACGGTCATCGCTAATTAATACGTCGGCCGTATAACCGAAGGCAATATTTTAATTTGTCGAGCAATCAGTGCCGCTAATGTGTTTGCTATTATTCCTGTATAATGGCTTCAACAGAATACAACTCGTGTGAGTATAAGGACCGAAAAATGGTATTAGGTATACCTATAACATATTGGGGTGGGGCACATCGCCGCACGAATGTGAAGTGTTTTCACGCGAAGGGTTGACGTCCTGCCAAAGATTTTTGTTGACAATCTCGTTAGGGAAAAATGCTTATATCATACTACTTGGGGGTTGCTTCGAGTTATCGTTTCGTTCGTACGGTATAGAGCTTTGGCGTGTTTTATTAGCGCTAATCTCTTCTTTGATATACGGTTACATCATATATAATGTTTTTATGAAAATTATTTGATTAATGTTTTTTTATCTGATATGCTTTCGTAAAGTATATGCTTGTGATGGTTTTGGAAAAAGTTCGATTGAAAATGTAATGGAAAAGAAGCATAATACTAATAATAATAAATTACTGGAAAACAGCATTTTCGCATCAGTATCTGTGTTGTGCTTTTCATATAAAAATATTCCCTCTCCCTTTTCAAAATTACGTTTAACATTTCCACTCGAAACAAGTATAATCCAACACTTATTCCTCACATCCAGCCTCACAGCAAAATTTCACAATGAAAGTAGGTATATAAACTCCGTATATACCTATAATAAAATAGCCCACAATATGAACTACCACTTATAGCCTCGCGAATAATTGCGCATATCAGCCGGTCTGCACAGCCGTTGCAATATCAATTTCGCGCTCGCACATATATATATACCTATATACGCAATCGTACGCAATAAAAACGAAGACGACGGCTAGAATAAGAATTCCCGGCGGAGGGTATTAAAGCACGCGCGGCTATTCTTAGCCGATCGACAATAGCTTAACTCTCTCGCGCGTGCAAGAGAGAGAGAGAGAGAGTATAGGCATCCCACGAATGCCCAGGACAGAATAAGTATTATAAGAGAGAAAGAAGCCTATACTGGGGTGCAACCTATATTATAGTGAATCTGCCGCAGCAGACTGTGTGTGACGTCAGCTGTTTAGTATTATTATATGAAAAGGGACAACGGTTGAGTTGCGAGAAGCTGGTTCTCTTTGATGTGAATTTGTAATTTGTGCCTTTCACTATAATCTTGTATAGTTTAAACGATCCATCATTCGCTGGGCGTAGGTATAATAATTCAAGCGTTCGCTTTTGGCGGTCGTTCAAATTTGGTGGTATCTTGAATTTCAGGTGACGACGTTAATTAATTGACGAAAGTTTGAAATTCTGCAAGTACGTGTGATGCTTGGGAAAGTTTCGTACGATCAGTCCAAATTAATCACTTTGTTATGATGAGTAATTATCTTAATTATATATCGAAAGAGGTCGTTATAGGTACAACATAATAATATAATTAAATAATTTTTAAAAAAAATTCTGTCTACACTCGCATAGTGCTTATATAGGTAGATTATTATTTTTATAATTATTATAGACTGATAAAAAAATTCTTCGATAATAAATAACTCAACCACCTTCTTTCATAATTCAAAGCTTCATAATACACCAAGTATATAGTATCTGTAATCTGCACGAAGACGAGCGCGCGCTCAGTCATACTAAGTATATAAGTATAAGTATCCCTCTCGCCAAAAATTTCAAAACACACGCATGTGCAGCAGTAGCAGTATATATATATACATAGATACACAGGCGTCGAATCCAACTGTTGCGCGCCATGCGCCCATACGTCAAGTAAACAGTAGCGCGGCACGCCGTGTGTATAATATATATGTATATTTTTATATATACAGTGATATCCAAGAGCCGTGGAGCAAGAGCCGAAATCGTCCGTCAGATGGCGACACGTAAATGCGCGGTTGCCAGCAATTTATCGCCGAATTTCGGCAGCTAGGCCGTGAATCCGCGCACTTTTATTGCGATTCTCGCTCTCATTACTCCTCCCTTAATTATTCATCGCGACCGGTCCAACTGCCCCGGCAGTTGATTAGTCGGCGGGCGAAAACGGGCCCTCAGTGCGTCGTGGAATGTGCGAGGAACAGCTACCGTGTTACGCGGCTCCGCATGATGCGTCCCGCGAAAAGTCATTCTCCGACCGAAATCCTCCTGTCCGGGGGTCATCCTGGCCCGGAATTCCTCCTGTCTCCGCACGGACCGTCGTCTGAGCCCAGAAGCTGGGCCATCCGTCCAGGCAAAGTCGCTAGTCCGGCTGGTTCTTTCGGGCGGCGAGTACAGGCTGATGCTGCTGCTGCCGCTGCTGCCAGTGGCGCGGCGGCGATCTGGCAACAGAGCCCAAGCTTTTCCCGTTCTCCTCGGCTGCTGCTGTTGCTGCTGCTGCAGCACCACGGATGCCCTGCTGCCGCGAGAAGACTGATCCGCACTTGGCTCATCCGAGGATCCGTTGTTTTACGCCCAGACGACGAGCTGCGAACTCCTGGGGAAGAGTCGAGCGCTCGAGTGAGAAAGCCTCTTGGAGAAAGACTACGACGAGGCCGCGTCGACCTGCTGCAGACTTACGCGGAGGAGGACGGGAGCAGTCAGTGCGCGCGCGTGTACGTGTGAGACATCAGTAGTGCGTGAGTGTGTGTGTGTGTGTTGGAGAGAGACGCGCTGGGCGCCCGACGAACCCACCGTGGGCACCAGTCACGGGAACAGCGCGTAATCGGCCCCGAGAGTGATCCCCGAAGCCGTTTGCGACATCCGCGCGGGCACGTAGGAGTCGCCGGGACGAGCAGGAGCGAGGCGTATACGCGCTTTGCGGAACAGCAGTAGCCCCCGAAGGGGAGTCGTTCCCTCGGCAACGTTCGGAAGCCGTTGGCTGGAATTCGTCGTCCGGAGCTGTTCCTGGGAGCCGGAAAGTGCTCCTGCTGAAGCTACTGCTGCTATTGGGGGATATGAGAGCTGTGGAGCCTGGTTGGAGAACTGCTGATGGCTCGTGGCTGCTGATGAGCTGATTCAGTGCGTAAGTACAGTAGCTGAAACATGGAGTTTCTGAAAAAAAACTCCATTTTGATTCGTATCCTGGTGCTAATGGGCTTGGCTTTGTTCTGATAACTGAAATTACAACTATTTTCTTGTACTGCTTTAATTATTTTTGGGATATTGACAAAGATTCGGAATACGCAAGAGCATAGACTCAACTTTCAAATTTTGATTTTCTTCAGACTTGGTTGTTATCTTGAATGCACCACGGCTCGATGATTATCTAAAATCGTTAAAAAGTGTGCTTGCTTTTGTTAAAATTGCTCGTTCTACAAGCATCGATCAATTAACAATCTTTGCTTATTTTATGAAGAAAGTCTGTGAGAAAAGAAATTCTTTTGGATGTCTTTGTGACAGTGGTAAACACCACTAATTCCTGTTTTATCAATATTTGCAGATTGGAGCATCTGTATTCCTGCCTTCCAATCAGTGCATCAACTTTCGCGGCCAAATCACCATGTATATGACACGGATAACCTGACTCGTGTGGCGTAAAGCAAAAGCACCAGTTCTTTCTGCTCATGGTACTTCGACGATCCAGCAGCTATCCTCCGAGCCCAAAGATGGAGGGACCTGCAAAGAAAAAGCAAAGGATTGAAAATGAGGATGACGAGAATGGAGAGGTGTCCGAAATTGAGAAGCTGCAAAGCAGCCTACTGGCTCACTGCTTGTGCAATGTATCTGAAAGCAGTTTGCGTAAGCCATTCACCAGTACAGGTGGCCCTGGTAATGACAGGGACTTCAGATCAACCGTCCTCTCCGAGTGGGAATCCGACAAATGCCTTGAATTTTTAAGTGCCCTACAGCTGCTGTTCGATGTAGCTATAAAACAGAACACTAGGGGTGTGATGTGCGGTCGTATCGCGGACGTGTGCAAAGCTCTGGCGAGAAACGAGCATCACATCGTCGACCAAATAATCGACCTGTCGTGTACAAACAACAAGTTCATATCGTTTGCGGCTAGCAGAGCGCTCGCGTCCTTCTTTATCATCGCCAAGGAGGGTGTAGAGTCATCCTGGCTAGAGAGACTGACACAGTCCTTGGTCAACACTAACTCACCTACTCAAATGTTGTTCACACTGGATGTCTTGAAGAGGATAGTGGAGCACAAAGATTCTGACATTCATCCTCTGGAGGACTCGGAGACCTCTAATCCTCCAACAGGCTGCAATGTCATCACCATATCAGATCCAGAAAGTTTAGATAGCACCCCAGTGAAGGCCATGTGTGTTAAGGCTCTGGAATCCAAGTGGACCGTCTTGGTCTCAAAGTTCGACGCAATCCTCGGCTCGTATACGCCGCAGCACGAGTCCGCCGTCATCACATTCCTGAACCTCTGGGAGTCCATTATATCCGTTAAAGCTAATCTATCCGTCATAGACACAAAGTTATTCTATTCTCAGTTAGATAATTTAGTTATGCTCTTGAATGCTAATGTTCCCGGTATCATATGGAGACATCTCATTGGACTTTTCAACGAAGTCCTCTGCTATGGTAGCACTCTGTCCCTCCAGGGTATCCTCCCGGAAGAACCTTGCCTACTGGCTCACGTGGTAGTGAGGGCAGTGAAAGACTGGAGGCTGCTGGACTCGCTGCCCTATCGTCACGGATCCGGAAGGTTTGGCGGGGGCTCCGGTGATGGCGATCATCCACTTCTTCAGAAAGTCGTTCTATTGGTTCTCAAGAGCGTAGCCGTGACGATGAGAGAAACCCGCAGCGATTCTTCGAGTGACTCCTCGTTGGCCTCCGACACGGAAGATCTTGACGCGGATATGGTCATCATCGAAAGGAGCATCAGGGGAGTTCTTCGACAACTGGATCAGTGTGTGAAACAGCTGATGCCATTTCACCCGGAAATGCCTCTGTCCCAGTGGGTCGTGCGAATGTTTAACGATCAGGACGATTTTCTGATCGAGGGTATGGTCTGCTGTCTCGACGTCGCCAATGGACTGTTTTACAGGGGACCACCGCAGAACACAGATCTGGGGAACATGCTCAGTCCAACGTTGACTTTCGTGCAGTTCATCAAGGCCGTTTCGAACCATCACGAAGTGCTGCTGGACTTTCTTATTAGTAACGAGACGTGCTTCCTGCTCTATCTGTTAAAGTTTTTGAAGTACATCAAACGCTCTTGGCCCGAGTTCGTGTCGTGTTGCGGTCGGGATTTAAACAACACCATGGCCGTCCTGGTGAACTTGAAGCAAGCTATCGACAGAATGGTATCCAAGGATTTGTTTCCGTACAATATTATCCCTGTTCTGCGACTACTAGAAAAATGCGAGTCACTTTACCTAGGAGACATAGATAATTAACCGACTCTCGAGTCATTTCATTCTATTGTTAAACTTGGACAGAAATCGGCATGTTGCGTTACTTTGAAACGGACTTCCTGAAATTTTTCGTATTTCTTAAAATAATTAGTATAAACGTTGAAAGTTTTGTCAAAGCATTTATTTTAAAGTAACCAACCATGCATCTCTGTAATTGAGTCAAGGTGTACATTTTTATAATTAACTGTAATATGCTCTCTTTAAAACTAAAGGAAAACGTTGTCACATTGAAAGAAAAATCATAAAAAAATACAATGTTCAAAAAACTTTGGATAGTGGTAAATCCTATTTATAATACATTATTAATATTTTACAAAAGCAAATCGGAAAGCGCTATATCGATCCAGATTGTATTCTTTTATGTGCAGATACATATCCGTGTTAATAGTAGTCAGGATAAAGATGCGACGTTATTATGAAATGAAACTGCGCCAACGAATGTTAATACAAAATTTGATTTATTTATTTTTACAGGTTTTATTATATAAATTAAAAGTTTAGTAGACCATCGAACTGATTTGGGTCTTAAAAAACTTTTTCACGTATATCAAGGTGCAAACTATTTGCATAAATATTAAGTAGTACAAAAAAACAATCCGAAAAATCATAAAATAAGAGTTTATATCATTAAATATTAAAATGGTGCTATGAATTATGTATATTTCTGCCAAAGCACCATATAAAATAAACTCTTAGGATATTATTTATATTCATATTAAACTAATGCTGTATATGTATGCCTTGTCATTTTTCTATGTTTCATAGTTACTTGATTAGGTAGACCTACAAGTCTTTGGAAACAAAATTTCAATGACTTGAAGGGGTCGTGTTATCCCTGTTTAAGAAAGTTAAATCCGATTTAAAATTGTATTTTTTATAAATCTAATCGGATCGATAAAAATGTAGATGAAACTCGAGTTTCCAGACAGGGATTAGTTATATTTTATCGTGTTTGCTCGCGACTAAATTAAGGAGGAAAAGTCACCTTACGATTTTCAAAAACATGACAGGGGCTTGATTTTCAAAATTAGTTGTTTATAAGAGCAATCGTGTTAATCAATTGTGTTTAATTTTGAATTAAGTTCACTTTAACTTTTTATGAAAGTGGTACGTTTTTGTTCATATACGGATGCCAAGAAGTTTCGAGTATGAAATTGAAGAGGCAAAACTTTAAGGATTCAAAGTTAAAGAGTCCTTTGTAAATTATATAGCTATACTTTTATAAAGCGCACAATTTGGAAGCTAAAAGTAACTGCTACTTTCAATTAATTAATTCATAACAATGAATCGACAATTAGAATAATGAAAAACTATTTTTCGAAAAACGATTTACTCTAGCAACTGCGATTATATCGTTTTATATCGTACGCAGGAAAAATAAAGGCGGTAGATGTATGAAATTGAGATAAAAGTTCTTCTAAAATTGTATATTATCATTTATTTATAATGTAAATATGCTTAGAGAAGAGAAATTTATATCGAAAATTTTTTTTTAATAATAATGTCGTAAATAAAATAAAAATCGTTCATTCACTAATATTCCCATCAAGCATTCCCACGCATTCCTTTCATCAATAATCGTTTCTTATCTATTTTACGCAAATGTGTATAAATAATTTCAATTTTTCATTTAAAAATGTTTTCATTTTATTTTCAAGTTTGTCACAGATTATTCAAAAAAGATCAGAAATACATAATGATAAAAGTTTTGAGAGCACTAGTGTTTGAACTTGTATATAATTATGTAATTCCACTTCTTTAAAAAATATAGTTCATTGCTTATATCTTGCTGTAAAGTGAGTCTTACAGTAAATTTGTGACTATAACTGGAGTTGTGTATCTTACACTAGGTATGTTGATGAACATTCAATGCGAAACGCAATTTTTGATACAAAAATAAATATCCAAAATCGTGAAAATTATTAGTGTGTAACAAAAATAATCATAATGAATTCACATTTCACACAATCAATTATCACACCTTAAACTTAAAGAAAATAAAGTAAATATGCAACGTTATAAATATTCAAATAAACTTGTATTATCATTTAATAATTTAGTGGTTAAAAAAATATGATATAGCAGTCTTATTGCATATTACAGACTTAATTCATGTTTTGAATACTTATTTAATCAAAATAAAAAGAAATGTTCATAATAACATTTTTCAGGTATTTCAAGTATTTTACATAATACGTTTTAAGAAATTATTTTTCTTGAATTTCATAGTTATGCTGGTATGCGTTAAAAAACCTGTCATTCATTGTGCTTCACAGTGAAGATCAAATTATACCATTTTCTTAACTCCTGAGATTATACAGAGACCAACAATGGTCTAATAATGTTCAACCTAGTCAACACAAGTCATTTAACGTATACTTTTTACAATGTGTTCATACAGTATTATAAATTATTGACTGGTTTGCTACGTATCGTAATCTTCATCAATGTTGGCAGTACAAGCAAAATTCGACACTGGTTGATTGACTGCAGAACTTCTTGGAACGCTATCACTCGCATTACTGTTCACTTCTGTGTAGAAATTTGGTTGGCTAGCATTAAATGATGTAGGCACGGATATTTTAAACTTTGGAGCATTGCAAGCAAATACTGTTTTAGCTCCCCTATCTCCTTTATCAACAGAGTGCCTCCGGCTTGGAATTTGTGTTTGTTCATAAGGTTGTACACAGGTTGAGCCATCTTTGGATACACTGCAATAATATCATGATATTAGCTTCTTATGACATTCAAAATATTCAATATACAATGACATATAGATATGATTTTAATTTACTTTACTACAGCAACAGCTGGAGCCTTGGGGGCAAAAGCAGTTATCGTTGTATTGACTGGAACAACTTGCGTTGCTGGGGTTGCAGGAGGAGTATGGTTGTCGTCGTCTGGACCAGAAGCATCTGGCAAATTTTTGACAAGATCTTTCAAAAAGTCAAATCTACTTTCTGACAGGATACATTGTTTCCTGCAACATGCAACATGTAAAAGTTATTACAGAATCGGAGTTTACATGGTACGCTTGACAGCGCAAATAAAGTAGGATCAATACTAACATGTGAGAAGGACTCAATGTCTTTGCCTGCTTGGCACTTGTGATTTGCATTGTTTTAGTAAGAAGTGAATGCACAAACAACTCCAATGTTCTAGGTATAGAAGTGGTTAAGGAATACATGTTTTACATAACACGAAATAACTTGTAAAAAAATATATTTGTTATGACCCATTAAAATAACAAAAGTAAATTAGTTTGAAAAAAAATTCTCAAAAAAAAACTGCCAATAAATGTATTTAATTTCGCAGCAGCAATAAACCTTGAAGCAAACAATAAACCGAAGTATATTTCCTCAACAAGCATATTTTTTAGCAATGTTATTGACCCACACCAATGCACATAAAGAGAATTTGAAAGTATCAGAGAAGTGTCCAGCTGTGAAAGTACAAAACCTGAATAACACTGAATAAACTTTTTTGTCTCGCTCTACTTTTTCAGAAAGCCGCAGCTGCGTGCAATCATCGCGAACATCACAAGTCTCCTCTCGCGAGTATGTATGTAGTACCTCATATACCTATATGATATGCGTTCGGTTAGACTCAACTACCTGCGTCCTTCATCGATCGATATATAGGGCTCACAAGAAGGAGAGACCCCTGTACCTATACATAATAGGTATACGCATATAGACAAAGAAACATCGTATTTGCATATAAAAAGGATATAGATTATGATGGGTACTGCCTGAGCGACCTTTCCCACCTCCTCGTCCGTCTGCATGATTTTTTTGATGCGCCCCTGCAAAAGTAAAAGGTGTCGCGTGAAAAAGTGAGGTTAACAATGCCCCGAGGTAAAACACACGCACTCTCGAGTCTTTCACTCCCGAGGATGAATGTATTTACTGTCGCATCACTCCCACAACAGAGAAAGGGAGCGAGGAGAGAGAGAGAGAGAGAGAGAGAGATACGAACAGTGTAGTGTCCCGAGCCGATAACAACAACAACACACAGGAACAAGAAGAAAATAATAATAATAATATCCTATACTCACGGGTGGAAAGCGAGCATTATATTTTTTCTTCTTGCTGGGCATGTCTGTAGTACGCCTTCCTCGGGAAAATCAAACTCTCTCCGACAGCCTCTCCTGGCCCTTCAACAGTCTCAATAGTAGACTCTCCCGTTAAAGAGAGAGAGAACGTCGGATTCAACCCCTACTTACTCGGGGTATAAGCATCAAAAGCTGTGCTCCGAAATAATAACGCACAAAAGGAACTTGCTCCGTTATATACTATAATATCCTTCGCTATATAGGTATAACAACTCACCGCCACGATTCTCACGCACAAGCATAACACACCAGTATATAGTAGTATAAGTAGTGTCCGTCCGCGGAAGGAAATCAAATCCCACTTGGGCTACGTGCACAACACGGTGTCTATCAGCGCAACATTCCAAGCACGCGTTCGATGCTCGGACGGACACAGTTCACAGTATATTAGTCTCTCGGCGGCAGTTGAACGCGAAGGTATACTACGAGTCTGATGTATATAGGTATATATATATATGTATATATAAAAGTATCACTCACTCACTGGCCGCGCGGTCCTCGGCAGCTGCAGGTTTGTTGTATTGTGCGCGAGCACGCCGCGCGCCGCGCGTATTTCACTGCGGCCGCGCGCATGTGTTGCCCACGTCCGTGTGCGCGGACGGCGCCTGCTCCGCGCGGCCGCTACTCGAGACTCGTCGTGCTCGTCTATCTGGCTTATGCTACACAGACTACACTACACTGAGAAAGAGGTAGTGTGTAGCTAGGGTAGGGAGAGAAGAGAGAGAGGGGGAGGGAGACCAGTAGCGTTGTGCGGGGAGTTAGTAGGGCTTACGTAGGCTATTATATAGCTGCTGCGTGTGGCCTGTATATTCGATTGGATCCTATATGTATTACTTATATACGTATTATTTTAATGGTCGAATAGGCATAATCTCATCTATATGTATGCCGAAAAATTTTGATATTGCTGATGCTCATGTTGCGAGCTTCTTGTGTACGACTGTTAATTATATTCTTCGTTTTTATTTGCTATTATATTTAGAGGTGGAATTAATATTATAAGCTCGTTGCAGGCGAGCGTCGGACGATTTTTATATCTCTGATAGATTTGGATTGTCTGCTCTGCCGTATATACATACATACATTACATAAGGAAAATTATGTATAATTATATATTGAGAAAAAGACATCATTTTCGTGATTCATGAATGCGTTCGCGTTTGAAATTTTTGCTATTATTATGTAGGTGCGGTACTTGCGAGCGAAGAAGGTCGTGGCTTTGCATTAAAACGTGTAATATCAGTATTATCACTTTTTATCGTTTGGAACCGGTACTGGCAGAGTTAAACTTTTAGAATCGTGCCTTCGCTGTAACCGATAGTATATGCTTTTCTTATCATAATACTTTGTGAAGCAACCAATTTGTATGAAAAACAGCACAATTTATTATACAGACGTATTTCAACGTTTTTGCAGTATAAGAAATCTCACGTCTATATTATAATTCAATGGTTGCATTGTTTGCTGTGCTGTAGTACTTATAAAATAAAAGCTGCGATATACACAATAATAATCAGTAAAAGATGACACAAAATATCCATTTTTCAATAATTTTTCGCTACATTCAATCGATTCGAGAGTAAAAAATAAAAAAGCTGACGCAGAAGTAGTTTGGAAAGTAAATAAGAACATTGTAATTTAAATTTGTTCACAATGTATATGATAATTATTGCTTGCTACAATATTATTATTGCAGAACCACACATCCTGCGAGACGAAAATGGAGAAAAACAGCTGATCGATTGTAACGCACCGCAATCGCGCACGTTAGGTGTCGGAAAGTAGCGTGCGCTTCTTCCTTTATCTCAATAAAGTAAATACTCGAATTATTCAGTAGTTAGACTTAGTTAAGAGCAATAAAACTAATAAAGAATCATCAATCGACACGTATACTTCTCGAAGAGAAAAGTATGGAAACCGAACTTTTACAAAGTTTGGAAGATGTCGGGTAAGTTTTAGGTTATGAATCCTTAAACGACTTTTAACGTTTTTCTCATATAAATTAATTAATTATTGTAAAATCTTCATCTCACAACTTCACGAATGCGGTTAATTTCACCAGTTTCTCAGCTAATTTTCTTGATTGTAATCATTCAATGATTGATTCAGGTATACTGGACCTCTGCTGGATGCTCCAAAACTCAGTCAAGCTCTTCAAGGAGGAGCACAATCTCCGGATTTCACTAGTCTTGTCTCGTGGTTAACTGATCAAATCGGTGCATTTGAAAAGTTAGATGACACCGTACATCCCACATCGTCCCTAGAAGATGCCAACTCTTTTTTGTTGGAGTTAAGTACGTTTCTGAAGGAGTTAGGATGCGTAAACACAAAGTTGACGTCAGGCAACGCAAATCAGCGACTAGCTACTTTAGAGGATCGGGGAGCTCTGATTGAATATTTGATAATAGAACTTATGACGAGTAAAATGATGGAAGCTAGAAAACCAGATACTAATAACACCACAGCAATTACTATTGTAAGCATATTTTATTAGCTGTTAGTCAATTTTTTTCTTCATTGAATATATCTTGATTAACAAATGTAATATATATCTGCAGAGTGAAAGTATAACAGCTAAAAACATGAGGGAAATGCTGACAGCTTTAAGATTTCAAAAACCTCCAGACAATATTACTCCCGAATTACTATTTAAAAAGTTACACGCTAAAGTAACAGAAGTTATTAAACAAGTACCTAAAGATCTAGTCGGAAAGCCAATCTTTTTTGGAGAATTAAATAATAATCAATGGGAAAGTTTAGACAAAGTGCAAGGGGATTTAAATGATGAATACACAATACGACGTGGGATGATGCTGCAGCGATTAGATGTGACAATTAATTCTTTTTCGGTATGTAATTTTGCATAATTTGACGCTATTCCTTACATTCTGCTGGATGTTTTTTATTGCTTTATTACTTTTTTAGTGGTCGGAAAGGATAAATCCAAAAGTAGATGAATTGAATAAAGTTTTCCACGCAAAGAGAGATACGATGCAACGAGATCCCGACGTGACGCTTGCTCATCTTTTATCAGCTAGAGATGATTTGGCTGTAATCGAGAAGACAAGTAATGCATCGGTTCGTAAAAATACCCGAAGCTCCGTTAATAAAGTTATGATTGGAGCAGTACCTGATAGAGGAGGCAGACCATGCGAGCAAGAGCCTCCTCCACCTGAAATGCCATCTTGGCAAAAGGACAAGGTACAAGGTCCACAAAGGTAATTATTTTCTGATGTCTAAGCATTATTCAAAACTTTCTTTCATTCATTATTTGACAAAATTTTCAGGGGTGGATTTAGTGGAGGTAGAGGCGGCGGTGGCGGTGACAGAGGTGGTGGACGAGGAGGTGGACGAGGTGGTGGTGGTCAAGGAGGCGGCGGTGGCTATCGCGACAACAAATCGGCCAGCACGAACTTTGGCCAGAACTATGACAATCAGCCCAAACAATTCTTTGGAGACATGAATTTAAGTTTTGGAAACCAATTTCAAAATAAAGGTTCTTCGCATTCGAATCAAAGCTCTGGATACAGTGGAAACCAAAATTCTGGATATAGTAACAAGGGAGGAAGTTATGGAGGAAATCAAAGTTCTGGTGGATATGGTAGCCAAAGTACCGGGTATAGCGGGAACCAGACATCTGGTAGCTATAGCAGCCAAAGTTCTGGATATAGTGGTAATAATCAGAGCTCCAACTATGGAAACCAAACTTCAAGTGGATACCAGAATCAAGGATCAGGCGGATACAACAATCAAGGAGGAGGTAATTGTGACACTTTTAAAACGTCTTCTCTACAAAAACATAATTAATATATTGATCATAATTATTGGTAAATATTTCAGGTTACGATAGAAAAAGTGGAGGCGGCGATTACAACAGAGGCGGTCAAGCAGGCGGCAGAGGTGGTCGTGTTCAAGGAGGGTGGAACCAAGGAAATGATGGGTACAATAAAGGCGGTTACAACAACCGCGGTGGGGGTCAAGGAGGCGGCCGAAGATATTAATAGAATTATTTCCGATGATCATTTTGTCATTGATTTTTCATTAAAATTATTTCTACTTTTTTTACTTAGTAAAAAATTTTTATTTATACAATTAAAGAGCTACTCTGCATTTTTCATATAATTACACAATAAATATAAAAATCTGTATAAAATTACTTATATAATAACTAAAAATGTGTGTGTAGTTTGTATGTTTATAACAGATGCAAGACTGTCAACAGTTGCTTTGAATGATATATGTACAATTCATTTGCAATGAAAATAATTAAACAACTATTGTTGAAAAAACGATGATATAGACTTTTTTGGAATATTACTAACAATCTCATCGCTATGCCGTTTTCTTAGACGATTTGGACTTTCTGAAACATTTTTTCTCCTACGCTGCACATCGTCGTTATTTGTCATTCGATTCATTTCTTTTTGCAAATTTTGTGCCACATGGTAATCGTTGTGCTCATCAAATTTTTCTACTAAAATCAATTGACCGCACTGTGTGCATTTTTTAAAATTATTAATCGAATCGTTGTTTACATCTGTTTTTATGAAAAAGTTTTGAATTCTCGGTTTTTCATTGTTACTTTTTGTTTTCGATACTTTATTTTTCGTTGATTTATTTGAGTCACTATTTTTTAATTTGCTTGTATCGCTCGTTTTATCACGCGACTCGTTCTTTTTTAAAAACTTTCTCGCTTCCTCTTGTAAATGGAGCGGCAGTAATCGAACAATATTAGGATCTATATCATTCAAATCTGGAAATATTTCTTGTAACCCTACAGTCGCCGTACTAGCAACTGTCGAATGACTTTGTGGGTAGGATGCCGTCTTTGATGAATTCGATACATTTTCAGTCTCATCAGTATTATTTTCAATCTCTTCAAAATTTGAATTTTCGTGAGATTCAATTTCATTATCACAGTCTTCATCAAAATGTTTATCCAATTTTATTTCCGGTTCTAAATTTTCATTTTTTGGTTGCTTATCTTTCAAAATGTTCATAAAGAAAGACTTTTTAAAATTATCAGTTTTTAAGGTTTTTTGAATTTTACTACAAGGAGATGACCTTCTACTAACTTTAGAACTAGTGCTAGGTTTCGAGTTTGCGTCAGTTACTTCTAACTGTTTCTGTATGCGATTTTCGTTACTTTCTTCACTCATTTGAACATCGTTATTCACCTCATCAATTTTATCGGTATCATTTTCAACGTTACTATTTGTCACTGTGCTAACTTTGTCGCTTGTACCAGGTTTAAAAAAATTCATAAAATTTTCACTTCCTTTTGCTTTGATAAATTTACCAGCAGATAATCCTAAGAATGATATGGGTAGTTGCTGCGTGGATTTGACAACAACGTTAAGAGATTGTTCCGCGACTTTCTCTTGTTTGTACGATGTTAAGGCAACGGTTCGAGACTGTGAGACTAATTTTTTATCTTGATAATACTGAAAACTTACTATGAGATGCGATGCCTTACGTTCATTCTCCTCTAGATCTTGCTCAAGTCTTTCGCACACTTCTGCTGACAATTCTCCTATCCAGTGTTTAAGCTACAATAACAAATTTAAATTTCATAAACAGAAAATTAAGATTTTGTACATTACGATTTACTATCAATGCAAAGTTGCATTGCAAACTAACCACATCCAGTTCTACTATAGCTTGCTTTCCTGGGAATCTCTTGCATGCTCCTATTGATTTTGAAACCAATCTTGGAGTGACTGGTTCGCTATCAATGCCGCGAGCGATATTGTATAACCACATTCTATACAAAAAAAAAAATAAGATTATAAAATGAATACATTATCTTAATTAATATTTCCATATTTATTTTCTTACCCAGTTTTTTCATCGAAACGATTTTGAAGATATTGCAAGGAATAAGGTAAGAGATCTGCCATGACATTGCATTTTAATGAATCTATAACCATATCCCCCAATTTTCCTCCAAGATTTCTAACTTTTTTTACAGGCAATGATCCATACAACTCAGGAACAGCAGATGCTGGTAGAATAGTTTGACGATTTGGTTTATGCAGACCACATGCTAATTTAGCTAAAATCTACAAATGCGGAAAAATTATATGTGATTTCATTTTTCAAGCAAGATAAATAAAAGATGATTAAGCTTGAACCTTATTGAATGAGATTCCTGCTGAACACCTAAAACCAGTAGTTTCATAAACCTCTTTCCTTATATGTTCAACAAATGTACCAGCAATAGCCAAGCGCTGGATTTGAATATCATCTTCTAATTCAGAAAGCCATTCTTGGAGACCCTTACTTCTTTGTTCTGCAAATAAATCATTCTCTAAATAATCAAAGTTGTGTATATTTTGATATGCAAGATTAATATTGAGAGGAGCAAACCTTCATCATTTACACCACTTTCTGAAAACCCTACAATATAACTGTTCTCTAATTGCTTTGAAATAGCATCGTGCTCAACTATTTCTTTGGAAAGTTTATCATCAACAATTTGAGTTAAATCTAAATAAGCCTCATCAACACTAGCTCTTTCGACTATATTACAATATTTCTTTAAAACATCAATGACTTCACGTCCAGCACTTCTGTATCTGTAAAAGAATATCATCTAAAATTATTATTCTCACTTGCAATCAGGTAAAATTATTATATAGAAACATTATTTTTACCTAGAGGTATCTGCTTTCCCTCTGAGGCAGGGGACAATTGCTAATACGATATCTGGACATTTTTCCTTCGCTTCTTCACCACGCATGTGACGAGTAACTCCAAAATCTCTAGCTTCATAGTTTACAGCAATTATACTAAAAGCATTTATAAGACACCAATAAACACAATTGCCCTCATACATTTAAGCAATTTTAATAAAAATAACAAATCTTTACCCTCCTAATTTCCATTGATTGTATTGCACTACTGCCAAGGGTTTTCCTGCATATTCAGGTTTCAATCTTGTCTCAACCTGACAGAAAAAGCAGTCCATATCAATTAAAACGACGATCCGATTTCCTAAGTTTGCCATTTCTGGTGAAAACTTCTGGGAATCTTGTAAAGTATATTATCAAGGTTGCTTGAAATTCAAAAGTTTTTTAACATTTTTGTGCTCCAAAAACATTGTGAACTGACAGCAAAATGCACACGATCAGCTGACGATTAGACACTACAATCCAACCTTCCATCAGCAGCAATCCTGCTGCGATTATGCGACTGTGGCTACTTTCCCGCGCATTTCTGTTGCTTCTCATTCGCGCATGCGCGTACAAGAGTTGGCAACTTTACGCGCAAAAATACAAATCAACAATTTATAAAAATTACTTGTGATGGGTGGTATATAATAAGTATTTACATAGTTGTATTAGTTTAATTTCATAATGTTTTATATTTTCTAGTATATGTATAAATGCATGATAGCAGCATATCACAATATGCACCATATTAATATATATATTTCTCAAAATGATAGATTAAAAGTCTATAGAAAACTTCATGATTCAATTTTAATGCTTGTAAACTTAGATAAAAAATACAATAATTGTTTTTGTTCGAGAGGGCAGAACGTATTATAATTCTGCTATATTTATTATTACTTTATTACACAGCTAGTTTTTCTTTATTAACGATCTTATAGTATATATCTCAAAAAGTCTTCATTAGGTACACACGTTGGGTATACCCTGGCCAAATAAAAATATACAGCTATGACAGTTTTTTACTACTCTCCTAATACGTACGTTAATTGCACAGGATTAATTTTTTTAAGGAATAGAGCGTTATCGAATGTGATGTGCACATAGGCTAAGTGTCACGATAATCGACCATTCACACACAACTAGTATTAATTTTTGTTCCCCTTACATAATTAGCTAATTCGATACACCATTAATAGTATACAGTACGACTGGGTTTTTCGAGAGATTTCTTTTGAAATACTGATAAATTACGGTGAAAGAATCAATAAAATTCATACCCAATAAAAACGCTAGTATAAGCAAAATAAAATTTTGTATAAATTACTTCCTGAAAAACCCCAATTCCGTCCAATGATCAATTATTTAGACATCCAGCCTGCACAGAAGGTAGTGGCAGTAGGTCCATTAGAATTTTTTAATTTACATCGAAATAACAACGTTTGTTCGTTTCCTTTGAATTACCGTATCTCGGAAAAAAACACTTTTTCAATATCTTCGGCCAATTCCTAAAATTCATATGCTAATAAAGTACTCGAGCATATTTCTGATAAAATTCATCAAGTACGTTAATGTTACAAAATTTAAAGAACAGTGAGATGTGAAGAGTCAAGAAGAATTAAGACTATAATAAAGTACGATTAAACATCATTACACATTCAAACAATGTTAATATCACGTAAAAATTTTTAACGATTCAACTCTACATATTCTTAACGCTTCACATCTATAAAATACCTCGTATATTATAGCACCGAGAATTTGCCAAAGACTCAAACAAAAGCGTTCAGAGATAACAGTTCGTCAATTTGCATTCGTCATGTACCTTATAGCGAACTCATGCAAAACGAGTCAATCAGTTAATAGTTGAAAAACTATTAGAATTGTAATGCTTTACGAATATCGAAAAGAACGCATACATTAGAAGATCTTGAACTTTCTCGAATCCCGTCTGGTACGTAAATTATAATTTATTGTAGGCTCGTATAAAAGGATAGTAAAAGTTTTATAAAATAAAGAAATAATTTTCCACGACATCTATGTATTACAACCATCTGTCGAGTATCAATAGTTTGATGTACATATCTATATACCGAACTATTGTTATTATTATCGTCCGTTACAAATTTCCAAAAAATGCATCGAAAAGTTTGACCCTCATTGTATATACGCACATTGATCCAAAAAAAGTGCCTGTCAGCACTCGATTGTTCGCGGCTTATCGTCTCCGTAAAACCCTGATCATCGCCAACAATACTCTAATATATAACGATCGTTTAGTTTTCAGGTGCTCTCCTCCATCAGCCTTCTCTTCAGAGAGAGTATTTAGGCGAGTCTACAAGCGACAAGCTCGACGAGTGAAACTTCCTGGAAGCGGTAGCGACAGGACTAGCCGGTGCCGACATACTCAGTGCCGAGTACTGTTGCTGGCCTCCGGAGTGTCCATGATGGTGTCCGGAACTCGTGCGTTGTCTTCTGGAGGCTGGCCTTGGTAGAGGTAATGCTGCTGCGGGTGGCATAGGACTAGCTCTATTGGCGCGTTGGTGCGCGTAGAGGAGGACGCCGATGTCCGCGTGACCGGCCTCCAGGGCGATCTTCAAGGCAGAGCTACCGTCTACGTCGACGATGTTCGAGTCGCAGTCCGGTTGACCCAGCAAGAGACGGACTATGTCCGCGTGGCCGTGCTCGGCTGCGCACATCAACGCCGTGCTGCCATCCTCGTCCTGAAGATTCACTGCTGCACCGGCTTCGAGGAGGAGACGGGACATGTCCTTGCGCCCGTGGGACACCGCCAACATCAGGGCAGTCTGGCCGTGCTGAAAAGTAAATATTTCGTAGCTTTTAGCAAATTTGTAATACACTTTAGAAAGCGCGCACTGCACTTGCCGAGCTGCGCTGTCTAAACTTAATTCTCAGACTATATAATTTCATCCACGAAGCGTGTACAATTTCATCGAACGAAGCACGCGTCAGCGAGAATTCAAATTCCAAACGATAAAGTTACAATTTCCTCCAATAACTCACCAGCCTCGCTCGAACGTTGACATCGGCCATTTGAAAGAGCCTCTTAACAACGGACGCGTGGGTGGAGTTGCGCACCTGGGCCAAGGCCGCGAGCATGACGGGCGTGTAACCAGCATGATTCGATCGGTTAACGTCGCAGACCTTAGAATCGATGAGAATCGAGACAACGTCAAAGTTGCCGTGAGACACGGCGTAGTGCATTGCGGTGTTGCCGCTGGAATCAGTCAGGTTGACCACGTGGCCGAGCAAAGAACTCGAGTGCTGTTCAAACTGGTCCAGGTAAAACTCGACGCTGAGCGGATCCGCTTGTGCCGTACTCGAGATCTTGAACCACTCGTGCTGAACGATGTTGCTGGCGTTCTTCACTCGGCTTGGGAGTGTGCCACCCGCGGTTAGTTTCCTGTGGACAGAGTTGAATTTTAGATGCTGCATTATAATCGTATGTGCTGTATATTATTATAGACTTTCGGCTTTGTTCGAGGAGTCACGCTGGATGATTTCTATATATATGCAGGGCTTGTCAGCGTGAAACGGGTAATCGTGACGATTTAAAAACGCATCAATATAATTTTAGTGCTGTTCACTCTCTGTAAATAGGAGTAATTGTCTGTCGAACGCGTTCTACTGAATTTCAAGTGCGTGGGTGTGCGTGAAAGGTACTTTGATTTACGACTCATTTCAAATTCAAATTTCCCGCCGATCGTTAAACGCGCAGATGTGTGAATTTTCTATGAAAACGCAATTAAAATTCCGTAACCAAAGCAAAGACTCAACCTCGAGAATATATCAATGACCTCATAATACCTGAGATTGTCATCGAGGACCTTGAGAGCCGCCTTCATCTCCTTAGACAGCTCCATAGGTGGCCTCTGACCGCTTATTTTCGGCGTCTCGAGGACCATACTGGTGACGAGAGCGTCGTCGAGTTCCTTCGTCTTTTCCGCCTCCTCCGAGTCCGGACTGATGATGATTTCCTCGACCTCGAGCTTGGCATAACTGTCGCGTCGGATTTCGTTCTTCTCGACGTCGTTCTTCTTCTGCTGCTGCTGCTGCTGCTGCTTGTCCAAAGACGATTGCGATCCGGCTAGCACGCGTTCGGCATACTTGTGCTCTAGGCTCTGTGACCTGTGGAGTTATTCGGAGCTTAGAATAGATCTCTCATAGATTTTTTTTCTTTTTTGTTGTTGTTGTTTATGGTGGAAGTTTTTAAAGATTTAATTACTCGTTTGAAGGTATAATATTAGCAGGATGCAGTATATATACACAGTGTTCTTTCGACGCTGCGCCCGAAATAAAAGTTTCAGCGAGAGTATAAGGAGAATCAAGTTTCGGTTTAATTAAAGCCAAGCGCGATCGTTTCGAGAGTAATAAAAATGCCTTGTTATATACGCTGGACTATTTAGATTGTCGTTCTACGAATTTCCAATTAAAGATCATCCAATTTCGTGCAAGGCAGGTCATATAGGTAGGTATACCACGTAAACGATAAAAACTATATTTTTTTGTACCTACTTTGATTGTTCGGTAAAAACGAGCTATAAAATTTAAATTACTGCGCTATAAAGTCGTTCGAATTAACGTGGATACTCAATTAAAACCTATATTGCTCGTCATAGAGAGATAGTTATAGCTGTCCGTGTCGCACTACTTTTCCCGTAAATTACACATAGCCCCATACAACGACACAATCGTCATCGTCATCTTTCCCCTAATATCATCGCGCCCTCCAAAAACCACGGCAACAGTCTCCCAACAAACATCGCCTGAGCGCGACACACATATACACCTATAATATATAATCAACAACTCGTAATCATATGTCTGCACATGTATCTACATAAAAAAAAAGAAACACAACAATTCAGCCCGACGCATCCTTACATGCAGCCACGTCCCGGCCAGTTGCCAGAGTCTCGTTCGTTCTCTCCTCCTCTTCTTCGTCTTTTATTTCGTTCAGCCAGATCTCGGGCCTAGCGCCAGCAGTACCATACCTCTTGCTTCCTTCCACCTCCACACTATGAAACACACTTTCTCCGCTCGATCGTACGTGTATATACGTGTGACTTCTTCTTTTTTTTTGCCTGATGCTCCTGCTTTTCTTGATGATCGAACGAAAGCGACGGCTCTTCGACACTACAAGCTGTACTAACAAGTACATATAGGCGACTGGAGCGCGCGCGCTACTGGATTATGCTATTGTGTTTGAGGGAGCTGCGCGCGCACTTATCGACTATTACTTTGAAAGGGGGTGTAATATGCGGAGCAGCAGCTGAGCGGCAGCCCTGAAAATCCGGGGAACGCGCGAGGTATACTTTTTAACGGGATACTGTATAGCCAAGGGAGTCGTTAAGTTATGTGTTTTTCCGTCGGGGCGACGATTCTTGACGTTAATATATAGTGAGATTTTTTTTGCTGGTATTTCGTTTTTATGAGCTCAAGGCTTTTTGGCGCCGAGAGGTATATTTATAGCCGTACGCTGAGATTGACTTTCGTTGCGAATTGGATTTTTTAATCAATATACTGTTTTGATGGGCTGGATTGGGTTATTGAGTGCGAGCTGTTGACCTTTTGTGATTTGAATTTATTATGATGGGACTTGATTATCGATATTTTGGGCTATGAGGTTCGGATGACACAATAAGCGGCGTGTGACGATCTATATGAGTCATCCGGATTATGATCGCGTGTTAGGAAACAACCGGAACATCGAGAAAGATAATAATTACAGGTTGCAGCTTTTTATCAGATTATACAAGCATTGAATGAATAACATACGTCTTTTGCAATCTTTTTTTTTTCAATTCACTACACACAGTACCCAATTTGTCTATACGGTCTAAATTTACCACGAGAGTATAAAAATACACATCGTTATTTAAAAACGCTCAATAAAATCGATTCTACAGTCCATCCAATAACACTGTAACTTTATCGCGTAGAGCGCAAACTGTTCACCTATAAATATAATAACGCAGAAGTCGCGCGCTTCTCTTATATCTCTGACGTGTGCGAGCGCACGTGCGTTTTACACTGCGAATAATAAATCTCAAGTGAGTTGCTTCTTCGCGAGCGGCATCTTCGTCACGGATCCATTAACGGATCGTATTTTGCTCGCGCTTATTAAAGCGCCGCCTCCGTCTGCACGAGTGAAGCATGTCTTATATCTATATTGGTTTTCTGTAGTGGAATTAAATTGTGTTTCGTAGACAAGTTTAAACTGTGCGCTGCTTTTTTCGTCGATTGACGTGAATGAGTTGGCGGTTTTCGGTCGATCGATTTTCCGAAGAATATTATATACGATTCGGTATTACAGACACTTTATCGGCGGCTCCGCGTTTATAACCGTCATGATGTCACTGCATAATTATAATACAGACGTATACTCAATTATTCTCGACGCGAAGAATGAAAAACTAAACTTCTTTCCATCACGTATACACAGCAACAGCAAAAGAAAAGTCCATATAAAAACTCACCCATCGCCCAGCTGATCAAGACTCTCCGTCCAGGTATCTTGTCTGATAAGCGTCGTCCGCCTCTCGTTCTTCGCCGGTTCTGTCATAACTGGTATCCTGGTCCTCATAGTCTCAGTCCTACCCTTGCTACTAGATCGACCCTCTGCAGCAGCTGCCTTTGCGTTTTTGCTGATCTGCTTGCATTCGTCGCAGTAGTTTGTACTGCTGGTTATGCTGGGCAACGACGCTCCTACCGACACGTCGACGAGGAGTTTGCGCTGTGGCGACGTACCGAAATCTCTGATTCGCGGTGCCAGAGTTTCAGTGGAACGGCTGACGCAGCCCAGCAGATCGCAGCGGGCTACGTTTACTCCGACTGACCTTGAGCCGGTCTGAGGACGACGAAGTGCCGCAAGACTGATGGACGCGTCCGTTGTCTCGGTCGCCGCGTCCGACAGACTGGGCTTCGCCATTACGCCCATGCTCAGCTTCAGCTTCACCCTGTAGAGTAGAGCGTTTTTTTTTTAATTGCAAATACGTTAACGAAATAAATAAACAAACCGCGCTCACTATACGCCGCCGATTGAATTGAACAAACGAGCGTAAAGGAATGGCTTAATTACCCGCCGAGAGCGCAAAAAAGACTCTCACGCATACTGCTCGAGCATTAACCTCACGCAAGCGAATATTTCATATCCCACTCACCAAGGCTGGCTATCAGTAGCCTGAACCTCCTTGTTTTTCTTGACGACCGGCGTGGACTTCTCGTCCAACAGCAGACTCCTCAAGCTAAGCGTACCCCTGTCCCTGGTCTCAACGCTGCACTGCACGGCCTTGGCCTCGACTTCCAGTGGTATCACTGCTTCCGTCTCGCACTGCGTCGACCTGCTCTGACGAGGCTCCGCCAAGCACTGCACCGACTTGGACAATAACTGAGCGGCAGAGCACTGTGTGCCCTTCGTCGACTGGCACGCCTTATGGGCTTCCGGCGAGGGCGGGACGTCCGTTGCGGTGGAACGAGTACGGTGCTCTGGTCCCGGCTGTGTGTTTGTCGATGTCTCCCGTGTTTTCGTCTGGAAGAGTATTGTTTTTTGTATTGGTATATCGCGGTAAAGAGAATAAAATAAGGCAGTGCGTAACGCGACTGTGCATAGATTTTTAATGCAAATGGGTGCGGCGTACTGTAGCTTGCGTAACGTGTATAATTAAACGTAATCTTTGTATCAAACAAACGACATTTGCATAGGAACTAGTAGTTATTATAAGCTTGAAGGTACGACAGCATCCACAGCAGTGATGGCAAACGCGGAAAATGCACTCCCAGCTGCGAAATTTCACAGGCTCTCGTGAAAACAATATTTGCAAGTTAGCCGTCTCTCACCTGCTGATGACAGACACCGATGTCCCTGGTAACGACGCCGCAGCAGACACCTACGTCTCTTTTACTGACAACCGGCGTCGACGGTTGATTGTTAATTTTTCGCTGCGAGGCGAGTTGCCTGAGCAATATACGACGTTCCTCTCTGAGCACGGACATCTGCACGTGGAGCAACGGTATCTCCTTGACCTGCTCCTCGAGCTGCTTCATGCGCTCGAGGGCCGCAGCCATCTGTTCGCGAATGCTCTGTAGACATGGCCGGTTCTCGCTGCCACGGCTCGATGAATCCTCGAGTATAACTTGCTGTGCTGGTGGTGGTGGTGGTTCGGGACTCGCGGTGTAACTCCGTAACACCAGGCGGCTCGAGGACGGCAGAGGGGGTACCACTGGCTCTTGACTCTGATGCTTCTTTAACGGCTGATAGACCTCGCCGCCGTTCTGGCTACTGCTCCTGGAGTCGTACGCGCTGCTGAGAGAGATCATTATAATGTTGTAGCTTCGATCGAAATGATTTTTAATAGGCGCGTATATTATAAAATTATTGGAAAAGTAAGTACCTCAAGTATCGATTGTCGATCGGCGTACTGCAAGCGCTACTGCTGGGTCCGGTGTAAGACTGGGACAGAGCTTCTTCGAAATTGCTTAGGGTGTCTTGCCAGTCTTTGTTTAGCTTGATACTGTCGAGATTCGGCTTTGGCGGTGGTTTCGGTGGTGTCGGCTTCGTTACCGGTACCGGTGGCGGTTCTGGCTTGTACTTTTGACATTGAAACACGTTATTGAGTATTATTATTATTATTATTATTATTGAATTCGAATGATTTATTGGCAGAAGTTTGGATAAGTAAGGGGCAGCGGATTATCGAGACGTTGTTGCACAACGTATATAATCGAAGATAATGTGGCTGGTGCTGTATTTGCGGAATATTGGGTAAATTGAAATATTCTATTAATCTTCGAAAACAGAAGTTGCATTCGAACGTAAAGTTTGTACGTAATTTGTGTGATAAGGAAAACAACAAAATTATCTGTGAATAGTAAAAATTCAATGTCACGTTCTGATGTAAACTGCAATTTATTCCATTACATCGCGACTATAATATGTATTATATACTAGTAATATGTACGCCATATTAAAGAAATACTAAATAATGCCTAGCAACAATTATCTCAAGATAACGTCTCCCAATGAATAATTCATCGAACGCGCTTAAACAACAACAACAACAACAGCATATTTCTCGCAACAGCAATAAAATGATATATAAAAAGCACGTCTACCTCGTCCGCCGGCGCATCTCTGTGAAAAAACTTTTTCGTCCGACTCCTCCAACTAGGACTCCTCCAGCAGGGCATTTTCCACGATACAATAACACAGCGCAACTTTCCCGAGCAGTATTGCACTCAAGAGCCTCGAATACCGAACATACCGCTAGCACCGTATCCCCGGAGCGTCTGACGCGAAAATTCGCCTATAATACTGACGTTTCGTGTCGTATCTCTCGGGTAAAAAAAAGAAACGAGGCATAAGTATATTTACGTATACGTGTGATCCCCTTTCTCCTACCGACTCTGCCGACGTGTATGTGTGTATCGAACTCGCGGTATTATGTTATCGTCGACCGAGATAAGCAGCCAGCCGCTTGTTCGCTCGCATAATATATATATATATATATAGCTATACTTGCGCAAGTGCGGCGCCCCGTTATACACTATGTAACAAGTATAGGTTCGCGTGAGAGTGTGTACGACGACGTTGATGATGATGTGCTTTTACACGAAAATGAAGAAGAGGCAGTATAATGAGCGACTGCAGCACGAGCGTTGCGGATCGAGTTGTTGAGCGCGGCTTCGCTTTATTTTTGTGTTGATCGTATAGTGGAGATGCTAAAACGACGAGGAATAAATTAAATTTTCGAAACTCACCTCCTTATCGTCAGGTAGACCCAGAAGGAATTCCATAGACTGGCACTGCTTCTGCCTGGCTCTTCGCCGTCTTTTTTCCTCGTTACCACGAGCTATCTTGTCACAAGCCATAGTCTGCCAGTTTTCACAGTAGCGCACAAAGTCCAAGTCTATGTGGTAGCCGTAAGGACAGCAGAAACACTTGCTGCCGTGTTGGTTTCCGTTCATGCTCGCAGTGCTGTTCTCGCCGTTGCTCATCGGAGTCGTGCTGTAGTTCGCTCCGTGACGAGAAAACAAGCCTGTAATCAGATATACACCCTCTATATGTAATACAGAATCACTCGATTTTCATTGATCAAATGTGCAGCTGGTAGTGTGGGGGGAACACCTGTTGCGTCGATGCTTCTAACACTTACGTGCGATATATAGTCACTTTTTGCTAAAGTAGTTGAGTATACACTTTACTCAGCAATGAATTTAGTGTGAGCGAGATAGAGAACTATAAAAATTATAATTAGGAGAAAAATGTGTAAACGAGCATATATAATAGATCGTAAAACGTGAAATTCAGCTAAATTTATTGCGCACGTCGAGACCTACAATTGAATTAAAGTACAGCTTGTTTATTTCTCAAACAGAGAGACACGACTCCTCGGTTATAGAGATAAGCTCGCTGATAATAAATTACTTCATGCTATCCGCGCTTGCATTGTTGATTCCCGACGCGTTTTATTGATGATTGACAAAACATAAAAGTCTCTCGACCGCACAACTATAAACGCGAAAACCTCCGAAAATTCTTAATGGACAAATTCGCCACACCGCGTGAGCATATCAACCGCGCACTGAAAGCTCTAACCAGCATAAAAATGCATGCAATCTTGCGTATACATAATACCGGCCACAAGAGCCGCCGCCGCCGCCGCCGCCGCGACACGCGATACAAACGAAAAAAGCCGACGAATCGTCCTTGAGACTTAGAAAGAGAGTAGGTATAACAAGAGCGCGGTTACTGCTGTATAATATACCTATATATACACCTGTCTCGCGGCGAGACCTTAGGAGGCCCGCTTGGATTACCGTGATGTTGTGTATATCGCTCTTGCGTATATTATGTGTTCGTCGTTACGAAAAAGCCATTGAATGGAATATTAACCGTCGTTGGTATTATAATACAGCGTCAACAATCGAGTATAATTACGTGCAAGCGCACTTTGTTTACCTGCATTACAATATCACATCAGTATAGCCTGTCGCGTATACAAGCTGCGAATGTATTTTTAGAACACTCTTTCGCGAGCTGTTATATTTGCGTGCGCCATAAGAAAAAGAAAAATCTACTAATAGCGAGTTTGCAAACGTGTATTATACATATTATATAGTTGACGTTATAGGTGACACTCGCGATTTTGTAACATCACAAACGATCGCAGAACACATTACATCAACGGAGTGTAGTGTGTAACGCTCCGGCTTCTCTCTCCTTATAAAAACAAGAAGAAGTGCATTCCAGTATAGTGCAGCCGCCCGGCAGTAGTTCGAGCAAGAGAAAAAAAAAGCACCACCCCGTTTGGGTTCATCTTTAGCGTGCGGCTGTATAATACGCTCTCTTGGATGCTGCATACCGATTTTGCGAGCGCTTGAAATTTCGTTTTACATAATCTTGATAAATATTACGTACATAACAGAGAATGCAAGTATGTTATAGAAAGTTGACAAACTCGAAATCGATTAGTAGATCGTCATGATAACAAAAAAAAAACAGGCTTTTCGCGATACACGAAAGACACACATTTGCTGCGATCGAAGGATACCGATAAAAAAGTATCAGCAGCTAACAATCTCTCCATCATCGGGTCCAGCCGATCTCTCCCACATCCTCGCGGTCATCGTCATCCCACGCTCTTACCAACTTCTCTCTCTCTCTCTCTCTCTCTTTCTCTCTCTTGCTACTTATAAAACATACCTGTCTCAGCGTCACTGAAGAGCCGCGCTCTGCTGGTCGTCGCCATGGTCGTCGTCATGATCACACACGCACTCCTCTCGCCTTCTTTGGTCTTTCTCTCCTGCGCTCCACTATATACTCCGCGAGTCTCCTTCTCTCTCTTAGTGGCAGTAGTGCACAGGTGTCGTACATACACAATAGATCGCGTACGAATTCACCGATCGAGAAGAAGACAAGAGCTTCCTTTTTATTATTACACGCGAAGAAGAGGAGACTCGTCGACGATCATCGGGGCCAACGACGTCGTCGTCTGATTCCATGTCGGCGTTTACGGGCTGCCGCTCTCCCGGAGACTGCGAGGTAGTACGACACACGCGCGCACCTCGAGCTTCGCTTACTCCCACTGCATAGTCGCGGCTGGTGGATATAACTTCTTCCCCACTATATCTTTCACGCGCGTTGCTGCATCAGTATACGCGCGGTGTTCTTTTTCGGCTCTTTTTTTTTTTGTAACTGGCTGATCACGTTCTTTTTTTTCTCTCGAGGAAAGAGGTGGCTGTTGATGTTGTGAGGTGAAATATTCGGGTGACGTAAAAGACGGGTATGCGGAATCGAGGTGTGAGGTATATACACGGCGCTCCGAAATGGTTTATTTATTTATTTATGGTTTGTGCTTTATTGTAGCTGACTACTTGTTAACTAGATCGTGCTGTGCTCCGATAACTGACTTGAAATGCTTCGCAGCTTATTATTATAGGAGGAACGGATATCGGTTCATTAGTCCATGTGTGAGGTTTCAACGGTGCGCGCTTCATTTTTTCCCCGAGCGCCGTTGTTGCGATATATGTATATAAGTATGCAAATTCAATTACGTTGCACGCAGGAACGTTAAATTTTTTTTAATTCAGCTATATACACGTGTCACATTATAAATATTGCTGTTTTACAGATTATAAAATTTCTTTAATCAACGACCGCATTTCCAATAAACTAGTATATAAACGAAACCGTTACATTGCTCCTCGCGAGCGTCTATAGTCTCACTCCCATAAAAACCGCATCATTCTGTAAGATCACGGACAACACGACAACGACCAAACCCGCATCATTCTTTTTTTTCTCTCTCTCTCTCTCTCTTGTCTTTCCCGTAAATATAATACGTTCGCCTTCTTTTGCAGTCCTCGCCGCTGTAGGCCCCCACGTATCTCTCGGAAGGAACGCAGTGGGGAAGCGGTATACCATAATAGAATATAGTAAAGGATTTCTGTCTTCCCTCACCTAAAACTCTCTCTTTCTCCCACCAGTGAGTCGTTTCATTCGCTCGCAAGAACGGAGAGGGAAAAGGACGGAGATAGAATTAGGATGTACTTTTTATTGTTTTCCCGAGCGGTATATGAGTATATAAGCTAAGAAAAAAAGAAGGAAATTGGGAAGAAATAGAAACGACGACGTCGACGCCGGTGTCGGCGGCCTCTCGCCGCGGTACTTTGATGTCTTTTTGTCGCGCGCCCATGTGCACGTGCAGCGCTGTGTATTTCTAAACGCAAGCGAGCAAATATTTGAGCGAGAAAATTATTTCGTTATCGCTGCGGTGCTGAATAGCGGTGAGTTGATGCGCGCGTCCTTAGATCGCTTTTGTTGGAGATTATATACATGTTTATTTTTTACAGTGTTATTGTTTAATTTTAAATAAAAAACAAAAGTTTTGTTTCTATTTTTAATAGATATATTTTATCTGCATTTCTTTTAAAAGTTTCAAAATGTAGCATTCTATTGCATATGCAACATTTATTGAACAATACTGATGATAATTTTCAAAAGTATTGTCAAATATCAGGTCCATACAATTGAACAACAAAGAATGTTTTGCGCTTCGCACGAATCGAAGTAGATTAAATGTCGAGAAGAACACATATACATAAGAAAAAAAAGTCACATATGTACGTCAATCGAGGATTTCCCTCATTAACGACAATAAAGTCAGTACACGTACCGTTACAGTTCGTTCACGCGTCAATATACTCGCTCATTCTTTCTTACTCTCACTTCTCATGCAGTCGGCAAGTTTATATACACTCCTACACACGCCCGGTAAAAAGCAGCCGGGCAACGGAGTTGCGTGGGAGTCGCTCGTTCGGTCCACTTTTGTTAGACGTCCTTCTTGATAGCGTCGAGCAGAGATGGATGACTATACGGTGCCAGGTGGAGTAAAGTTTGTCGAAGAATGGATATAGCCTAGGTTGTCCTTTTGCAGTTTGACCAGAGCTCGCTGGTGAGCTTCTCCGTGACCCAAGCTCGCAGCGTATACCTAATGATGTCCACCTGGAACTCGAACCTTTGCGCCTTCACCGTCACTCCTATAATACGTAACATATGTAATAACTTGACATATTTTTTGTCACTTTTCTTACGATTGTAGGCGGCCACTGAAACTTTTCTTTAACCTCGCCCACGCGAATTCTTGCCAACCTTTTGTGTTAATTTGCATACTGACTTGAATACTAATAACCGAGTCACCTCGGATCGGTACCTTTTACGTATTATTGTTTCTAAATATTTTGCTCTCAAATAACTGCCAGTGGATTTTAACATTTTTTTTTTGTTCGAAAATTGTTGTAACAAATGCTTGCACTTCCAGATCTGAATAGGCGAATAAAAATTACTTTAAACGAGAACACTTCTATTGTTGCTTTTTACGGTCATCAATAAGCAGTGATTCGCATTCGAATGACCTATTTCTTTACTGATATTTAATGTACAAGAAAATTATACTCCTTGTACATCGGTGAATTGTTTTAATATTGCGTTTGATTCTAACCCTAATAATCAAAGGCTCAAGGACGTAAAGTCAAACTGATTAAAAGATTAATTGAAAAAGATTAAACGTTAAAAAAAATTATAATTGATATTGCCAAAAAAAAATTATTCATAAAATTCTCAACCCGTTATAGCTCAAGCACTAAGAGAAACGCAACGATTTCAAGTACTGAACAGCACGCAACACGAGCATGATTAGCATTTCAAGAGCTCTTCAAGTATAGATACAAGAAAAAGCCATATTCGACTCGCAAACGTGAATACCTCCCAATTCTCATTCATAAACTTCCATTCAAGCGCTGGAAAACTTCACAATAGTTTCTGAGTGACTCAAGCGAACCAGCTGCTTTGCAGAGTCTCTACTGAAACGCAAAAGAAATGAGGCACTAGGTGAAAAGAGAGAGATGAAAGACTCTACCTCCTAAACGGCAATGATCTCATCGATTTTGCAGCCTCGACTCTCCTTCGGCTTTTTCTTCGTCGGTGTCTTCGATGGAGCTAGAAAAATGAGTATTATTTAGTAAATATGACTGATTATAATGGGCGCATCAAGAAAAGCCTTACTGGACTTGAAATGCATCACTGGCTAGGTAAAATGTGTTTTTCTTGCGTCGTATTTGAATTAACACTTGAACCCTGATATTATAACTTTGAATTTATGTATTGACCAGGCTTTTTGCATAAACGCTACTCTATCACTTTCTAGATTTAATTTTTTTTAAATTATTTTTCAGAATAAACTTCAGGTATTTAATAAGTAACATTTGATTCGTAAAAATGTTTATTAGGTCTACGAATGTTTTGCCACGAACCGCCCTCGCAATCTATATACATCGGCACGTACGTTGCGCAATTAGCATATTAGACTCACTTGCCTCATTACCATATGCACTAGCATTTTATTACAAGTATATCAAAATACAATTTTTGCAAATTGAGATTTATGAATGAATTCTACCCTGATCATATCATTGAAAATGGTGTCTTCCTCTCGCTCTCTGTTCCATTACTCCATCAATCTTGTTCTCTCCCTCAGCAGTACACAGCGCGCGTCAGGTAGAGCACGCAACATACAAGAGAACCCCGAGATTGCATTCACCGATCAAAGACGACATCTTCCTTCCTACGTTGTTGATGAGGAGGCTCGTCAATGATCAGGGCCGTCGTCTGATTGCATGTCGGCGCTTGCGAGCTGTCACTCTCCCGACTGCGACACACGCTCGCACTTTTCATCGTGCGCCTGGTGCACGTGCAGCCGATACTTTTCATGGGTAAAAAATAGTTTAGTGGATAATGTTATTGGTGGAACAAAAATAGTCACATTTTGTCTGTATAGGAGTATTGTATTTTATTTAAAAGTTTCTCTCAAGAACCGGTTTCTTCTCATATAAAATTAACATAAATTTTATTTAATGAAAAAATAGCATAAAAAACCATATCGTAATTATCTTTCTGATTGTTTTATTTTATAGGAAGTGAATACTAAAAATATTTGGTTTCATGCAAAATTATCATTTCTCGTTTGGCGGCAAAAATCCAGTATTATATGTGCAACATTCGTTGAATAAAATTGATGAGAACAATTTTGGAAAGTGTTTGAACGTTGTCAAATATTAGATCTATGCAACTAAACGACAAACAGTGTTTTGCGCTTCGCACAAATCGAAGTATATTATCACTGGAATAATTCAGTATTCGCACAGTAAAGTATCACTCAGAACAAAAACGACGGCATCAATTTTCACCCTTAAAAAGTACAAAAAAAGCGAGAATTTCCGTCGTTTACGACAATAAATTCAATACACGCGTCAATATTTTCTCACGCTCGCTTACTCTTCCTTACTCTCACTTCTCATGTATTCCGCAAGTTTACGCTCCTGCACAAGCCCGGCAAAAAGCAGGCGGACAAACGACTCGGAGTCGCGTGGGAGTTTCTCGTTTAGTCCAGTTTTGTTAGACATCCTTCTTGATGGCATCGAGCCGCTCAAGTAGAGGCGGATGGCTGTGGTGCCAGTTGGAGTAAAGTTTGTCGAATAGCGGATAACCTAAGTTGTCCTTGTGTAGCTTAACCAGAGCTCGTTGCAGGGGCTCGCCGTGGCCCAGGCTTGCAGCGTACCTGTCCGCCTGGAACTCGAACCTTCGCGAGTTCACCGTCAGTGCCCAGGTCAGCAGCTACATGAATCGACAATGGAAACACATGAGTTGTTATGATTTAGTTTTTATTATTGATGATTTATTTGCAATATAATACACTCCTGAGCAACATTTTTGTTATGGCCATCAAGCTTTGATTCATATTCAAGTATCCTATTTCTTTACCTGATATTTTATGCATAAGAAAATTATACTCCTTATACATCGATGAATGGTTTTAAAATTGCTTTGGATTCTTACCTTATTCAAAGGCGCAAGGACGTACATCGTGACTACCATAAGTCCTATAAGAACTGGCTTGCTGTCAGTAAATCCGAAAGCCTCATAAATCGGTGCGTAGTGCAGCAGTTGAGCGAACGAGATAAAGTTACACAGGCAGATAACCTGAAATTCAAAACAGCATCCTTTGATTTACCGAAACCGATTATTTTATGACATAATCATATGAAAATTTATTTAATTAAGTTGTTATAAATAAGTAAAACATAAAACTTATCTCGCTCTATTTTAAAAATATTCAAATTCAAGACTTTAGTCACCTCAATAAAACATAATTTATGTTCTAGTGAACTAATTAAAAGACTAATTGATCAGAATTATCATACAAATTTCAGATATGAATTTTCTACTTTAATTACGATAAAGAATTTGTCCTAAACGTTAATTAAAAAGAATTATGATTGAATTTTGAAATAGATTCATATTTAAAAAAAAAATCATTCATAAAACTCTCAACTTGTGCTCCCGATTATAGCTCAAACACTGGAGAAACGCGCAAGGATTTCCAATACCTGTTTGCCTTTCGCTAGCAATTTTCTTACATTCATAAGACTTTTCCATTCAAGCGCTGGTAAAGTTCGCTATAGTGTCTGAATGACTCAAGCAGCCCAGAAGCTTCGCAAGGTCTGTATCAAATCGCAAAAGAAATGAGGCACTAGGTGAAGAGAGAGATGGAATACACTACCTGTCCAAAGAGGAAACCCTGAAGCGCATGGCTGTGCTGCCAGTGTCCGAGCTCGTGAGCAAGAACAGCAATGATCTCATCGGTCTCGCAGCCTCGGCTCTCCTTCAGCTTCGCATCTACCTCCTTCTTTTCTTCGCCGGCATCTTCGCTAGAGCTAGAAAAATAAGAGGGAATTCTTCTCATTGTTTTTCATTTGTATTTGTAAAGTGGCGATCGGATTGAGAGTGATTCAGATGTTGGTAATTAAGATAAGTATTATTATCCGGTACGACTGATTGTGGGCGCAGCAAGAAAAGTCTTACTTGAGTTGATGCATCGCTGACTAGGTAAAAATGTGTTTTTCTCGCGTCGTATTTGAATTAACACTTGAACCCTACTTGATTTTAAATTTATGTATTAATCAGACTTTTATATCTAACTCTAGATTTCATTTTTTAAAACAAACTTTAGGTACGTAATAAGCAATATTTTATCCGTAAAAATCTTTTTACGTCTACGAATGTTTTGGCACAAACCGTAGCACATTCGATTCACTTGCTAATGCTTGCCTCATTTCCATAGTGTACTAGCATTTTATTACAAGTATAAAAATTCAATTTTTGCAAATTGAGATTTATGTATAAAACCTACTCTTGACTCTCAGCCTTAGCCTTTTCTTCCTCCTCGATCTTCTTCTTCTGGTACTCAGCGACGAGGGTATCGTACAATACTATCCTCTTGTACTTGTAGAATCCGTAGAGATACGCATTGCTGTGAGACGATCTACGCGAGCCCTCGACAATGTAGAGCTTGTATAGAGGATAATTGAGACTCGAGGCGAGTGCCTCGATACGATTCTTGAGATCGCCCTCCGGCAACGGCGTGTACTTATCGAACAGAGGAGCAATCAGCTCCGGGTAAATGATCATCAGAAGCAGACTCATGCCGACGGTGAAGAGCCAGAGGTAAAGGAAGAAGTAATCACCACCGTTCATCACAATCCACACCATACTACAGATAAGTGGGATCATCAGTACCTGAATATGTAAAAGTCGTATTAATCTCAATTCTTTTACTTAAAATGTATTGAATTCATATGCATTAAACAAGTTATCTCACCTGTGAAACTAGGAATTTAATTATTTGATCCTTGATGAAGAACAGCGGCGTTTGGTTGTTGAAATTGTGTTTTTGCTCCAACACGAAGGTATCGTAAATCGTGAATGGCAAATCGCATAAGATCGTCGAATAGATCCTCATGACTGTAATGCAGCCAGCAGTTAAATAGATCTCGTTTTTCGTATCCAATCCGACGTATTCGACGAGATATTTGCCCCATATCCAGACGAAATAGAAGCCCCAATATGTCATAAAAATCTGAAAACAAAATCCGTGAAAAATTATAATAAAACTATCTGCAATTCAGAAATGAAATCTTTGTGCACGAAAGTATATTTATTTTTTCAAAAGTCCGATGACTCAGTTTAATCATTCTAAGAAGCCAACCAAAATAGTGCGGTCAGAAAGAAAAATCAACGAAGCAATTCTATCGGTCTATTTAAAGATCGAAGACCAAGCTCGGCGGCGCCGACTGTATCCTTCGGCGTCTCGACGTACTCACCGTGTTTATAACATTGGAGTACACGTCCTGGACAATCTCGAAGATGCTCTTATCCAAGGAGTAACTGCGTGCTTTATTGTAGACATCTGCCTCTATCAATCCGTCGAGGATCTTCGGTGGTTCGGCCAATTTTTGCACCAATCGACGCTGCGAAATGATTATTATCATTTATATATTAAATATTTAAATTCAAATCGCTCAATGATTCTCGTATGTACACTGGATGCTCTGCACGTGATCGTTTTAAAGCGCCACGTAAGATTTTTTCGTTTGATAATCAAGTTTATGAGTGTACACAGTAAAACAATGATAATAGGTTTTATGAATATTATTTAAATTTTCTTGAGATTGGCTTATCGACATCGTTCTTACTTTTTGCCTTATCTACACCGTACACACTCTGCATATGTTTAAAGCGCAGTTAGTGCAATCAATCTCAATTATTACCCTGCAATTCATTGCAAGCCCAACTGTATACATTTTCTTTAAAAAATAGTAGCCGTGTAAACAAGAAAGAGCGTATATCCAATTTTTTTATAACTTTTGAAAGATTGCAGTGAAACACATCTGTCAAATGCTAAGAAAATGAAATATAAGAATATTTTAATGACTTACAAAGAGCAATTCCAACCTAACCTCAAAGTACAGACTCTCTAATCTTTAATCTTTATTCCCGCAATTACTTAACAAACAAACTCGTCCAAACGAACCTGTCGAAAAGTTAGATAAAGCTCCCAGAGGAAGATGATCCAAGACACAATAACCAGTTCGGCGAGGATGTGCCTTTGGAGCACACCTCCATACAATCCATCCTGATCGCTTTTTATCGTCGGCGGAGCCGACTGCGGATGTATCTTCTCCATGACGACTTCTCCTAATACACAGCACAATCCAAGTTTCGGATTTCCTCAAGAAAACAACTCTTCAACTTCTCCAGGATACGCGACGATCACCGACAGACACAATAGGTATAATATACTCAGTTAAACATGCCGGCCGCAGTCAGATACACGCGTCTGCGTGCGTGAGGTACAGCTTGTCTGTCTCTGTCGTTCTTATACGCTGTATATCTGTCTCGAAAGAAGCCTACGTGGGAGGCGAGATTCTGTTTCAGAACAGCACAGCTGGGACTATAATAAGTACATACATGTATGTACTTTTGGCGTGCAGTGGAAAGAGATGGAGAATCCGATCGATTGGAGTCAGGCAGGCTAACTTTACGGCGTTCGATGCGCGCGCTGCATTTTCGTTTGTTTTAGGTTGGCTGCACACTGCTTATCGACTGAGCAGCGCGCGGATTTTGAATGGAGATGGCTGCGGTTTTTTTAATGTTCAGTATGGGTATTTATCTGTAGTTATCTATAACTTGAGATATTTCTTCATAGATATCAATAAATCAGCGGGTCAATAAGGTCAGTCAACACTAATTAAGGTCTAAATGATTTAGTAAGCATTAGAAATGCACTAAATAATTAATTCGATTTCAATATACGTAGTTACTTTTGTGGCAAGAGAAAGTTTTGAGAAAAGTTTGTACCACTAGAGGTAGATGTATAAGTGCATGTACTATCTGTTCGGTCGTCTGCGAAAGAATCAAAAGAATGGCTACACGTGGCGTGGAAAATTAATGGTTTTAGTTTTGCGATAAGCCCTTTGCGAGCGCAGGAAGTTTGCCGGCATTCTCTTGAAAATAATCTCACTTTGGTGCTGTAACGCAGTTGTAACGTACATATAAGTTTGCTCTATTTAGATTTAGTTGTGACTACCAAGTAGCGGCTATAGTGTTATTCAAGCGGCTATTGTCATAACTGCCGCTTTATGCGCTATCATCTCTATCATTATTCAGTGATAATTTCGAAATACTGCCGAATCATGAGTTCATTCAAGTCGTATACACGGCTGACACAAGCGCATTTGGAAATTGACCAAGATCACTCAGATCGCTTTAATTCGCAACGTCATGTAAGTATATGTTTTCGCTGAATATTGTATTTGTAAATAGGGATTTAATTTTTCTTGCGAATCGAAGCGTTTTATGGTTTCGCCATAAGCATACGATTTATTTTATTTTACTTTTTGGTATCCTGTATCAGTTTTGCAAAAACACTTGAACTTTGATAAATGAAATCAAGTCCTGGCTTGAATAAAAGCACTACAGCCGAAGACAATTCCTGACAGATTCTCTTTGTTATATTAGGGAGAATGAAGGAGTTTCTTGCCGTAAATTACACAAAGCATTCCGTCTTAATCTTAGCGATGTAGTTTGTCGGCGCAAGAGTTATAAACATTTTATTGTGAGAAAGAGGATATCAAGCAATAAATCTCGTTTAGAAGGGAGAAAACATTTTAAAAAAACTTGTCATCTCTTGTGTACTACAAGTAAGTTTATTTATATCAATATATAAATCAGACTGGTCTGCTATATATACCTATATGAAAAACCGACAGGAGCCACTAAAACAATGCTGCTCCACCCGATTCTCCAAATGAAAGCTGACCCCCAACACAGCAAATCACACATCCAAAATCGATGAACGAATTAAAAAAAATTGGCCGATAACGTATCGACCGATAAGCCTTGACAGTCGCTGCTCTGAAAACCACACGTATACATACATTAATACACATGCCTCGGAAAGCCGGTCGCTGGCGCCCCCCTCGGCCCATTCCTCTACACACAGCATATACCAGTCTCACCGGCTATATACTTTGCAATACTCTTCTCTGCTTATCTGCCTGCCGCGCGCGTTTTCTCGTCGTCCGCAGAAGAAGGACAGCGCGACAGTTACACACGCGGCGCTGAAATTTCTCTGGCCGAGCGCAGTATTCAACAAACAGTCCGACAGTAAGAGCCGAGTACTTACAGAGCGCCTGGCACATGTGCATCCCAACGCCGACGTCGTCAGCTGTAGCTTCAGAGGTAGGCTCTTTCATTCATAATATATACCCACGTAGGCGAATACACGTAGATAGCTATAGTAGTATCGTCGTGTTTATAGCTATAGTGTATATATACATCGGGTGAGCCGACGGTTGATAATTTCGCGCAGCGGCATCGCGACCTGCGCCGTGTGAGAGGACATTCCATGTAAACTCGGACAGTCGCTTAGGTACATACTGTTCCACTTGTTGATATACAGGGCTGCTGCGCGCGCTTTTTTTTTTTTTGCTTTCTCTTTGAGCCTTGCAATTATTATCATCATATAGCTATGCGGAGGTGTGTATTTTGTGCGGTTTTATGACCCGACATTTGCGGTCTTGTTTATAGATGGAGATTTCACGTGATTCACAATACGGTGTGTGCTTCAATTTTCGTTTTCTTTTTCGACTAATAACATCGTGGCTGTGATGCGTCGTGCTTAAGCGCAGGCGAGCTAATCGTTTGAATTCTTCAAAGTGACAGCTCGCGTTCGAAATTCAAAAGTGAGTATTCGACACTTTGTTCTCCTTATCGGATCCCAGCGAAATTGCCGTTTATCTCTTCCTAATCGCTGAGTGTGCGCGCGCACACAACTGGGGAAACAATTCGAAAACATTATTCTATAATTGACCGACGATTGACGCGATTATTGTATCGCGTGCGCGCGTCGATGCTCATTTCGTAACTTTTGTACAAGTATTAAACTAAGCTGTGTTCGTTGTTGTATCTTTTCATAAATATATTGCTCTGACGTCTCTTGGTTTTGGGCTATGAGTTTTCAAATAAACTGAAAGATATACTTCTTGTCTATTTTTGCGTTTTATAAAGTATTATGGTAATTGAGATACTGCGAATGATTTGTCAAACGGGACACAAACAGTTATCTGCAAAAGACCGATTACCGGTATCTCGATCAGATGCGACAGAAAGAAAACTTTAGACGTTTAAATAGAATATTGTATATAAAAATACTGAGGCTCAAATAAATTGTTTACTTTTTGTGCAAACATTGAGCTTGTGCAGAAAAAAAATGACTAACGATAAAAGATTCAATGTTGTAAACCCTGGTAGTAAAGTTAACTAATTGGTAAAACTTTTCTACCAGGGAAAATATTGCATGGAATGCACTTAAATTAAACTTTCTTTTTTAAATCCCTATAAACATTGCCTTGTATCTCCACTACACATACTCACTCGAAAGTAAAAACTACGCTCAATTAACAGTCGCGCATATACACTGCAAACGCATTTGCGCAAACTTTTTCTGATGCTTCGACATCAGCGCACGTGTTCAGTCGTAGCGTCGAGGTGATCCAGTACGGTGAAAGAGGACAGAGGCCGCATCTATAAACAGCGAGTCTTCTAATCAAACTCGCTCTAATTTTCGCGTTTCAAGACCATCATCAACACAGTTTAAATCTCCATCAATTTCACTCTGAAAAATATATTTCTCGACAAACTCGCCGTCTTCGTACAACAAAGAAGGCGCTCGCAGAAAATATTTATCCGCGTGCCTGTGAATTCAAGACGACGACGACGACGACGGACATCTCTATATAATACGCTCTTTCGAGAGAGTTTATTTTTGTACTCTCCCGCGCTAATAAACTCAGAAGCGCACGCGAGAACGGAATAGCCTCGGAATTGGCGGATCGTATATACCTACTTACTACAATGCTCTTTCAAGCCTCGTAATATCTACGGCTATAGCGGCAGTATTTTGCGCTGAAAAGCAGAGCGACTTTTATCGGATCGTTAACGTCGGCGCGAAAGTCTTCACGAATAACGTATATATTCTCGCTTGATCGATGTTTATTAGCAAGATCTCTTCACGAGTTTAACAAGAAAGAGAACGAGAATGATTACAAAGAGACGATGACGATCGTTTGTTCGAGTTTTCTCGGCTTTTAATGAGCGTTGCAGTACTTATACACACTTTGCCAATTCGTTATCGCGCGAGTGGAGTGTTTTAAAAGTTTCAAGCTCGGAATACAACAAGCCGTTGAAAAGACGTCGGAGAAAGAGGTGAGACGAGCCAAATTACGTTTTGTCTCGCCGATGGCCTTGATTATCCGCATGATAGGTTTTGTATTTTCGTCTCATTGTAAGTCAGAATTTCCTTATACCTGCACCGTGATCTAATTCTCAAGATAGCTGAGCGAATGTAAATACACTTTATTAATTATTATAATTTTTGCTAAAATTACTAGCTGGAAAAACCCAGCAGCTGCAGAGTTCGTCGTCGAACTAGGTTTTATTAGTGTAAGCCTCTAGTAGATGTCCGTTATTTTATGACGAATACGTGCGACAAACACTGCAATTAAAGATGAGAGAGAGGCGCGTATACTTAGAACGTGTGCGCCCGATGAGGCTCAGATAAGCTGCAGCGGTGCAATAAAAGAACGTTTAGCCCACCCTCTCATTGCCGCCGCTGTCGCATACCTGGATATCGGCGTCTCTCTCATCCATTAGCTGTTTACCATAGCTCGAGGTACTGATTATGTACTGTCCTCAGAGTAGGACAAGCTTCAGTCGAGACGAGCCCTTCTAGCCAGCAAGAGCAGTTGCTTAGTCGAACGCATCGCTTACAACTGTCTCTACTTTTACTGTAATATCATATACATTTTTCTTTTATATTGTATAAACACCTTACTGGAAGCGTCAACTCTGCTTTCAACTTTATTTATCCTGCCGATAAGTAAAACTTCAACGAATTATCAAATTAAATTTTATTAAAAAATTGCTGAATGTCTGTGTATTGTGCATTGCCAGGATCCAAGTATTTCATTGACTGGCGTAAAATTAATTTTATTACTCCGTAAACGCATAAGTAAAAAATCTCGTTTTAAGAACAGTGTCAATAAGAAGATAAAAGAAGACACTGCAAATACGTAGATTAAAAATCCGTATATAACTAGCGAGTTTTAATTAAGATTTTTTTTTTATATGTCTTCTCTTCAAACCCACATTTTAACGCAGTCTAGCTTAAAGCCAAAGCGAAATTTCCTTTTACAGCTTTTTTTTCATACCTATAATAAAGTGTTACCGCAGAAAAGAGCTCAACCAAGTTCACTGCATCTTAAATGTTTGAAAATTCCAATTCAGTTTTGTCTGAAGTAAAAGATAAAATCCGATGCATATATAATTAATAGAATAAAATCGAAATCTCGTTACAGCACGACCGCAACCTCGAGGAACGTCCGACGCCATGAGCGTAATAAATTTCATCGTCGTGCCGACGAAAAACGCCATCAACGAGGCGTTCAAAGGCAGAGAGCCATGGGAAATCGTTGGCATGACGTCCACGACCGTTCTAGCGGCCGTCTGGTTCTACAATTTTGTTCACGACGACGACGAGAGTAAGCATCTCTATCAGACTCTGTTTTATATGATAACACATTATAAAAAAAGAGCTTTCTATTCTGATACACTTTGCAATTAACTATCGATTACTTCGAACGAAATCATCTTTAATGGTGCGAAACCTAACGTAGATCATTACGCCGTCAACAGGTATAAAGGACGAGCTTACGCATTCCCGGAAAATACGGTGCTCTCTTTTGTGGAACTATTAATTATTTTCAAAGATTAATGAGGGCAAACCCCTTGAAAGCTTAATTAAGGTAAATAGTTTAGCGAATGGACACACTACTGCGGGCGGTTCTCTCTCGCCTTTTGAAAATTACAAGCGCGGGCTTTTTTTGCACAAGCGCCTCTTTGAGTGTGAAATGCTCCGGAATAATTTGTCGCGAGTATATATTATATATATATATAGCTTTACCGAAAAATCGCGAGTATATCAATCGTTCTCGTTAAATATAACATTTCGTATATACGTATATAGCTTGTGGAAAAATGAATGTTCGTCAGAATCGTTGTAGAGTGCGCGTCGCTGCAGCAAAAAAAGCGTAATCAATAAAATTCTCGTTAAAGATTTTTCGCAACAATTATTTCTCGAGTATAGCGCGGAATGACAAAGGAAGGGTTCTCTCCCAGGGAAAATGGAAGCACTGTGTCATCTCCCATAGCGGACAGGTGTGCGGCAGGAAAGAGAAATATTACCTGCGCTTTTTACGACTCTTAATTATTTTCCCAAAGATTAATGAGGAGCAGTAGCGTATATATACAGGAGCTTTGAGAAAAACGTGCCTAATGGTGCGTCACTCGCTCGTCGATCCTAATTCCAGAAAAACTCTCGCACTGAGACAATAAATTTGTGTGTCTATATAGAATATATATGTATATATATAAGTATTGGTATATGGAGCGCACTCTAACCGTGGCTTCCGTTGCACACAGGTGTAGTGGAACGAGTGAAGAAGATGGCCATGAGACTAGTGCGCTGCTGTCCCAAGATCCGCGACAAGATTGATAGCGAATTGAAAAAGCTGAACGAGGAGTTCGAACGCGAGACGATTAATAGGACGAAAGGTATACCCTACGTAACGAGTCTGCCCGCTCTGGGTATCGATCGCGACCAGATCCTCAAGCTCGTCGAGCGCTCCGTTTATTTAGGTAAGGACACACTACATAGTACTGCAGGTATACCTGGATCTGTACGCTTCCACTTGGAATTTATATATGTAATAATGCCAGAGATTGTTGCTACTGCTATATATATATACTGCTATGATGCTGTGACCAAATCGACTGCTTGTTGCGCGTTTGATCTTTGAAAATGTGAAAACTATGTCTTTATTCGGTCGTATGGTACGTTCGACATTTCACGTTCGCGGATTTTGTCAATTTCGTTGAGCAGTCGACGTGAAATGAAAATTTTAATTCGTACTCGTATCTCTTTCTACACGTTTACTCGGTAATCGAGGGAGCATGTATAATTGCAATTAAAATAGAATCGACACGTTATTTCCAAGGAAAACGCGAAATTCAATTTTTCGTCAATCTCATATTTTTAATTACAAAAAGGATAAAAACTTTATTCCGGATTAAAATTATTGGAATATTTGAACCGTTACAGCGAAATTTTGTTACCCAATAAAGCTTTAATCGCGCGCAGATGAATTATTAAATAATTAACGAAATATAAGAGTTAATCAATTATTCGGTAGAGGACGTGAATCGAATGTATCAAACGATTCCCTCGTCATCTGTCTTCTTTAATGAAGTAGGTCAGACGCAAGAACGTTTAGTCTAGTTATGCAAATATTTCAACGGCTTATATATGCACGTTATATACCTATAAAAGTAAGCCGCTAATGCAAATTCAATTTTATCCCGGCTTCCTCCCTTTTTCCATCTTCGCGCGTCTCAACGAACAAAATTAACGCAACTGCATAAGATTATTTAAATCTGTCCAGCATCTTTTTTATTTTCTGCCAATAACAAAGTGCACAACACAGACTCTTCTTCTTCGTTTTTCGAGTAAAATCCATTGATCCGCGCGAAAAATCGATACTCAAATTGAGATTATATTTTAAATTAAAATCCCCCCGTAGATTAGCATATTTCAATTTAATGCGGTTAAAGAGGAAATAAGGGGTACGTTGAGTCGCGAATCCAACGTTTTCGCATACCTATACACTAACCTCGAGCGGTTTAAGAAATAAAACGCGAATTGACGCCTATTATAAGCCTCTTAAAAACTTTCTGTATACTCACCGCTCGTTCTGTACTACACAACCATAACATTTTCCAAATTGTCACTCGGACTAATCGTACCTCTCAGCCGCGTATAAGCGCGGGTATCGCTCTATCCATCTCGAGAGTCTTAAGAAGCCATGAAAGCCATCAAGCGACCGCGCAACAATCTCTTTTTACTCTCATCCTCTCCAGACTACTACTACTACTACTACTACTACTACACGTTCTCCCGAAAGCCAATACCGCAAGCTCTCTTGGCAGTATAGTACACCGCAAAAGCGACCCTCTTAGCGGCAAGTCAGCGATAAGCTCGTGCATCTAGCCGCAATAAAAAATTTCCTCTCTAATACCACACACGCGCACAGGTAATTACGACTGGAAGAACGGTCGAGTATCAGGCTGCGTGTACCGCAACGCCGAGTCCGAACTGAAGGACCTCGTGAAGGAGGTGTACAGTCTAGCCTCGCTGACCAATCCTCTTCACCCGGACGTCTTCCCCGGTGTCTGCAAAATGGAAGCCGAGGTGGTCAGGATAGCCTGTCGATTGTTCGGCGGTGACGACAACTCCTGCGGTACCGTGAGTATAATCCACTCTTATTCGTTCTCTCTTTCTCTGCACGACTCAGACCCTCATTGTGTGTGTGTGTGTGTTGGTGTGCTGCATTGTTGACGCGAAGAATTTCGCGCCTATAACGACGAGGATTCTTTATGCCGGGATTTATCGGAGGATCGTGGATCCCTTGTTTGCCGCGAGATCAGCTGATGCTTGTTCCTTTCTCTCCGCGCTGTGTCTTTCTCGTTTCAGAGGATTATAGTCCGCTTGTTCCTCGTCTGTTAGAACGGATTTTACGTTTCACCGCCCTTTCTCTCTCTCTCTCTCTCTCTCTGGATTATTTATATATAGAAACTTGTTAAAATTTAATCATCGTGCCGTCGCAGACGTAAAACTGTAATATTTCCATCTTCGGTCGTGTCTGTGTAAAAAAAAGAGAACCATATATTCCACATCCATCACGACGCGCTATCATTCAATACACTTGAAACCGGAAAACTCCATTTCATTCGGTAAAAAAAAAGCTTTTACACGCTGCGGCCAGTCCAAAAATCGCGAGCGCGCGCAATAAAAAATTCTCTCTTTCGAGCAATACGACCAAAGCCGCAGCTATAAAAAAAGTGACCGCCTCGTGTGCGCATTCGATTCCGTGCCATTGAATAAACGCCACCGACCCCTTATATATACTGTGTACTACTACTACTACTACTACTAATATACACGTACGACTTCGTATATACGAATATATCTGGCCGGTTCGAGAGAGAGAAAATAAAAATCGAACGGGAATCGTAAATAAGACTGCTATACGTTGTCGGTACGACGGAAGTATATAGCGATACTTTTAATATAGCTCGTATTGATGAATTTTTGAATTTCCCGAACAGATGACGACCGGTGGCACGGAGTCGATTCTCCTGGCCTGCAAAGCCTTCCGGGACTACGCTCGTCAGCACAAAGGCATCAAGAGACCTGAGATGGTCGTCCCTGTGACGGCCCACTCGGCTTTCGACAAGGCTGCTCAGTTCCTCAAGATTCGGATGCGTCTTGTACCCGTCAATCCCGACAGTCTTACCGTCAGCATCGAGGCTATGAAGCGAGCGATTAACAGAAACACAGTGCTGGTAAGTTGGTTCTCATTAGACAATGTACATAGGTATATTCACGCCATTGCATTAAAGACAGAGGCGACTTTGACATGATCGATGCTGCACTGATGACCGCCGAACGACAAGAATCTTATTCTCTTGCGACAGCTCGTGATGGATGCGGCTTTATACTTTCCGATTGAATGCAGATAAAAGGGAGCCGTTAGCAAATATTTTTACTCGATTATTTTAATTATTCATAAAGTTCAAGAAAATCAAAAAATTCAGCTGGGGAGAATTGTTCACTGGGTTGTGTTTGAAAATAAACATAAAGTATAGTCAGAGGAAGCTAACTTTTATCACACAAAGTCCAAGGCACCGCGGGTTGACGCTTCGAAGACGACGACGCGGAAACGGAAAACGAAGATACATTAGCTGTACGTGATGCGCTTAGAGTTTCGTGTGTCTTTTGCAGGACATTATCCGAAGCTATATCGTACAGTCAGGGCGCTTTTATCAGCTATATTGTCTTATTGTTCTTTGAAATGATTTTCTCTTCTATTTCAAAATAACAAATAAAAGTGATGAAACAAAAAATCAGAGACGAATATGTAAAGTAGCAAGTGATGCCCTTGCACTTTTATAACAAGTTTTAAATTTAACGACGCTCGGTAAAAAATAATAATAAAATAAATAAACATGGAAGTTGCATTGAAACATGTGCAACGCGCGGTGCGCTGCGGATGATATATTCACTACTAGACTCTTTACGACTCATAAATGTGTCGTGAAACATTAATAGCGGCTGTTGCTGTATCGCAATGTGCAGCGAAAAAGAATGAAAAGGATTCAAACTACGTTGTCTGGTAACAAGTATAGTAAGAGAGAGAGATGCTCGCAAACTTGTTTCCTTATTTTTCTATCATCATTTATTCATAAAGTTGACAAAAAAGAAAAAGTAATTTACAGTGCTTTTTGCGCGCGCGTGCACCTAGATTCAGTTGAATTTGTAAAAAACGACGTTATACACCAGCAAAAGTTTTTCCAAGACGCGGGCAGCTTTCTATAGTTATACGCAAAGCCGAGTCTGAAAACTTTCAATTTGCCAGAATTCCTGAAGTTTAGAGGGCTAAAAATCTCAGACGCGAGATCGTTCCATATTATTCATCAAAGTTTATAAAAATTCCCAAGCGCATCAGAGTAAAAATACAATCTATGCATGTTTCTTTGAAAGCTGGTCTGCTCGGCGCCAAACTTCCCCTACGGAACGATGGACAACATCGAGCGTATTTCACGACTGGGTCTGGAACACGACATCCCGGTACACGTGGACGCCTGTCTAGGCGGTTTCCTGGTCTGCTTTATGCGTCAGGCCGGTTACACTCTGCCGGACTTTGATTTCCGACTGACGGGCGTCAGCAGCATCAGCGCAGACACTCACAAGTACGGATATGCGCCCAAGGGTTCGTCGGTCATTCTTTATCGGCACAAGAAGTATCGCCATCACCAGTTCACCATCAGCACAGATTGGCCTGGTGGTATTTACGGATCACCGACCGTCAATGGATCGAGAGCTGGTGGAATTATTGCTGCTTGCTGGGCCACCATGATGTACTTTGGAATGGAGGGTTATATTAAGGCCACCAAGGAGATTATCGATACTACGCAGTTCATCGAAAGAGAGTGAGTGCATGTGATTAATATATATTTGTTTGTAAACATGCTTGCATCTGTTTTTCATTCTATTTGAAATTTGAAAAACTAACTTTTTTAATCTAATGAATGGAATCTGTTATTTGCCATGAACTAATTTTAAGGTAAAGCTTTATTGTGTACTCTTTTGATTAACATTTGACTATAAATTTGAAATGACATAATCTGCAGTAAACATAACGTGGATATGAAAATGTTATGTATAATAGCCAATTTTGGATATTAATGACTACGATTTACAATCCACAACGATAATTAGATGAATATTCGATGATTTATAGGAGTTCTAGCTTCAGTTTTAAAACTGAATTTAATTACAAAGTTATGTAGGGTATCGAGTTACAAATAAGATTTCTCGTAAACTTTTGCATTTCCTAAAGTATTTACCACAGACTGCAATTAATAATGTTAATCATAAAAAGTTGCTTACACTAATAAGTAGAGAGACTTTTCAATTAAGAAAAAATGTAATCACATTAAAGTCAAAACGTCTTACTTTTGCCTTTTTTAAGTCGTCGTATTCGAGTCAAGTTATATAAAATATATATTTATTTAAAAAATGATAACCAAAACTTTTCAACCAAGAGCTGCAATGAAAAGTTTCGCACAAGAAAATAAATATTTTCCTGGGCTTTCGGTTTCAAATACCACATAAAAATAGACAAACAAAGGAGACGATACGCTTTGATGCTTTCTTTTATATATGCATGCACGTATATTTTGAATGGTTCGAATCGTATCAAGTTTCCGGTTTGCAAACAAGAATTTTTCCACATTTGATATGTTTTGAATAAAACGCAAACAAAATTAATTTTATAACGAATCGTATAATGCGATTATATAATAGGGATTCAATATCATTAATAACCTGACGATAGTTATATTAATGTCAGAATTAAAACAGGACGTTTCATATAAAATCAAACATGCACATACGTCCCTTTGCACATAGTGCGTTATTAATTAATTCCAGAGTTACATATAAACATAGTTACATATAAATATTTGCAATCCGATACAGAGCTGATATTATTATACACAATAACACACTATAGCGTCGCAAATCCTGCAGAGGAAATCCAATTTCCTGTTCGCAGAATCGAAATTAATTTAATAACACATGTAAGCCAATTATTCTCCGAACTTTCTTGATCAATTCTTTACTGTAGTACAAGTTATTGTATACCCTCTCATTCCAAAAGCCTCGTTATATCACATTAATTTGTCATTTGGTAAAGTGAAAATCCGCCACGATCAGTGTGTAAAGCTGATGATTTGCAAATGCATAATAACACAAAAAGCCTGAGCGTCAATTTCCCATCTCTTTCTCTCTCGTCGTAACCCGTAGCACACATACAAAATCAATTATCGGGTTAATTTTCAATTAGCAATGTAATTCCATTGACAGAAAATGAAATGTTTGTAATTTCATTTCGTTGGATTCAAAGCGCGTCGAGCTTGACGCAGTTTGTCCTGTCTGGAAATTCCTCGGCGCTCTGCAGAGATATAGGTATATATATATATATAGCTTCTTTTGCTGTGTTGGGCTCGCGTAGCTGCAGTGTAATTAGATTATAATTACAGTTCATGAAATATACGGCGTGATAAAGCAGCGGAGAGAGGCGAGCGCTAATTGTGATAACGATCTCGCGAGCTGTCTTAATTTTTTTTTAAATGGAAGCTTGATGCTTTTTACGACTCACTTTTAAACATCGTTTACAGTCGGTTGTATGGCACAAATTCCACCGCTAACTTTATTATTTATGCTTTTCTGAATAAAGCATCGCGGGATGAACGAAGCTGAAATATACGTTCAAGCGTGAATACATTCTTTATAATTAATTCTGTCTTCATTTTTTCTCTTAACGAAACCCAATGGTCCAATTCGGTGAAACGAATCTTAAATCAAGGTAATAAAATTAGACTCTGCTCTCTTCAAAAAATCACGAAGCGCGCCAATAATAACACGCACGTTATCCTCTCGTCGTCGTTTCCTAATTATTAGATTCATTCCTCCAGATCATCCCCATCGACGATCACACACTACACTCCTTGTTTATATCTTCAAGGCGCACGTTTTTTTCTCTCCTTCCTTGTATGCTCTTCCTTATATTTGTCTTCCTTCGGCTATCTCTCACTGCTGCTGCTTCGAGTGTTTTATATAAACACAGCGATATCCCATCAGTATATACATATTTGCGTAAAACACCACAGGCTCCGAGGGATGAACAACATCTACGTGTTCGGGACGCCGATGACCTCAGTGATAGCCGTGGGCTCTCGCGACTTTGCTATCTATAGACTGTCTCAGGCGCTCAATGCTCGAGGCTGGAACCTCAATACATTGCAGTTCCCAAGTGCCATCCATATCTGTGTAACCCACGTTCACACCGACGTCGGTATTGCCCAGCAGTTCGTCGACGACGTCAGATTCGAGCTTGAGAGAATCATGAAGACACCTAATGAAGAGGCTGAGGGAATGGTATGTATATGACCCTTATTCTTTGCTGTTGGCATTGAAGCGTAAATAATGCGCAAGTGCAGCGTTTTGAGAGCGCGAGGAAAGTTGTTATGCCGATGTTGAAGTAGCTTCTTCAGAGAAAATTGTGTATATATATTGTCAGCGAAGAATGCCTTGACAAAATTTGAACTATCCGAAGCTAGTTGCGCGCAGCGTTGCTGAAACTATCTTCATTCTGATTTTGAGAAAGCGCGTGTTTAATGAATTTCTGCTTAATTAGTGCGTATAACTCAGTTACATACATGAATTCCTCTTATTTTTGTAGCATTTATAGAGATTATCTTTAAACAGTCTTTTATTTGTTTTATCGCCGTGTACGTCATCGATTGACTCAAACTTTCATGCCACATTCAATATATCTTCAAGTCAAACATGGCAAGACCGTATATCGATATATACGCGCTGACGTATACTCAATATTCCGTATAAAGTTTTCCCCTTGGCGAGAATGCTCTTGATGCCTCTTCAAGTTAGATGACATTCCTAAACGGGATTAAACGTATACATCATAAACGCATAAATTCCACATAATATACGCATCACTTTGATTTCACTGCGAATACAAGGCGTTTCGTCTTATTTTCCGGTAGGGCTTTCAGCGTACAAGCGCGATCCGAAGAGTAAAAAGCAGAAAAATCGAAAGCTCTCCTCGCACGAATTTCCGCAATATAGTATATACACTCACAATACTATATAAAGTGCGCGAAAACGCCTCTGAAAGAAAACTCTCGCTCGAGAGGCGATCGTTCAAAGCACCTCATCTGGTATATAATACAAGAAAAAAGTCGCTCCACACGTGCACCACATACCAGATGTCGAACGCCCTTATACAAACGTTACATCGAAAATTGCGCGCGCTCCAACTGGCTGTTCCGTTATACAGAAGTTTAATTGCTCCCCGTATACAGAGAGCAGTGGGCGGTTCCGATCAGCAATGTAATACATATATATATATACCTGGTCGTCATCGCGTAGTTCCACTTCACTGAGATATCCGAGAGTTCTTTGTTTTCAGCGAATCGAGTTACCAGGTGCGGTTTCCTCGACTCAATATCGGAGCGAAAGGGAGATGTGCTTACACCTGAGAACTGCTGCCGCTGCAGCAACTATCGATTACGCGAGCTCTCGAGACGATTTGTCGGCGGAAATTTAATTTGTTTCATACGCCACTTCGCGCGAGAGAGCTTTTTTTATGTTTTCCTTCGTATTTTAGTCGTATGACGGAATTTTCAATTTTTACATCGCACTGCACTAGTATATATATAAGGCTATGCGCTGCAGTTCTATCGGGGATTAAATTTGGCGTTTACTTATCTCGCCTCGCGACACGCGGTAGACAAACACGGAGAGGAAAGCGGAGAACAATCAGTGCCGGCGAATACGGTCGTTGGAAAATTTATTTGCTCCGTGATATTGACCGCGTGCGTCCCCGAAGACGAAAAAGGCTCGGTTATTTGTCTTGGGAATTGCTCGGCGAGAATTTCTCATAGTCGCGACTATATACATGTATATGTCTGTGTGTTACAGTACGCCCTCTACGGATCAGCCCAGACCATACCTGATCGCAGCGTCGTAAGCGACATCACCAGGAGCTTTTTGGACGCGATGTATTACACGCCTCCGTATGGTACCGAGACTCTGGATCTACAGCTCAATGCCATCGAGGAAAGCTCTGATTCCAAGACCTCGTGAGACTGACAGAGTTCACAATGCGACCGAGAGATTTCTTATTTTGTTAATTTTTTTTTCTGCTGTTTTGTTTCGCACTTTTTTTTTCGTTCGAGATTCTTAATAATAAAGGAGAAGTTTTTAAGAAAAGCTGCACACGGGCTGTGTCTAGTGGACTTTGTTAATTTCTGCCCTTGAGAGAAAGTTTGATCCTTTTGTCAGATAGCTGCTGCTGCTGCTGGTACGTTAACTTCTACAAAGAAGAAGAAGAAGAAGTGCGCTGATTCGGTGACGCGAGCTAGTTTCCAAGTAAGTACACGATGAAGTGTTTCGCAATTAAGATGAAGCTGTGCGCTGTATAATAACCCTCGAGCTTTCGAGAAAAAAGAGCTTCCTTTCAATTTGTTTGCACCCCCGGTATTAATTTGCACGGTTCAATTTGTACTGCAATGTATGAGGTGACGAAAGAGGAAGAGAGAGAGAAAAAAAGGCTCGGTAATTGATACACTTCGCTTCTTTTTATTAATTAAATAGCGCTAATGTTGAAAGCATGTCGAGTCGCGAGTGCCAGCTAAAAGAATTGAATTTTTAACTCGAAGCAGAGATGAGACACAGAATTTTTAAACGGACATTAAAACGCAAAAAATTTATACTTTCCAATGCTCTAATTGATCTCGCTTGAATTAAAATTTTGCTTTGTACGTACAGCTTAAAACTCTAGTACATATAGGTACCTATCCATCAATGATCGTTTCCACATCCGGCATAGCTTTAAAACGAAAGAGACATATAGCCATTAAATCATCACGCGGTCAGTCGATCGCAAGCCTTCGCTCCAAATAGGAAAGAGAAGCTTTCAATTTACCAGATCCCAGCAAAGTCCCGCGGCTGTATTATTCAATGCCGCAGTCAATACACAGCCCGAAGCGACTCTGATTCTCCATCTCGTCGCGTATACATTATGAAGCGAGAAAAACACGTCGTCGTCTCGATCGATCATCCACCGCTGTGAGAAGTCAGAAAATCAACAGTCATCATCGTTACATCTGTTGTGCTTCACTGATGATGAAGTTGAGCATAACGATCACTTGCACGCGCTGAGTGATATACAAACAGCTAATACAGGCTCTATATAGAATTCGTGAATAGCCGAGATGGGGGGAAAATTTGTACACGTGTATATTATATACGCAATCTACTGTTGCGATTCAGAAATCGAGAGAGAGATTTTCCGGTCGCGAGAAAGAAGAGGAGAGTTACAAGTATAAGGAGCTTTTGACACAACAGCGGGTTGCTGACGTCAAGAGGAGAGTCGCTGTCGGACCGTTATCGGAGAGGATGTGTAAAGTGTAGTGTGGAACACATACTCTCCGAGAGAGAAACCGGATGGACGTTCGATTATACGACGCAGCTTTTCGGCGTCATGAAACGGGAATGGTGATTTCGTATTTGTTGTGCGTATGTATACATATACGTACATAAAAATAGCTATATTGATTCTTGCGCGCTGATGCACTTGGAGGGAAAGTTGAGAACGAGTATTGAAAGTTCTCGAAAATCTTCGAGAGTCGGTTGTGGCAATCGTTCTCGAGTTGTCTTACCAAACTCGGATGCTTCTACTTGTCTTGCGTATAGTTTTACTGCCATTATTCTTCAACGGAATATTGTCTGCTGACTATTAAGCTTTAACATTATTTGCCATTAGAGCCCAATAGGAATTAAAAAGGTTGGCACTTTCCAGGCAATAAAGTAATCAGACATTACGGTGTAATGGAGCCACTTACAATAGAAAGCACCAATTTTCTCGAAAGCTTGTGAATAATATCATAGTCCCTGTGAAAATGTGCGCAGTACAGAGTGCTGCATAATACAGATAAGTTTATTTTTTTACAACTTACACACATCTGTATTATTCTCAAAACCATTTTTTTCCAACGAAAATCATGCCCATAAAGCTTGGCACGAGAGCTGAACAGGCCGTAAAATGAAAATCGCCATCCAGCTGAGTTATCATCGCCGTCCAGATGCATCACGCGCAAACATTATACTAGTCAGGCACATTATACGGGTCAGGTCGTCGCGGGGGCGTCGTCGGCCTCAGCAAGAATCTCGGACATTCCTGTGTGTGGCCTCTGCGGCCGCATATGGGAATGCCGGCACGTTTGCTAGTCCTTCTCCCCTCTATAGCTCTTTTCTCAAGCTATATATATATTACACGTGTGCGTGTGTGTATGTATACACTGTGAGGGGAAACTGCAGATGCAAGAGTTTATCAGGACGAGAAGCGATAAGAGCAGGACCGATAAGAGGAAGGTTGGAATTTGAAAAATTTCGCGGAAAAAGCCAAAGCGTCTATGTAAACCGAGAGAAAAAGCTGCTTTGGGTTTCTCGCTTATATATTTGCTTGTATACTTTGCCAGAGAGGGAGGGCCGAGTATAGGGAATAAGATTATCTAGGAGGAACTACTCCATTATATGGAAGGCAAATTATATGAATTAAAATTTTCCTCGAATCGCGTTATATAAAATAGAAAACGAGTATTATAGCGAGCGCACACTGAGCTCGAGACGATATTTATTCGTGCGCGCTGAGCTTCACGACGCTGCGGTTTTTGGCAAATGTTTGCGAGAGAAAGAGAGAACGACGCCGAACGTCTACACACCGCGAGCTGAATGTCAGCCGCAGGCCAAACTCCCTCGGGTCAGTTAATTTTCTTCAATGCATAGCTCAGATAACACACACGTCGACAGTCTGTTTAGATTATGAATCAGGTCGTTTTTGACTTTTTGCCTCTACTGAAAAACAGCTCAGGTGGCAGATTAATCGTCAAAATATATTCCCCATTAAATAAACTATTTTGACCATCTAGTGACGTTTTTTTTACTTATTTTCCATTGTAAAGAGCTGATAAATTTTGTACCGTGACCTGCTGCATTACTAAATTCTCGGAAAATGTTTCGACGACATTATAGGGCTGCTATTGAAATATTAACGCGATTATTACTCAAGGCCCATTACTATGGCAGAATGTAATAAAGCGAAGTTTATTCGGTCTTGCGAAATAGCTATTGGCGCCATTTAGAGAGAGTTTCGAAGTATACCTCTACATTAACATTTTCCCTAATTATGAGATGAGATCGATAATTAGCGTTATAACATTTTCATTGCTAATTTATTTACTTCCGCGCTTTCAGGTCGCGCTGCATGAATTAAAAATGGAATATAAAATTCAGTATATAAAGCGAATCGAATTCATTGAGCCATTAACTTTAAAATCGCATCACGAGGCATACATTTTAACGGCGATACGGTATATAATAAAGTTATACTTACGATAAAAGCATAATTACGCCGACAAAGCATGCAGCTCGACCGCAACCGCGCTTAAATATACGAGAATTCATCGTAAACGTCGAAGAAAACACTGCAGCGCAGCAGCCAGAAAGGAATAAATAAACAGTTTAGTTTACATAATAACCGCACACAGTAGGGACTGCAACGAAAGACCAAAACCTCGTCGGTCCCTTGTAAAGCACGCACTTATCGAACTATACCCGCGAAGAGGGACGAAGAATGCAAAACGTGTACAGCGGCTTCTACAATATACACATGCAATAATAAATTAGAAGCCTCAGAGTATGTGGGCCACGCGGCCGCATTTCCGCGCGCCTCTCGTGAATAATCAAAAATGTCCTGTGTGTTTGTTATGTATATATATTCTTGGAGCAGGCGCACGAGAATTCGCGGCGTTTCCGCGACGGAATAGAAGAGCGAGAGATGAAGTTTGCTGAGGAAAGATGGCGGAATACTGTGTGTTTTATGCGTGGGAGAACTCGGAGTTTCCCGGGAGAGGTGTTCTGCGTGAGATGATGGGAATACGGAATTTTTTTTCCAAGGGGATGACGCTTGATAAGGGAGAATTTTGAGAATGATAAAGGGAGGTTTAAATTCGTCTGATGGAGAAAATCGTGTGAAGAATTGAAAATGATGGTTGCGACATTTTTTTTTTCTGATCAAGTATAACCGTCACGATGTACAAACGCAATTTCCATCAGCAGCATAACAATAATCTGAAGAATAACGCAGACAATCTCAACGGCACATTCATATCGGGAGAGAAAGAAATCTGCGTCATTTCATTCTCGGCGCGGTCGACACCTTTTATTTTCCTCTCCGCGATCGATGTTCTCTTTGATTCGACTACTACCTACAAGTATATGGTCTCACGCCTCGTCATTTTTCTCTTTTCCTTTTTCCTCACATCGACTCTGTTTTCCGATATCAAAGCGAAATTGACAGTCGCGTAGTATTCGGAGTTTTTGTTTTATCGCGAATGGCTTTAATATCAAATAAGGATGAGAGTACGCAGGGCGATGTCGAGTATGAAGCACTTGTTGCTAAATCGATGCTGATGGATTTGTTCGAGAGAGAACAACGACGAGGTTGAATTTATAAGGTGACCCACAGGTGCTGATATGGTTACGCGATTGTTGTACACAGTGTATATAGTGGTGCAATGATGCATTTTATTTTGTATAGAGTTAATCGTTTGCAAGCGAATTTTCCCGCTTCCTCTGACGTAAAGTTATTTAATTAAGCTAAAATTATACATCAGTTACAGGTTTAATTTAAATTTACGAAAGTTTCAAAGTTCCCCAGGTATACAAAGTATATACGCGGTGCGATTGCGCAGGTTAAAATTTGAAGCTATATACTGTTCGTTGAATTACGCGTATATATATACAGGGAGGAAGAAGGAGTGCAGACGACGTGCTCCTTTATGCAACATTATAAAATGTTATAAGGGCTTGCTTCTATACTGTTGGCGCTAGACTCGCGCAGTAAAGTCGAAACAAAGCGTCATCGTTAAGGAAGAAACATTACAGAAATCGAGCATAAAATGGAAACTACCACTTCCTTATCGCTTTAGCAGTGCGAGACAAGTTATTATGAGAATAATCTTTCCGCGATTTCACTCACCTGCAGAGCTTTACCCACTTAATAACGCAATATATATACTACAACGAAAACTGCAAACAATAAGAACTCAATGAAGAACTCGTTGATAAACAAGCAACGCGTGATTGATTCCCGACCGTGACCTGATTCACATCAAATTAAAACCTCAAGGCTCTCTGCTAGCTGCGACGAAAAAAAAATCAGGTTCTCTTGAAAAGCAAAGCCAATGCCAAAGCCAATTTGAATCCAAGCTATATCCGCGCGGGTATAACGAAGCATTTCTCCTACACACGAAGCTGAGAGCCGTATATACACATGCTCGCCATAATCGATCCAAGCGACGACCAGATGTGCTCTAATCTTCTTTAAAAAACCCAGAGCGACTAATTCGTTCAATTCCACTGGAGCCGTTAATATGTATGTATGTGTTTACACGCATGAATGGAGAGGAATAAGAAAGAGCGTCGAAACGTGTAACAGCCTCCATTATGTTTATATACATACACACACACACACACACACATAATTCGTGCATACGAAAGAGAGAGGAAGCGATTTAATAAGCTGCCATCAATCTTGAACTTGCTTCTCGCAAGCGAGAGAGCTCAACTCAATAACGCGCCACCGGTACACGCGCACTGGAAATGTAGATCCGAATCGGTCGTGGGGGAGCTTTTAACCTTCTCTCGCTATCGGTCCGTTCGCTCATGATGTATAGATTTGAGGGGAGAAAAAAGAAGAAGAAGAAGAAGAAAAAGTTGTTATACATATATACCTATCGAGATGAGGTACACGTGAAAATTGGAGCTGCTAATTATACGAGGGATTTTTAATGATCACCGCGCGGCTTGTAATCGCGTCCGCCGATTGGTCTGCGACGAGAGGAAAGGATATACTCGCGCGCGCGTATCAATACAGAATCTGCAGGGATTGAAATTGAAATTGGAAAATGGTGCTTCTCGAGCTTCAATTTCAGGCAGCTGGTTATTTAATTTACAATATATAAAGGGCAAATATGAGCGTTATAGTAGCAGGGTTACAGATCTGATTGACGTTTATTTATGTATTTATTAGTTCACTAGTCTTGAATCGCTAAAATAGGATTGCGCGCGTAAAAGTAAGCCGAATAGCAGTGCTGCGCGGGAAATTGAATTGAAACCGGCGCGTAATTAGCGCTCTCTCTCGCGCGACATTTCCACGACGAGTAATAATGCAACTAAGCTCCCTCCGCATCGGCCCATAAAAGCCTTTTGTTCGTGTATGTTTGGCCAACAGTTTACCGCATTAATTGGCGAAAATAACCGCTTATTTCGTCACGTTAATTCTATGTTGATGGCCAACTATAATTGTAAAGTTTTGATATACATCGTAAATAAAATAGTTAACTATAAGCTATTGTTAGTTCGAAGTAAGACTAACAAGTCCCTAACACTCCTCTCCTCTGCGCAAAATAAGGCTGCAATTAACGCAAACTTCGCTAATCGCACGCAGGATAGCTGAATTTCTCCGAGTGCTTGCGTAGGCGCGTCTCTTCAAATACGGGAGCTTCGTACACGTGATGTATATATATAATAATATATGCATGTATGAACGAGTACATAGAAGCGCGAGTGCAAAAATGACGTAAAACTTGGCGTGAGAACGATCGCATGTGCAGCCGAGGCCAAGATCGACTCCTCTGCGCTTTAATTGAAAATGAATATCGGGCGATTGATGCTTCAATCTATGATGCCACACGCGCTTCCGCACACGATTTACGAGCTACTGTAGCCGGAGCGACTCTCCCCCCGCGTGTATTATACACATCCCGCACTGCAAGCTTGGCTATATACATATATACAGGCAGATCTTAATCGCCGAAATATTGCGGACAGAACCGCGTGTATGCGGGTGCTGTGGACGCGTGAGCTATATACCGTGCGTGGAGGCGTTTAACGGGTTAATTATGAGTAGAGGTGTGCAGTGTGTGCACAGCTCGTGATGCAGCAGAGAATCTGGGATCTCCACAAGCTCGAGCTCGTCGAACAGATGCTTTGAGATGATTAACGAGCGCGACGGTGCGGGTGTGTGCAGGACAGGGGCTGAAAAGTGCGTTCGATCGATGCAACAGAGATTTATTGGACGCGTATGAGCTGTTATACTGAAAGAAAAGGGAAAGCGCGCTTTTGAAAATTGTTCTCTCGTCCCTTGCTTCGGCGACTTTGCTATGCGTATTATACTCCAAGTTTTGTCATTACTTAAACATTTTTCATTGCTCTAAAATGTTCTCTGAAAAATTTATCTGGCGAGCAAAGGATTGCGTAAAAGGAGAGAACAGTTATATCCGAGAGTTATACGGATGAATTTTCGATAAAGCTTTTCAATTACAGCTATCTTGATTAAAAAGTAGATGTTTAAATGAACGTGTACGAACTTTTTTGAAAAACGAAATTTCGCGGGGAAGCTAAGGCTTTGAAGCACTTTTTAGCAGTATGGGGGCACTGGTGGAATTCCAACAGTCGCGTTTGCTGAAATTTTTATCGAAATTTTATTCGAATATTATGCGAGAGCTGGTCAAATAAAAAGGTAAAATTGAGCAAGCTATGCGCTCTCGAGTATTTCGTTTGAAACGTAATTGAAACCAAGGTTTTCGTGGAAAAATACATTTTTATCTGTGATGCAGAATTGAAATGAATCTATTTTTTTTACACAAGCTGCAGACACTTTTGGGATATGAGACGAGCAAAGTAAAAACAAAACTATCCCGAACTCCGAACAATTAGCATGAATTGTAAGCAAGGTTTACGTATGCCGCTCACCGGTTTCGTCGCTTAGTTTAGATCCAAGCCTCTCAATTAGACAGATTTCCCAACTTCTGAGAGAATGCAAATTTCGGACCTGGCCCTGCTTGTACGAACTGGTTGTGTCTCATTGACTCACTGTGTATGTACAATCGTCGTGATTTGAAGTTGTATAATAGCTAAAAGCGTTTTAAAAAGCCACAAACTGATCGCACTTTTTTAGTACATACGATGATTGAATTAACGAATGATGTATCATTGAAATGGAACGAACGAGCACGTCGATGACGAAACTCGGACGAACCAAGTTGGCAAAGCAAAAATTATTTATCATTCGTCCAGAGGAACAATCGCGAACGTATAATATGCAAACTTTTGAAACAGTCCATTCGAAATGATAGCAGATGACCCAAATAACTATACTGCAAACCAAAGTTATAAATCCTATCTCTTGGTATAAACCGGAACGATAAATGCGTATACCATTCATAACAAAGCTGGCGCACAACTGTAAAGTACCTAAATAATTTATAAAAGAAGTTTATTTCAGAGACCCTTCTGCATGCATCAGCGCGCACGAGAGCTACTCTCGAACTTTAAAAAGTTTTTTTTAAATTTGCAAATTGCTCCTATCAATTGCTTTGTCTACATATACGCGTGCGCTTGATCCCGACACAAAGCTATTATATACCTATATAGCCAGTGCAGCGTATACCTCATAGCGTCAGTTGTAACGTTGTAAAGTTAGTTTTGCGCGGCAACAAAAAGTCCACCCCCTCTGATGTCTCGTGAAAGTTGACCGCTCGCGAAAAGTTTTTTAGTTAAAACTTTAATGCTGCCGTGAAAAGAGTAACGAGAGCGTTAAATTTCAGCGAAATTATTGACAATTTCATCATTTACGTTTCCAACATGAGTTTGGATCCATCGGAAGCCTTTCAAATAAGCTCGACTGCTCAGAAAGTCAAAGATTCATCGACCCACGCTATTTTCGCGTGCAGAAACAAGTCCAATCATTCAATCGAGCCTCTTACATCTGTAAGCAAAGAAGTGATAGATCGCCTCCCCCGCACAACTACTTATATACAATAAAACTTGGAAAAACGTTGGCTGTGAATCTGACGAAAAACATACCGCGAGCTCTAGGTCTCTTGCTCAGTTAACCCAAATAAGAAATTTCAATCTAACAAAATATGCCGCAGTAGTAGTAGCCTTTCGTCTCTCGAATATACGCATATATATATACACGTACAACATATAGCGTCGTAAAAGCTTCAGAGAAGAAGAGGCAGATAATATACGTACAACGACGTGTTTCTCCTCCTCTGTCGGCGATGTCGAGAACAATGTCGGGAAGAAGCGTGTATACTCTCGCCGGCAAAAGATCGAATAGTAACGATAATAGAGGAAAGGCAGACAGCAGAAAGTGCGTCTCCTCGACGATTTATGTGCGTTGTATAGTATATATACGGAGTGCACGCGAGAGCTCCGTTTATGTGGGCCGAACTTATATATAAGGGAAATATGTATATATATAGGCGACGAGGGGATAGACGGGGAGGAGCTAATTAGAATTAAAGTTTTTGTTTAGTAATGATGGAACGTGATGCCGCAGGCTTGTTTACGAGCTGGACCGCATTCAAGGGGGATGATGATGGTAATGGCGTACGTATCACGTCGACGAAGGAAGGATGTAAATTGATTAGATGAGACCGCAAGCTTGGATTGCATCTATTCTTCCGGATGAATTACAGCGGCCCTCGTCGTATACACAGACTCACTTTTCTCAAGAAGCCATTATGCACTCCTCGATGAGTAATTTTTAATTTGCATACAAGAGATCGATGTCGGTATAGCTTTAAGGCCAGAGATAAAACGAGAGGAGGGTATAAGTATAGGTATATCGTTATTCCGCTCAGTTTACTGCCGGGATCTTCAACATTCATTCGAGATACTTCGCTTTTCACTGTTTACTCAGGGCGCTTTACTTTTTCAAATTTCGACCGTTTTCCCATATATATATAGACACACTCGCAGCAAACACTGGTGTTATATAGCGGGCACTTTACTCGCGATAAAAGCGCGCTTGTTAAGGTATAGTATGCGTCTGCGTTATTCTCGCTCGAATTTCCGCTGCTGCACGTTATTATGGTTCAATGAATTTCATTGCGAATTTGAATTATATTATATCGCACTGCAATGGCGCTCGTTTGCGCGCGCGGTTATTTTTTTACGGGATGACGAATGCATGTGTGTTTGTTTTTTTTTTCGGGGAAGTGTGATCGGTGGGAAAATAAAACCGAAGCTACAAATTCGTTCGAGAAACGTTTGTTTATATAGTTTACGCTTAGTGTTTTACACAGAATGATGGTGACGGGTAATTTAAAAAGATTGTGAAATTATCGGAGCGCGAACGAACGCGATGTAAACATTCTGTTTGAATCACCGGTATTTAATCAAAATATTATTATGTATATTTCAAAATTATTGTAGCGAGGGTAAATTGAGTATATTGAAATGTGGATTTTAATTACTGGAATATTCCGACGAGTAAAAGATTTGTCTGTTATATTTACGTGAAATTAACAGTATCGTCGCGTTACGAGTTCATTATGGTCTTATTAAAAAGTCGACACGGTGCCTTTTTACTTTCGCATTGAATTAATGGTCCGATAAGAAAGTTTGTTCTGTATTCCATATTGTTGTGAAATTAAAAAATCCCAATGACACATTTTGGGATGAGACGGCTTATAAAATAAAAATCGTTTTATGAGCTCATGCCAGTATGCTGTGGCACACAAAATTATTTACACAACAAACGACGAGAATGATTTCACCTGTTTTGCTTAGTGCATTAGATTAATTTGCACCTGAACTGACCTGATAGGTTGTATATAACTCTCGGACATAAATTCTATTTTCCCTCGTGTATATCCTGTCTAACGTTTCCGTCTATTTCTCTAATTTATCGAATTAAACTGATTACCCAAGTAACAGAATAGAAACGACGCAAGTTCAGCTCGAGATCGCCGCTAACAGATGAAAGCAGCTATTGCAAAATTCAGTCCCATTAAATCCGGGAGTACGTTGTTTGCTCTCCAAGTCCAAACTTTCGTCTGCTGTTATCTTTCGTATTATTAATCGAAAAAGCGACTTCTCGATGACATTGTAATTATTTTTCCTAATACATACAGTACAATAACGTCTGCGCAATACCGTTAACAATTCAAGCTCCAAAAAGCTCCGTCATCGCCTTAATCCAAGACGAAATTAAGTACATCCACTTACTCGCCAGTTAAAACTCCTATATCCACCTGCTCTGCGCGAAAGCCTCTCGGAAGATCGCTGCACGTCGCAGTCCGATAACGAAAGTCTGCGCGAAGCCGGGGGTGGCATCCTCGCTGACGTTCACTTTACTCCCCACCATATATATACATATAGCTGTAGACTCTGGCACATAGTGGTGCGCGCGCGCGAGTCAAGAAGAATAGTATAAGCAGTGGAAGGGGTTCCCGCGCGGAAAGCATAGACGCTCTGTGTATATCTATATAGATCTGTACTCGTGGAGAAACAGAGAGAGAGAGAGAAAGGATGCGAGTAAATGGCAGAACGACGAGATCGCATTTGCAGGAGAGAGAAGGGGGGGCGGTGGCGAATTTATCACCGGGCGTTTTGTCTCGTTTACTTATATACGCCGCGTTCTCGCGGCGGCTGATGGCAAATTTTTGCCCAGGAATATTTTCGCTCGAGAGATAATATTCGAATAAAAAACAAAGGTAATTTAGTGAAGAGAGCAGATGTGCAGAGGTGTTGTAAGGGTTGCGAAGAATTAAAGTGACGGAGCGACGACGACTACAAAGCGAGCTCGAAAGAAACTATGCAGCGCGCAAAAGTAATTGCTACGACACGAGAGAGAGAGAGAGAGAGAGAGCGGCGCGAAAAACGTGTATACGTGCGAACGACAAAAGACGGGCTGAAACAAAAAGCAATTATGCGCAAGCGGTTCTTCTATATATAGATGTATACAATAAAAAGGCGGGAAGAAAATTAACCGGAGAATACAGCTGCACACGAGAGAGAGAGAGAGAGCGTCGACGGATATAGCTCAACGAGGGTGGGTTGAAAGAAATTAGAAAATGAGCATCACCCGCAGCTGGCAGTTGTATAATATAGGTATATAATAATAACGGCGAGAATATAATGTATATATACCACACAGCGTGCGCGAGCGAGATACGAAGACGATCGGAATAGTCGGAATGGAAATGGCATAGAATTTAGCGATACAGAATGGAATGGGCTGCTGGAGTGAGCTGGAATGTGTAGAACGAAGGCATAGACAAACAGAAGAGGAGGAGGAGGAGGAGGAGGAGGAGGAGGAGGAGTAAATTGAAGGATGATCGAATAGAGGCTGAGCTACTGATGCACAGAGAGAGCGAGAGAGAGAGCTCTCGACTAAACTTGAAATGAGTGAGACGACGCTACTGCTACTGCCGAGAGCTTTGAAGGAATTGGACAATTCGATATATTTCGTCGTATTGTCGAGGTATAATTGAACGACGCGTTGACTGCTGCAGACTGATTGTTATACATCAAGTGTCCTTTGATTAAAGGTAGTAATATATTCAATTTCATCGGATAATATTATATATTTCTGAGAAATTCGCACTCGAACACATAATCTCGTAATATAACGTCGAAAAACACAGGCTTGCATCAAAAGCACGAAGCGTAACCTTCCTCCCCGGAAAGCAAAGTCGTCCTCTCCTCGACTGCGAAATAAAACTGCCAGCTATACTCCGGGAAGCAGCAACCCGAAGGTCCAGCTTCCTGTACATTCCAGCACTTACTCTCTCTCTCCCTCCGTAGAAGAGAAAAAGCTCGTCGCGCAACGGCATAAAGCTCTCTTCTCTCGTTCTCGCTACGGCGAAGCGCGCGCGCCCGCAAAAAGCACACTAGTAGAGAGAGTAGGAGGCGCCGCAGCAGCAGCAGCAGCGTCGCGGCGGCGTCAGCGGACCGCCGCCAGTCGCTGCGTAGCCGCGCGCGTGTCGCGAGTCTGTCTACGACGGACGGACGCTCTCTGTAACGGTCTACTGTGCTTTATATAGTATTACAGAGGGATAATATTATATTTATATCGAGAAAGGGAGAGAGCTTACGCGGGATTATTATGTGAAGCTCGATATACATATGTAGATGGTGCGATTTTTGACAGGTGCGAAGTAGCGCCGGTGTGCTGGGAACTCGAAATTTTTTTTTTTTTTTTGTTTTTAGAGTGACGGTGTGCTTGTGGACTTTTTCTGTATCAATGATAAACGAATATAGTTAGTTTTTATTATGCCGCACTGACGAGCAAGAAATTATATCCGAAAACAGTGAGACGATCGTTTGCGGTGATTGCGAGATCATCATTAATTGTTTTCGAACGATAAACAATTTTTTTTAGCTGCGCGTTATATATCTATATGCGCGCGTGTGTGTGTACTTTAATGGCCCGCGCGACCCTGATGTGTTTTCTTGCACCGAATATATATTATAACGCGAAGATGCAGTTGTCGTCCGGTGTGTAAATTGTCATCCGTACACTATTGTTATAATAGGAAACGTCGAAGAGAAGCTTGAGATACATAACGCAGCTCGCGAAAAACCAATCGTTTTTTCCTCTCTCGAGTGCTTTTTTTTCTATATAAACGAGCAAACCGCCAGAATGTCCGTATATTTTTAAACAATATTACACAATGCACAGCCGGCTGATTATTTATTCAAATAAATATAACCTCGCGTTAGTACAGATACACAATCGTTATCCGAAGGACAAGCAATTTTTTTACTCTCGACCAAGCATTAAAGTATGACGGAAATTAAAGTACATCCGAAATTTCGAGTTTCCAAGCAATGAGAAGACACGAAAACACGTGCACGCATATACTATATATTTCACTCTCCTGATGAGTGTATATATACATAGTACATGCATGTACATATGTCTCGTGTATAATAAATACGTGCAGTATATAACAGATAGGCAAAGATCATAAAATTGACCGCATGATCCGTCGCGCAGGTGAGCAGTTATGTTCGCATGGCAGCAAGTGGACCGCTGAAAGCGTCTTCGCGTCGAGGGAAGAACCATAATCATGCCGGAGCCCTGACACTCGGGTCCTCCTCACCGTAAGTAGCTTCATTGAATATACTTTATTTTTATATCCCACTCCCGTGTATTATACAATCCACTCGAAGGAAAAGCTCTCGTGCTGCAACGCTTAAGTATAGCTCCTTGAAATTCCCTGGATTTGAATTTTCCATTGTTTTGCGACACTATACCTATATATATCGTACAGAGTATATAGTATATACAATATAGCACACCTTTTGCACTAAGTATAGCGGCGACGGCGGCCCATTGTTCCGCTCACGCCTAATCTCGAAGTTTTTACAGTCCGCGCAGTCTCTCTCTCTCTCTCTCTTGTTAAGCTATACTAGAGAATTAACGAACGTCCGACGGAGACGACTTATGTAAGCATTGTCGCGTGAAGTGTCGCCGGAAGTGCATGGAAAGACGTCGGTTCATCTCAATTTTTGCGCAGACTTTTCAACGATGCAGCCTGTGATTGATATTGGCCACAGGTGCGCGAATCGTGCGTCAGCGAGGAGATATATCTACTGTATTTTGACGTGCTTAAATTTATATATATATTCGTCGGGACAATAAAGAGCGTCGTTCAGAAAATTGTATGCTTTTAGAGCCGTTTTTTGCCAAATAGAGCATATTTTAAAATGCATTCACAGCATAAAAGTAGGGCCGCGTATATAGCTAATATGCGTACGCATTTCTCTCGCGAATCTACAGTGTCTCGCAGCAATATAAAGAGTGGCGCGTTGAGGAAAATGACATAATTGCGGAACGAAAATGTCAGGCCTTCGATGTTTGCGCAAGACGATAAGCCCGACTCTTATGGCATAATAAGACACAGGATCCGATTACACACGCGGCGGCTTCGTAAACGACATTTTCGTGATTTACGGTGGCTCTCATACTCTCTACCGAAATACCACACCTTGTGGCTGTGTTGCTACGCGTTTATACACCTGAGATACCTGCCATATTTATACGAATTTTTTTACGGCCAATCATCGTTTCGTTCGATATGTAATTAGCTCGATATATCGTCACGCTAACCTATAGAGAAGACGTTAACATAATTCTAGATTCAGTTTCGCGGACGTATACTCGACCGCATATAAATCCGCTGAAAAATAGGCTATTTCCCACATTAAAGTCGCCACGATATCCACGCAAGCTCCTACATAATATAATAAACAACATCAATTTTGGCTCGTTGAACCTATTAAGCTTCGAGAGGCGCCGCGTAGGTGTACACCGGAGACTCTATCAAGGTCTCTCCTTATTCGCTTCCCTAATGTATATCTTCTTCGCTTTTTCATCAAACGCTAATAAAAGTAACGAAGAGAATCTCGACGACCATCATCAGCGAGCTGTTTTAAATTTATCGTTATAAAATGTTTTTCTCGCTCCTAACGTCATCGTGAACGTAACATGGAGGAAACGAAAAACCCGAGCGGCGGTACTTGGAAATTCGAAAAATCTATTTTTAATAACAATATTAATTCATTATATTAACTATCCTGGTGAACTCGAAAAAGAACAAATACCTATATAGATAAGTCCAAGTTCCGATAACTTTCAGTTATCATAAGGCACACGTTTATACACGCTGCTCGACTATAGAATAGTTTGTCTTTTAAACTTAAAGTGCAAATTAAAAATCAATAGATAATTGCCCCCTCAACCTACACATTGTTATTAGAACTTTACGATTGTATGCATTTATTATAGACAATTTTATAAAAAGTTCTCAAAATCAGTTCGAGCGCAATCTTCGCTCAATTTTCGTCAAGAACGAGACCAAACCACTGCAATAAAAGACACTTATACACATCTCATCCACACATCAAATTAAGAAGCATTTCTCCCATCAGCATGGGAAAGAAAAACACGAGCATCTGAGAACTAAAGCTCGAAGGTCGATCTCTCTCTCTCTCTCTCTCTCTCTACTCTCATCTCACTCGGGCAGCTGCAGCAGTAGTAAGCAGCGCGTAGTGTGTCGTGCTAATCTTAGAGAGGGCTAGCCTTGTGACCGTGACGCGCCGCCTGCGCGTCTTTTTCCGCTACCGCTTTTCTCTCTTCTATATCTGCGGACGAGCCAGTGGTTGACTGGCTGCGGTTTCGCTGCGGCTGCGTTCTCTATAGAGATCTATATGTGAGCATTTCTATGGGGAAATATGCAATAACTTCGTTCAAGAATCATCGGTGCGACCTCATAAACGTTGAGTTTTTATTATTGAGCAGAGTGGCTACTTTTCATTGATTTGCTCATGTCAAAATTTCCATGAGAGAAAGTAATAAATTTTTGTTTTTAGAAACGAATTTATTGCAGATTTCCCTTAGAAATGCTCGTATAATACATTCGGTTATTCTGTGCGATATCGCACATATTAGGTCAGCAGAGGGTCGTTGCATCATCGGGATGATAAACATACATATTTCTAGAAGGCCTTATACTATCACTCGAGAGATTAGGCCGATTTCGATTGTACAATGCGATGTGTAGACGAGAAGATGAGAGAAACCGAATTAGAACGAGGGACACGATGTTGGGCGTAGGAGAAGAGTTAGTCGTTTTATGCGACGAGTATTCTATTATATATATATATGTAGCTATCGGCTTGTGTGTATGTATGTGTACCACTTGTTGTCCGCTTTGCATACGGTGAATATGCTTGATTTTTACGACGCTGATTTTTTGCCTTGCGCGCGACATTTGATAGCGGTTTATAGCTCTGCAGCGGACTTTGCCTTGTACAGTGCAATAGCTGCTATACTGTAGCGCAGCTTTGCGAGATTTATGCGTGTACAGCGACGATACGTTCCGATGTATATAATATACGTTCCTTTGAACCTGATGTACAGCATATATATGTGTTACTTGATTTATCCCGCGTAAAACTACATAGTTTTTTCTTTATTTTATTCCGATATACGTATATGTTGTCGAATCCGTCGATGACAGATTATATGGGAGAGAGTTGTACAGCCTCTGGCTTCGGGAAAATAGACAATTTTTTGTTTATTTTTCTCGAAAGTATACCTTGTTATTTTTTCCTCGTCAAAGACTGACTAGTTGAAGTATTTTTATGATTGTTTAGATATGCTGACGAGAGAGCGCCGTTTGTTGATTTAACTTATGTTCTTAGTCACGCTGTTACATACTGCATCAGCTTTTCTCGAAAACACACAACCGATAGTATTGTTTTTCCGACACCGTACACACACACACATATACATATGTCTATAGCTTTGGCCGCAGCAAATAACGAGCATATTGTATTCGCATATATGCCTCATACGTCGAGAGAGAGAGAGAGAGAGAGAGAAAGAGTGAAATGTAACGAAGCGCCTATAAGTTGATTATCAGCATACGCGAGAATTTTAGATGCAAACTATTCACACTGTATATATGACCGCAATTTTATCCGCGCACGTTTGGAATCCAGGCGTAATTTGACAAGTGAAAAGAGTCACTCTGCTGTATAGCATCTCCGTCATCGTGGCGTCAATGAAAAAGAGTGCATAAGTGCCTCAAAAATACAGGCCCTATAATGCGCATACGATCTAAAAATAATCACCTCGACTTATTTTCGAAGCGTTGCTCATTCCGTTAATTTGGCCGACGGAGAGAACTCGAGTAAAAGTGACTAACAACACAACACGCGCGCTTATTTCGCCTGCGCGCAGTCGCGCACCTGCTCTTCTCGCGCTAGTATAGTATTCTCCTCTAATTATCGCCGTGAAATTCGTTTCGTCTGTTATTTCCTCCCCAAGTTGGGCCAACTTTTTAACGCCTTAATCGGAACTATCTCTCGTTTTGGCGCAACACAGCACCGAGCAAACTCTTAACTGCAAAAGTGTCTTGTAACTCGTTTTCGCGCGTAAAGTTGGAAATTATCGGTGTGGAGAAAATCGTCGCGTATCAAATCGATCGAACCGATGGAACGACTCGGAGTATTTTGCAAGTGTAATTCGCGGATCGCGTCGCGCTTATAAGTATATAGATAGTTTTCGGGCGCGAGGTCGAGATGGGATAGGTATATCGCGCGCTACTGGCGTGGCTTCGTTTCAGAGCTTTTATCGCGAGATCCACTTAAATAAGACGGGATTGTGACTTTTTTATTTTTCAGGTAAAAATGAAGCTGCGCAAATATTGCTGTACAAAAAACCATATATATATTCGGGGAAATCAAAATTGTTTTACTCGATTTCAAAACGAATGCAAAACAAAAATAAATATCAAATTTTATTGCGGTATATTTGGTGGAGTAGTTCAAGAAATATTACGGCACACATACGTGGTTCCAACTCCAAACACCGCAAAACGTGTTTTTTTATGAAGCTGAACATTTTACTATTCCATAGCTTGCTCTGGGAGGAAGCAATTACGCCTAAAATAAGCCTCTCCTCTAGTTGTAAAACTGTAGTTTACTTATACGTACGTACGTATGATGTGGTATATCGACTTTGAACATAAACTTTGAACACCAATATTTCGTTATCAGGTTCTCCGAATATTTAACAAAACTGTTCGCAAGCTCGTCTCATTTTAACGGCTACAATCTCGAAAACACGTAGTCACCTGATGCTTTTCCGCGCGCACATGAAAGACAGCCTAATTTCGGGCGCCAACGCTAGGCGGCGGTTCTTTCAGCCTCCGGCGGGATGAGCCTCATTGTTTTGCACCTCCGCCAGAATCCAATATGCGATACTCCGTTATTGCTCCGGGATTATTGAATTTTTCTTTTTTCTTTTTCTTTTTTAAGTAAAAGCGCAGCCAGAGAGTATACGCGTTGGAGCTTACAAAAGTTTTAGCGCTGTTTGTCAGGTCTAAACGTGACTGTATTTTTGGCAGAATGACTTGTCGGACAAATTTCTTCTGGCGTTCGCGTTATGAGCTTGTTGCTTTGAAAGCTCGAGGAAAGTTTGTGTGCAGCGCTTTACGAATTTATTGTGCTGCAAAAGCTCGAGGCGGAAGCTTTTCTACTGTGTTCTCCGCGGATTATTTTTGGATAAATGAAAGCGGCGCCTTGGGGAATGTTGAAAATAGGGTTTTTTTAGAATCTGTGTTGCGGTCAAGATCGAACCGCGGCTATATCGAAAATTATACACGCCTATATATAATAAACGACATATTACATTTGGCGCGCGGCTTGTTTAACGAGCTTTATCAATAAATTCACATATCTCATAGATGCACACGTACAGATGAGAAACTGTTATTTGCTTTTCCACTCGCGGCAGCTGACACATTCGAATTTGTTGTAAAGCTATATCGAAAAATACGTTGATCACGGACACTCTTGCTGCGCAGCAGGAAGTTTGAGAAATTTAATGCTCCTCACGCAGCTGGCTCTTATCCGATAAATCATTATTTTATGCTTACTTTGGGACATTCCGTATCGATTAAAACTGCCGGCGACGTAACGTCGAGTTATGCCCTTTTGCCGCATCGTCGCACTATCTTTTTTAGCCGCTGCTATAAATTTCTCCGCTATAAGCTAGGCGCGCGCGCGCGCGCGCGTGAATCGAATGAAAAAGCTTCCGCGTGATAAATTTCACGTCTGACTGCGTACGAATGGGAGACGAGTGTTATAGCAAATTATATTTACCTGATGCTAAACATTTTTTCCCCGACGACGATTTATATACATATATTCCGATAATACTTGCGCAGTTCAAATATGCGAGCTATTCGTGGTATGTATATATAATTTATTGAAACGTTGCTCTATATATAGTAAAAGTATGGCGCATATCAGAGAATAAAAGAAAGCATAATTTGTAAAGAAGCTCATTAGATTTCTCTTCTCCTAGTGCACTCGAGGATCCATGTAGCCCTCTCTCGACTCGATTTTTTTTCATCTTCATGCCTCATTTCAGGAATCTGTGCGCTGTATCCGATCAAGAGATTTCTCCGCGACGAGGACGTTTTCGAACAAGTAGCCCTCTCTAGGAGACGAGTTCTCTCTACAGCTTCTTGCGCCAAAATAACTGGAAAATCGATTTTTTTCGGTTCCCTGGAGAAAGTGGTTTACGGTGCTCAAGAGCAGCTCTAAATGTCGACGTTTATTTTTTTTTTCTCTTTCAAAGAATTCGTTTACGCTCGCCTTTCAAGACGCAGCGAGTTTCTCATGCAAATACACTCTGTGCCATTTGAAATTGAATTTTTTTTTACGTTTCTTCTGAAAATCTGTGCGCTTTCAGTCCTCGGTTATCAGTTCGGTTTGATGGTCACACGTGCGCGCAACTGGCGTGGAAAAAATGGTTTCTCTTCATATATAGTCACGATTGCGATCAGTGTACACCGAGGAGTGGAAATTATAGTTATTGATACCCGGGCTGATGATATAGCGGCTAATTGATTAGAAACTCTTATCGTATTGACGTTCATTGCGCATTAGATGCCGATCTTTATGGTGATATCATGCTAGGGTGTCATTAAAACCGAGCAGACGCGTGCGAAAATAAACATGATCCATATTTAGTTTCTCTGTCCATTAGGAATGACTCGTATTACTCGTATCATAATATAATCCTCTTCCTCGTTCAATAAGACAAATGAATTTTCCGAAGATTACACACACACACACACACACACACACACATTGTATCCAATTTCATTTTACACAATTTTTCAGGACATTTCAGCGGTAAAAATGTCAATGTTAATCAATACAAATAGTACAATATACAGAGGTAATTAATCGGCTGTTATTTAGCCGATCCCCAGTCAGCCGAGTCACCTTCACACAGAGCTTTTTTATCGTCCATATAATTAGGCTGGCGAGGAAGCACTACCTCATCACCCTCGAAAAATCCCCTGTGGCTCGATCGCACTTTGCTGACTTGCTATTACACTACTCCCTCCCCCTTTGTCGAGCTGCGCGCTTCACTCTCTCTCTCTCTCTCTCTCTCGGTTACGCCCGCTTTTCTTTTTTTTTCCTCCCCCTTGAGTTTCCGGATCATCCGGTCAAAAGTGGGTATATTTTTAGGAGCCGGGCCGGAAGTTTCGCGAGCTAACTTTTCGAGCAGAGCTATTGATTTATAGGGGGGGGGGATGCACTCAAAGCTCTAATACTCCTTAGCTGTCTTTCCACTTAGATGAGTCCTTTGGAAATTACATATGGCAGTGCGGATGGGTCTCCTTTTCGAAGCGAGTTTTCGGCTTTGCAGATGGCTCAGGATAACAATTTCTTATCGCTGAATTTTTATATATTCTGATGACAAGCTTCAGGTGTTTTGTGTATAGTATATACTTGCCAAGCCCACATCATCATTGTTATGTATATAATCTCCCCGTCTCCGATACATCACAAGCATTATATTCTCTCGTCGTCGTCAGCTGATAATGATAAAAAGCTCGCGTGCGGGCGAAAACTCATCTCTTCAGGCTGGTATTCTCAGCGGGAATAGAGAAAGAGAGAGATTCACCTCGTAATTCCTAATAGCTGCGCTCGCGCGCGGCTGTCGCTGCTCGAAAAGAAAATCACGTGGTCGCATGGTCGTAAATTTTGGGCGAGAAGTTTGTCTTGCGTTATATATATATAGTGGAGCCGGCGCGCTGAAAGTTGGCTACTTTCGACCTGTCACTATAGGAGTTATACTTTGACACGGATTTAGGACACAATGCTTTGCTTTTTTGGGGGGCGGTTGTTGTTGGGGGTTTAGTTCTACCTTTTTCGAGCAAGTATATGGTTTTAGTAAGAAAATTTAAACTGGATATGTACGTGCATTGATTCAATGTTCACTAAATTTGTAATAATACTACAAGCCACTTGATTGCGATGAATTCACAAAGCCCGAGTATTCATCAAGCGAATAGTATGAAACTAAAATTTCATTAAAATCCGTCGACCTATATTGAATCCTGTACGGATTTAATAAAAGCGTTTCCCGATAATAGCACAAAACCACTCGTAACCCCTCACTCTATAATTATTGCAAATTCTATCTACCTCGTCAAAGCTTCGTTTGAGCCTCAAAAAAGCTCTCGAGCTTTCCCTCAAAAAGTTTCTTCTATGCACTCGTATAAAACGCGTAACTTTACCGAAATTTCATCGGTCAGCGTCGAGTAGTGTAATTCCATTCTGAAGAAAAACATCCCCTTTTACCACGCGTACGAGCATAGTTTCTCTCCGGCTGTTGTCACATGTAATAGAATGAAGTATCCCCGTCGTCTATGTGAAAAAAAAACAAAAACCTAAGCACATATATAAGACAGAAAAAAATCCTATTATACTTGCCGACGAAGAGAAAGACAAAGTGCAGTAGAGCTCCATTAAGAGCCATTAGATCATCTCCTCCTCCTACCTATAGGATGCTTTAAGTAAATCGCGGTGGAGAATAAGTTTAGGGAGAATCCGGATCTTCTGCCGCGTCACGTGAAAAATGCAGATGAGCCAATAGTGGTGGTGCCGTCGAACGGAACAAAATCCTCCGACTCGTGTGTATGTGTGTGTGTGTACATATTGTTGCAAGAACTTGCTTACTCATGCTCGCAGCTATATGAGAGTCTAAATATTTCAAACGGGAAAAACGATGAGGAGTCCTTTGAGTAGGCGGAGAGCCGGAAACAAAGACGAGAGAGATGAGCGCAGTTATATAAACGGTTTTTTAGCTCACTCTTACTCGCTCGTTTTTCTTCCAGTGCTGATGCTCTTTGTGGGCCAAAAAGCGCCCACTACTGCACGTACTTTATTACGACGTATATTTCTGCGACGATAAACGGCCCTTTAATCGTCTCTATCCCTCCTCCTTCTCTCTTTCTCTATTTCTCTCTCTCTCTCTCTCCACCGCGACTAGGTGGAATCTCGGCTTTTATACGTCGGCTTTGCAACCATCTCTCTCTCTCTCTATATATATATACTCTCTCTTTATGTGTTGATCCCGAGTCTTTGAGGGCAAAGATGGTGATGTTTTTTTTTCTCCGGGGAGAACTCGTCGTACGGACGAGGAAAGTCGTGATTACCGGTCCGGAGCTGGAAGTGCCGGATTACGTTGGTTGGCTCGATTCTTGAGGGGATGGAATATTGGATTGATGCTACTGATGGAAGAAGAGGTCAACGGCTCTATTTATTCGGATTTGACGAATTGATGGGGATAATGCTGCTTTTGCTGGATGGTTATATTGCAATGTTTGATGCTATAAACTTTGAATATTAATGCGAGCAGTGCGTGTGTATAAGACGTTGTTTGGAGATGCTTTCGAAGAGGGCGATGGGAAAAATGTTTTTCAGTCTGCAACCACTTTAGACGTATTCTCTTCCCGCCGTCACTTAACCGTTCATTAACCTACTTCCATTCCCCGGGGCTCTCCTTATATACCCTTTCTTCTGAAATATTACTCTCATAAAAATTCTGTGTATTACATACCTTCCGAAGACTCGCATCTGTGTATATAATAAAATAATAGCACAGCACGTGTTTCTCGTATAAAATATATAGTTGTCTATATACATTCGATATGCAAAATATTCTATGCATATAGACGTATATAAACGAAACATACGCCGAGAGTCAAAGTTTTTGTTCGCACTAATTGGAGCTTCTTTTAATATTAAAACTCGGTTATAATAAATAATTCGGCGAAAACTTTATCACAGGCGCGCCAGGAGTCGGATATAGCGTATGAGCACAGTTATAATACGCACTCTATAGCTATTTCGCACAATAGCAGTGGTACTATAAATATATAGGTGCGTCTAGTCGAGCCGTAAAAGCTTCATTATTCTAATTGATCCCACCTAGTTAAGCGCGGCTTTTATTAGCTCGACCGATGCATATATATATATATATATATATACATACATATGTACAGTAATGTACTATATAGCCGTACGAAGGAAATAAATTTCATTTGTTTTCCGCGATCATAAATTCTCGTATATAAGTAAGTGCTTTCCAAATTTTCAATCTCGCGATACGTATAGTTTTCGTAAACATAAGCCGTTCGGTTGAGTTTCAAAGCTGCGCACACAGAACCTCGCGGATTATAATATACGGGCTGGCATAAGGAGGCTCGTGAAAACGAACGATTTCCCGAGCAAGGAAAAGCTCTCGTCAAAACAACGCTTTACATCTCTCTCGCGAGATTACAAAGTTGCCTCGACGCTTTGTTCTCTGATGCTGGAAAGCAAACTATAATCCACATCAGTCAATCCAAAAAAGTGATGTAAAATAAAAGCTGCAGAGTATCGCCTCGAATAAAAAAAGAACAGCAACTGCCTTTACAGGACAAATTATCCTCCTCTTCTTTTGCTCTCGTCGGTTCTTTGTCTCTTCGTCGCGCGCCTTTTTTCCTCGGCTTCTCGAGGCCATTAAAAGTCAAGAGCCGGTCGGTCTTTACAATGGACGCGTAAATAAAGCGATGGCTGATGAAAAAAGGAGAGAGAAAGGGTCTTTAAGCAAAGGCAAAGGGAACAGGCGATAGTGATTTCGATGCAAATATTTATCGCGCGCGACGTTGTTGCGAGGTCTTACATATATATGTGTATATATATATATATATAGCCGGGTGAATAAAGCACGAGCTTTCGATTTAAATATAAAGCTCGCGCAGGGAGAGAAGAGGCTCGTCGAGAGCTGCTGGGATGCAGATAATACACTTTGATGTTGCACATAGCTGCTGTAATGGATTTTGTTTAATTTCGTCTGCTTTGAACATACGCTTCGAGGCGAACTTTTTTCGATCCGACGAGGAGAATCTTCTGTAAGAGTATCTACATAATAGTAGTTGTCGTGTCGATTCGCAATAACTTATGTCGATGTTTATACGCGATTTCTTTTCGCGCAAGCTCCGGCATCCGTGCAAGTGCCTTTCCCGTTCCGGGGAAGACTTTTTAGCTTGCGTAAATCTCATTCTGCCGTTTTCAAAGATCCCTTTATAGAAAAGGCATTTCGCGGAATACGCTGTTTTTTTATACATCGTTATAGGTCGTTATAGGTATATCAATACACACCAGCAGTAGAATAAAATGAAAAATTAACTCCGACAGTAGCACTCACACTGGCACTAGGAACAAATCGCTCAATTTAGCGCACAACAGAGCAGCCTCTCGACAGTCGAGTCGTTCTCGCGTATATATAGCTGATGCGAAGGTACTCTTCCCCCAAAGCGAATAGTCGTACCGTACGGAGAGTTATACACAGTATAGAGCCCCTCGCGCAAAGTAATCCAAGGCAACAACAGCCGCGTGTGTGACATCAGGCGCCGGCTCTCGCAATCCTGCCGTTTATTTACGCAACTCGTCGTTATTCTCCTACCGGGTCAATAGTTGCACAGGCCGCACTATATAGATCAGTAGTGCGAGTGTATTAAAAGGCTGCCATATACACCTCTCTCTCTTTCTCTCGAATTGAATAAGAGGGGTTCTTAAGTGTGCCCTCTTTGCCGAGAGAGAGAGAGATAAGGACAGCTTATGCTGCACCGCTATTAATCAACGTATTGTAGCGACGAGGCTAGAGAGATTGCGATATTTTCATTAGGCGCTTCGCTGACTCTGATCGACTCCGAATCCGGTCCTTCTGTGTGTGTATTGTGAGATAGGGCTGCAAAGAGGAGGGAGCGAAAAGAAAGTTTGTACGTCGTGCGATGGAATTTGGTGTGGGGATTAATTTTTTTTTTATATCCTATATCGGCGCGCGATTATTGAGAACGTGGATAGGATGAGAATCGAATGTAATTCACGGTAGTAGGGGGTGTTATATTCTTAGCTCTTGTGGCTCTGTTTTTATTTTTGCGTCTGCGGTTCACGTAGAGGATTTGTTTTCTTACAAAACATATAATAGCTATAAAGTTATTGTTGTTGGTCGAAGAAACAACGAGAGTTGTGTACTCTCGCAGTAGTTGGTGTCTGGGTATAGTCGGACACGCAGCTATACTTAAAATACTTATGATTATACGGGACCCTTGTGTTTTGCGAAAACATATTAAATTCAAAGATAACTTCAAGCCCGTTTAAGCTTATCGTCTCGAGAGAATAATAAACATATGGCACGCTACTGATCAAAGCTTACCCTCTGAATCAGATCTAAACACATTCTTTCAAGCATTATAGCACAACACGCAAACATCGCTCTCGTATATGTGTCTTATGTAACACACACACACACACACCGAATATTATTTCTCGCTTTACGATCCTACATTATAGTGTCGCATATACGCAAATAGCGCGCACACGCAGTACATAAAAGCTCGATCCACCGCGGAGCATAAACCTGGCCGAAAATAAACACTCGTCTTTTTGGGTAACGTTGCTTTTCTCGCAATACCCCGCTCGAAAAACGGTGAAGTGTCATTGTTTTGCTGTACGAAAAAAAGTTAAAACCTGTTTTCTACCCCAAGATCAAGTGTTTTATGCAGGGTTCTGAAATAAACAACTTTTGGGTACAGCTATAGCATGAGCGGCCCAATTGAATTTACTCAGTGTTTCGAGGGCGAGAACGGAAAATGGATTATCATGAGAATCAAAGTACAGGAAGAGAGCTTTAACATGATACTATTTTTTTGTTAATTTTTCTGATAGCCGAGAAAACAATCTTTAGAGACCCATTTCTTGGGATCGCGAATTTTCATTTTTTTCTACTATTCCATGTCATGTAGAACACTGAATGTTTTCTTTCGGATTGCCTCATATAAAACTATTCGGGATACAAAAAAAGTCAAGAGGATAATATAGAGGAAATGATATATATATAGCCAGAAAACACGCGCAGATACGTAGATAAGTGCGAGAATTCGGTCCGCATATATACACGGCGCACATATAACGCCTGAAGCTGAAGCAGAGCGCACTATATATCGAATTCCCGAAGTTAGCCTATCCACAGCCGGCGTCTCCATGTTAATCGCACGGCGTGATTAAGCTGCGCGCTTCATTAAGTCCGCTGCCTCTCCTAGAATTCGGGGATCAAAATTCGAGAGTTTCCCGCGGCGCCGCTGCAAGCTCACATGTACTTCTTCTTCCGGAAAGATCGAAACTGTATATGTATATATCAGCTCCAAATTCGCGACTAATACTTCGTTCTCGGGATTAGGAAAGCGCAGTATGCAGAGACGCATATGTAATGTAGAGAGCATTGTTTTTGCTGCAGCGTTGAAATTGCGACGTTAGTATATTCAGGAGTCTAAATAAACGCGTCATGAAAATTCATTTTCAGCTGAAATTAACATTTAGAAAGTGTGTTCTGAGTAAGTTTAATTTGAAAATACTCGCGTGATATACAAAAGCTTTCAAGTCGTCGTATACCTCCGCGCCGGCGGTGGTGGTTGCTTCTGTGTGAAAATAAGCTTTCTTTATGATAAGCGAGGCGAGGAATTCTCTGGCGAGCTTAATCAAAAGAATGCTTCCCCTTTTAGCATATCAGCCATACCAGCTTCTCTCTGTGTATTGCAATTATTTTATAAATTAAAGTAAAATCTTTTTTTGTTTCCTTTAATACACACACTAGAACGATTAAGTTAACCGGTGATTCGTCGTGTATATTATATATAGGGTTGGCAAAACTATACTCCAGGGACATTTCGTGTACTCGTCATTCATTGCGTTAAACAATAGCTCCAAAAGCAGCTTTCAACTTTGTTGCAGCGCAGTTCGAATTGTTGGTTTTCTGGCTATACCAAAGCGATGGAATATTTCTCTCCATTGTTTGATCGAGCTTCCGCGATATGCACTCGGATCGTATCGCACATATACCATTTAGCACGTGTATTATACGCTATACTGAGACAGCTTGCGAATCTGAATTTAATATGTATAAACTCTCTCATCTCGTCAAATGGAGAGAAAGGAGCTCTGAAGTGTATAATATAAGAGATCGGGTTCGCGTGCTCGAATAAAAAAGAATTCGAAATTGGAAATTCCGAGATTATATAGAATTGCGTCGGGAAAACAAAGCTAGAGTATAGTCTGAAAAATCGAATATCTCTCGGCGGACGGTAATCGAGGATCGCGTTTCCAAAGCGCGAGAAATGGCAAACAAAAAAAAACTGTGCTTTCTCCCTCTGCATAATGGCCGGAAAAGAAAGAGAGAGACTGAACAAGCGATTTGTATTATAGAGAAATAATGAACAGAGACAGATTGAGCGACGAAGTTCTCGGTAAATTTCCAAATAATTTCGCGTCGACGATCGTTTTCTACTCAAATTGAAATATTAGAAGTGAGCTTAATAAGCAGACAACGTATCCTCGAACGTCGAAAGACAAAAAAAAACGGGTTGTTCGTTAACCCAGCGATAATTACAGAACTTTTTTTTGCTGGATGAACACGTACAATCATACTCAAACACTCATCAACTGGGATCTTACGTTGTCTATATCATTCTCCGATGCTCAATACCTCGTCTGTATACACACAAACAGTGTATAAAAAAAACGTTGAATTACTATCCCATCATGGAAGAGCAATTAAAGAGCGCGAGTGTATATAACGTGCACCTACATCAAGCTCTCTCTCTCTCTCTCTCTCTCTCTGTTTGCCGCTGAACGTCCGAACGACTCTGTATTATATATACCCGTACTACTCGCCTTCGTGTTTACCAGGAGAATCTCTCTTACATCCCCGCTAATTCGGTCGATAGCGATAAATTAATTGCCCTCGGTGGCGCACTGGAAACAAAGGCAGATCGAAAAGGGTTGGCCGTATTCGAAGACACGAGTATAACGAGAGGAGGACGGACTGACATACGCACCGCACATTATACATCGCGAGAGAGAAAATAGTCGTCTTCGATATATGCGCTGGATTTGCTTCTCTGCACTTTTTCTTTTTTTGATTGGACGATGAGAATTTTTTTTTGGAATTTTAATTGTTATTCTGGGTGATATACGAGTCTTTTACTGATGGACAAGCTTGAACGTCGCGAGTTGTGTTTTATTATCAGACGCCGTGCAGCCGATGTTATATACTGTGGAAAACATATGAAGCTTCGTGTATGTAATGCCTGATGGAAAAAAAAAGTTTTATGGACAAGTCAGCAAAGTCCGCGTAAAATCGACACGCGCGCGCGCTGTGCACTTTTATGATTTTCACGCTATCTCACCAGGCGATCTGTAATAGGATTATACCTATATATGCACACACATCCTTTGCTTCTTTTCGCACACGCGCATCGATTTCGCGAAACAATAACGCGCGCACGCTCCGAATTCGTCTATATCTTCTTTTCCTCATCGTCGGCTACAAATTGCTTCCGATAAAGTGCGCGGAGTGAGGTGTTCGCTTTAATCAAGTAACTGCAGAAGAAAGCGAGAAAAAGTCTCATTTATATCTTTCTTTTTTTTTGTTCCTATATCAGACGGTCGAAGCGAGAGCGGCAATATGAAGCCGGTCAGCGCGTTTCTCGTTCGCAGAAGAAATGACGGAAACAACCCTGGGGTGCTGTGAAACATTTATTGCGCGTACTCGGAAAAATGTATCCGAGCTATAAAGATCCTTTCTTTTCCCCTTGCTACTGCTGCGAGAGCAGCAGATATACATATACATAGAACTCAAATGTCTATATACTTCGAATTAACGCAGTTCTAACTTGATTGGAAAGAACGTTTGTGTATACTGAAATATGTTTGCGTAACCTTTTGTCGCTTCTAATTAAAATTGAACGTGCTATTTTTGAAGTGCGAATAATACACTATTGACACAGAGCGTGAAGCTGATGTAAACGCTCATTAAAATTCAACCCGTACTGCCAATGCATTCATTTGAAAAAAGGCTCATCATCGTCGCAATTAAATCGCGCACGAGTATATCTTGTCGAACACTGAGGGGCGATACATTTCAATAGCAAAAAAATTTCACTCACCAATATCGGTTTTAAAATAAAATTATGGAGAAAGAAAAAAATGCTCTCGCGTAACTTGTAATTAAGCTCGACACGTATCAGCGCGTGTGTTTTTTAAATGAATGGACTCTATATACGGTCAGCGCGCACTCGACGCTTCGATTATCAAGCGGTTTTTCAGGAGACTCGTTGGATACAAAAGCGTCGGAATTATTAATATCAATCGGTGCACTTGTGTAATGAATCTCAATTGAATTTCGCGGACGTGGATTACGGCGACATCAATGCCGTTGGATGTTCGATATTTTTAACCAGTTTCTTTTGATGAATTTTTATTGTGAAAATTTTGGAAATGATAAGCGCACTTTATTCATGTGCATGGATATACGTGCTTTTCTGTATATTTTGAAAGATATGAATAATGTACGGCAATAACACACGGAGGGAGAAATATATAGCACGAGCGGCCTAATATTATAATGCAGTTTTCATGGCGTAGCGCGAACAGTGGGCGCACAGAGACTAGAGAGACGGAAAGTTCAATCGGTAGGGGCAATCCAAAACTATTTGGTTTTAAGGATACTTTGACCATCAAAAATATAATATGAATAATGGGTTTCGACAAACTTTACTTACTAGCGTTTATATATTTTATTTTTTCGAATAGATATCAAACTTTTTGGATGTCTAACTGTCAATCAAAATTACGAGCGCGAACGATACGACAAATGATTCAGATATTTTGTGTGCACATTATAACTCGATGGGATCGATGGACATCGCTTTTTAAGGATTTTTATATCGAATGCACGTAGTAGAGTACATACAATACGCCTGGACATAACTTTTTTATAGGGTTTGCATTACTCCATTTACGCGGTGTATATACGCAAGGCCATTTCACCCGATCGGATTGCGGTCCCGCGACTACTTATAATTTGATTGCCTAGCTAGAACAGCATTTACTTTTGGAGCGGCATCAGGAATCGAGTTATATCGTTGTGAACGTTTTGACTGTGTATTTCGTTCATTTGATTTACAAAAAAAAAAAAAAATATCGCGCTATATAGAAGCGTTTTTTTCTCTTTAATAGTAAATAAATTCACGACTTTTCGCTAATTAATATATCTCGAGATCTTGGACAGAATCAAACTAATAAATCTCAAGACGCGGTCTGCGGAAAAGCGTGAAGGGCTATTAATTTAAATTTAAACGCGGACTTCCCGATATACACACACACACACACTACAGTTAGAGGTACTCTCGAGGCCTTCCCTTTGCGTCCATTATACATTTACAACGATTCTCCTCGGGTTTGAATCCCTTTAAAACCCTGTAACAAATCCTCGGCTATACGGATATTTTCATTTCGCCGGGGAAAACAATCACTGCGTCCTGGCAGTAGTATAACACGTCTCGGCGGTAAATTCAAAACGCTGGATTTTTTAGTACGCGGTTGAGTGAATCCGCAACAACTCCGGCGGCAAATCTCCTCGGGATCCTGTCGAGTTTAATTTCGTTTTTGTTTACTTTCCTTCTCTCTCTGCGAATTAAAGTGCGTGTCTCCGACGATGTTGAACATTTCGAGGAGATGTGTCCTGTGTAAATGTTGCCTTTTGTAACATATATATAGCTATACACAGAGTTATTCTGGTATAGGATGTGCGAATAATATGATTTGTCCTCGGCCGAGGCTGCGTCAAAGTTCTATTTTCTTCTGCGTAACGTCCACTCGACGAGAGGTTGCGCTGAATTATTATTATCTTTGCGATGCGCGAGCGAAACTAAAACACGTTTATTGCTCTGGATTGAAGCAGTATACTGCACATCCTATCTCATATTCAAAATTCTCTGCGATTGTGGAACGTCGATTCGACTATAGCATCACGCGATCCGCAAATCCAGTACATATAGAAACATTAACTCTGCGCTGCGGGGTGTCTCGGCCCTTATCGAAAATCCAAGATTTCCACAGCTATACGCTCAATTTCGCTATCTCCCCATGTAATCGCTGACTTTGAACGATCGCGATGTGAATCTCGAGGATATAAAGCCGCGCTTTGTGCGCGGGCGTAAAATGACGACTGCATATATATATCCTTGAGAATTGATTAGCTCGAGTGCAGTATATAGTAGATCTCGTTGATTATTTTTAGTCCGATCGCACTTTGAGCCGAAAGACGACGCGTAATATTGGCTTTTTTTTATGGGATTTTCTCTGATATGCTGTACCGAGAGCAGGTGTGGGATTTTTTGTTTCAGTTGGCTTGATTGCAAGGAGCTTGATTGTTAGATGTAATTGCTGTTGGCCTGTAGCTGTTGTGCGTGAGAGAGCCTGAAGGTTGATGAAATTTGGTAATGAAATTTTTGGGAGAGAGAGAGAGAAGGTTGTTTCGCAATTGAAATTTCGCACTAGCGGTGTATTATTTGGAGAACACTCGCTTGTATTGAATTTTACTGTTTTATTGGCTCGTTTCGTAATTGCGCTGTTGGCGTAATTGCAATTTTTTTGATTCTGTTACTTATCCTGCACTGCACCGGACATTTTTAATTGCATAAAATATGGGACCAAAAATCCAAGCTTTTGTAGTATTTTTAAACTTAGCTTGATTATTTATTTATCTAAAAGAAAGAAAAAGTAGAGAATGTAGGGGGATTCGTTTGTTATTATAGTTTATTACGAAAGTAGAAGACACTAAATTTTAGGCCACACATTGAATTTTTTGATCGCAATAGTTGAACTCGAATATAAAACGGCTGAAAATTGCCGGTTAAGAATAGGAACGACGCGTGAATTTCTGCCTGATGATGAATGCAAATTCGTATAAGCGGATGCACTCGCGAGGAAAAGCGAGCACAGAGCGCAGCTGAGTGTCCGTCATTAGCTTCGGGTATCTCGCGAAAAGTTGGCCGCGCATGCGCGCGTGTGAATTATTGTAGTCACTGCTTAAATTCAGGATCAAAAAATCACAGGCGAATTTCCGCCTTGAAAATTTTTGTTACCCGATATTTTGCAAAATAACACAATGTATAGAAGCAAAGTATATTATTCCCAGAGAATAAAAAGCGGACACATAATCAAAGCGCCCCGAAAATGAAGTTCGCAATCAGAGATTGTACACCCAATGCATCCTTAAACAGCGAGAGCTGCGAAGCCTGGAATTTCTTCAAAAAAAAGCACACACACGTACAAGCTCAGCATATAGATCGTCGTCTCCTGCACAGCGCGACCTTTGAAACTGCGTCGCTCGCAGAGCAGCATTTTTCTCGAAATTCTCTATGACAAGGAGCCTTTCTCACTCGATTACCCGAGGCAAGCGGTATAAACGCACGAGCTGCTGCTGCTGCTGCCAAGCTCTTTTTCTCTCTCTCCTATGTATATACATAATATAAAAGGAAAATCGAAGAAAAGCGTGGCTGCCGCCGTAAAACTTTATTTCGTATAATATCTAAAAATCCGAGCGGGCGAAATTTTCCTATACTATCATAATAATAATGTAGCGCGTTATCGTCGTCGAGGTGATAGCGGAAATCCGCGACGAGCAGGTCGTGTCCGTGGTTTATTGCTTATCGGTGTATGTGGAATGATGCACATATATATATAACGGTTTCGTTCTGCAAAGTTTCTCGCGCTGTAGATATACTATAGCGACGATTACGTCGTTGTCGAAAATTCAATTTCGATAGCATAATAAATAGGTAATATGCATAAGCTTCTTTTCGGTGTCATAATTAGCCGACGCCGTTTGTTTTCTCGACAGCTGTCACGAGCAGTACTTCCCTCTGGTTTTTGGAGGCTAACGCGCATAATAATAGTACCGGCGTTAAATTATTGCTCATTTTTCTACGTAGTATACCGCGAATCGAATAACGATAATAAGAATCCTCATTTCATTGTCGTTGGTTTTCAAATTTTGTTTATTATTATTATATTATATCAAGCGCGATCCATCAAAATTACTCTCCGATGATTGATGTCGAGGTGATCTGCACACGACGTCCGATAAAATAGTTCGTGCATGCAGCATATGCCCGTATTATTATATAATACAATAGTCCAAATTGGCGCTCATCCTCCCGAAACACTGCTCGCCTACACGTTTGATCGATATATTCCGCGCGTATACGAAATCGAAAAGCTTCTTGCTGACCTACAATTATATGTCGCGTTTTTTTTCCCTCTCTCTCTCTCTCTCTCAGAAGCCCTGCAGTCCCTCGATAAATCAATGCGTCTTTCGGCGTAACATTTCCGTGAATTCAGCAAATCGATATTCCTGAGGAAGAAGAAAAAAAAGAACACATTATGTATACACCCTCGCCCATTGTAGACGAGCCGCATAAATGTGGTGCGACGATCAGTTGGATATAATGCGACTCGAAAACCACCAAACGTCGTCATATAATTTCGCGCGTCATCATCTTGTAGCTCGAAAAGCTTAACAACCGTCAGCAGCATATAGTACCTATACCATTATATCTAGCTAGGGAGACAATCGAATAATTTACTCGTCATTATATACGCGGGCGACGATGATTTTCCACGGCGCTTTTAAATCGCTGGCTCCACGACGATTCGCGTCAGAGGATAGAATACAAGATACATTTTTTATTTTGATTCAATATAAAATCGTCGTCGGCGGATGTAAAAAAAATTCCGCACTGTCTGCAAATGGATCAGCGGCTTTACCCACCATTATCATCAGTCGCGGATATGTCATCGTTTCTCCCGAAATAGAACGTGCGCTCTTAAGTGAGAGAAGAAAAAAAAGCCTAGAGGAAAATGGAGCCGTCGATAATAGACAGAATCGACCCTCGACGCGTAAAACAACGAAGAGGCGGCGGAGGCGAAAAAAAACTACTCCGACGAGCTTTTCACGCGCATAAAAGCTGCTTCTTGTATATAGGAGAGAAGCTTTTGGTATATACACACATTCTCGGCCTGAATCCGCACGAGGATGATCGCGAATTTCGCGCGGAGATATCTCTCGCGCGCGCGCGCCTCATAAATCGGAGCGTTTCTGCGGGTTTCGATACACTACTCTCGATCAGGTATAACGTCGTTGTATACACGCCTGACGTGACGATGCTCTTTTCCGTTGTATATAAATAATTCAGCAGTCGATCTTGCGTATGGATTTTTCATACACTTGGCGCGTACAAATCTGCGGAGATCTCTCTGAATTTTTGTTTGCGATCACGTCCTGCGTTACGATTATTATATATTATTAGGTATATCGAAGACACGTTCTATTTCCCCAACTTCTTTTAAAAAGGGTAATAATATACATCATCAATGACTTCCGACATCGTCCAGGGAATTAAAAAAGCATCTCCCGATGTCATCACTGTATACAGAGTCCCAAAACATTATCATCATCAGACGACAAGTAGCAGCAGCAGCTCATCCGCATGGCTAAGGATCTCCTCCTCATATATACCTCAAAGATCAAACCCCATTCGCCACGCCCTCGGGGGGTCCCAGTAGCAGCTTACACTGAAACGACCTGCCTCGAGAGATGTATATATATCCATCCACCTATATACGCACACACACACACACACACTCGGTAGCAGCCGATCGGCCTGTGTGACTGCACGAAAGTGCACGAGTGAGAGAGGCTACAACGGTTGAAGCTGCTGTCTGTAGGGAACAATGGCACCGAAGCTTCATCGCCGTCGTATTGTCGCCAGCTCCAACGTAGACAGAGCCTTGATAATATGCAGAGGAGCGAGCGAGCCCCGGAACACCAATTAAACGCGCCCAGGCTATGCGAGTAAGCTCGATTGGAAGTATAGGCTGCTATACTGCTGAGCTAGGTTTATTATAGCGAGAGCGATTTGGAGAGAGGGATCGATTTGTCCTTGACTATCCGAAGATTATATTTTTCCGTCTGCTGCCTGTTGTGTAATGGGGATTTTTTCGTCTAGTGTTATAACCTCGATATCGCGGATACAGTAATTTTGTGTCAAGGTCCATGTGGAAGAATAGCATTTGATGTATATAATAAAATTAAAAGAATTTATTATTGGCGTCGAACAAGCACTCGCTCTTAATAAAGCTCGAATAATATTTTCTTAACGAGTTAAACGAACCGTGATAACATACGAATAGGCTCGACCGATCGCTTTAATACGCTTGGTCTGCTGACAAATTGAGCGCTCTCGTTCTGTAGATACGTTGCCCAGTGATAGTATAGGTGCCGCGCGAATTTTATGCGGTTATTATATAATATACATACGACGACGAAACGATCGCGAGCGTAGAGTTAAATTAAGCCGAAAACTGATGATGAATAATAACGACTGGCATAAAATTTTCTCGGCTTTAATTAGCCTACGTACACGTTATCGTACTCGTAATTCTAACTCGGTTGTAGCGTGTAGCGTAGGAATTTTAAGCTTTGTTTTTATTTTCTAATTTTAGCCGGAATAGCTGTAAATTGGAAAAATATTAAGTGTCGGCGTGTTTTTTTTTTAGAAAATTAATCAACCTTCCGGCAGAGTACATTTTTAAATTGGTCAGACTTCGTGTAGTCTATTTATAGATATCCAAGTTTCGTAACTCCGATATCTCGTATAGTTAGGCAAGTATACATTTATAGAATTCACAAATCCGCATTTATAATTGGTATATCAGCAGACGGATCAAACGTTTCTGGCTTCTATTTACGTGTGAATGCTATTGCCTATTGCATTCAGATTACAAGCCAAAACAGTTGCGCGAAGCATATTCAAAAATGTACACATTAACGGCGTAATCCATCGAAAGCCATCAGTCAAATAGAAGCTTTTCTATAATACACATTCGAATTCATTCAGGCTAAACGTTCGTATATATATACAGACGAAAGAGCTCTGTGCCGTCCACGACGCGAAGCACCTTGGAAACTATTCAAACGGTAACACGTGGCTATAAAGTCCCATCGCTCTCAACAGTAAACGCTCTCTTTCTCTCTTCCTCTCTACAACTCCGTGTGTAACGCAACACTTGTCTATAAGGCCTCGACTACTTGCTAACTGGTTTACACGTGTTTCCGCTTAATATTTCAAGCCGCGCGGACAAGTGGAAAGAAAAACGTCTGCCTTCCTCTAAATATATTATATTATTTAATTTCTAGAATGTATAGAATCCCTGTTTTCGCGTATAACAACGGCACAAGTGTGCGACGTTTTTATTGGCGAAAATAACGAAGTAGAAAAACGCGCGACACTATAAGCCAGCTGTAATCAGACGGGATGCGTTTTTACCAGTGTGCGCTCGTTTGGCCGCACTTGAACGTGACAAGTGCACGATTGCTTCGGTAGTTTTAGATTGTTAGCGACGCGCTGTGTGTGTGTTTGGCTTTTTGCGATTGATTTGGCAATCGCCGATGATTTAGAGCTGGAGTTTTTCTGGTTAGTTGTTCGGGACACACGTTGCCGTTTGACATTGTGAAATCGAGACTTTTTTTATTTCTCTCGGAATACATGACTGTATAAAACTTGCTGGCATTGGCTCATATTGACGGATGATGCTTATTTGGGATGTACGTAAATGCAAAGACAAAATTCTATTATTCTCTTCTTTATACGTTTATTATATCTTCCAAATATACCAAGTATACAGTCCGTGACACGAAATACCCGATGGCTTCGTATAATTCCACGCTCTGCATTGTTAATACAGCAATTTGCAGACAAGCAAATAATGCAGCAGCATAAGCATGCGTATAAACAAGTCGAATTGACGAACTGAGCCGAACGCTCGCGTAGTGTGAATAAATAAGGGGCAGTAATTTGCGAGTTTGCATTATAAATATCTCAGGCGTCGAAGTATACCCCCAATGGAAGGGAAACCACGTACATCATGCACAAAGGGCTAACAGTCCCAAAGTACTTTGGCTCGTTGATGATAACCCCCATATAACAGACCAACAAGATTCCATCTCATCTTGAATTCGTTAAACTCCCCGGCCGTCGCATCAAAACTTTTTCCCCGAAGAAAACTTTGTTTTTCCTCGCTCAGCCTAATTGCAAATGCTGCAAGCTCTACGTCCCTGATATATATGCGCATAAGCTCGCACACGTGTATATATATATATATAAGAGTAGAGAAAGAGAAGTTTATTTGTTTTTCGATGTATACGCGCGCTAAAAGTAGGTGAAACGAGAGGCTTGTGATCGACAAGCGTCAAGTGGAATTTTGCGTTTTATTTTCTTCGATTTAATGCGAGTGATTTTTTTTCCCTTTTCGTTCTTTCTACGGAACCCTGATGCGAGCGCGCGCGCGAACGTTGATTGATTGTGTGTGTTCTGGAGAAATGGACGCAGGGAGTGGAGTCTCGCGCGACATGTAATGGGCTGGATTTTACGCTTATTTCAAGCTTTTTTATTGCGCAACTCGAGTGTCCGGCTGTGGGGTCATTTGTTTTTTACGTGACCGACGCTGACATGCGCTTGAAATTTTCGTTCGTGTCATAGTAGTGTGCTGCGGAGGAAAAGCTACGATGGTTTATATTGTCGAAATTGCAATTGCGAATTAATTATATATGTACGCGTACACGATTTGATGAAAATTTATTTATAATACGAAGGACGTCATTAATTTTCATATCGCAAAAACAACGGAAAGAATATATATAAGACTCTAATTGCGAGAGGATGAGAGACGGACGTTTAATATAACGGTATTTTAATTCAAACCGTGCAGGATGAGATACTTTGAATAAATGAAACGTACGAAAATTCCAATTTAATTATATCAAAACCGACGTGACCCACATTTCCGACGTGTGCTCGCCCAGAAATTACACGAGGCGTAATCTTGTCATCCCGACACACACACACACACCGAAGAATTTTATTCCCGGCCCAGCCAGTAGGATTTCAACTCTTCCCTAAAATCTAGCGAATTTTTCAACAAAATGTACCTAACCTGCTCACAGTAGCTATAGCCGACTCATTAGACTCGTTTAATAAAACACGAGGTTTTCCAACGACGACCAATGAGACAGTACCGTCGTCCATTAAAACGCGCTGCTATACAGGTATACACAAACGTGAGCTGAAAAATTCAGGGGCGTTTAGATGATTTAGCGTTGCTTACGTCGTGTCAACGGAAGACGTTATACATTCCGGGAGTGAGTTTTTCCCTCGCATGTTCCGCGCACCTTGTATAGCATAAAAGGCTGCGCGTTGAAAAAATCATGAGCGCGGTTTTTTTCGCCACTAGTCAGCGGTTTTCAGTTTGCGGAAACGAGATATATAAGTTATTTATTCGTAGCTATATACACGCGCGAAGATGAAAAGAGATACACGTGCGGGAGTCTTTCATCAAAAGTTATATAATCTCGAGAGATAAAAATCAAACTACTCTAATTCGCGCCTTGTTCAAACAACTTTTTGTAGTAATTTAATAGAGTCGTAAAAAAGACTACAGCGCGAGATATAAATCCGTCTCTGAAAAAAAAAACCAAACGAAAACGCGGCTCCCATTACCCGACTGCGCGCAGCTCTCGTCACCGGTGGTGACGCGCGAAAACCGCGTATAGTAAAGGAAAAACAAAATAAAGCTCCTATGCTGCGAGAGCAGAGAGAGAGAGTGACTCTGATGCACACACGAGCGGTATATCATAACCGAGTTTCAGAACACGCGCGCGATAGCCGATTATTCGCCTCACGTGCAGTGTGCATCGAAAATCAATGAGGAAAAGCGAATTACATGCTACTGCGCGACGAGAAGAAGAAGAAGACGAAGTGGAAAAAGTGAGAGAGAGAAAGAGATGAGTATACGTGTATATATAGAGGGAGAGAGAGAGACTGCGTTTTTAAGCGACGGCCTCTATAAGTCTTCCCGCGGCTGCAATGTAAAAGGACGTCGTGTGTCTGAGAGCCGCACATGCGCCTTGCCATTTATTTCGATCCGTGGATAATGCAGCCAGGAGCTGTTGCAAGCGTCTGGAGTAATGGAAAGCCGTAAATGTGAAAAAGCATCCTGGCATTACTCAAAAGTATATAAGTTACTAAGGACATGCCTCTCTCAAATTTTGCACACTTCTTCGTCATATTGCTGTGCGGTTGGAGAATTTTAGCTGTTTTCGGATCGTCGATTTTGCATTTTAGAGGCATTTTAGTGAATTAGAAGAATTAAAAAATCGTGTTTTTTTGCGATTGAAAGCCTACAACAAGTTATTTGAATAAAAAAAACCCTGCAGCCCAATATCAGAAGCGATCGAAAACAATGAAACAACACTTAGCAATGAAGTATATAGAGCGGATAATCCTCCCATAACTCGGCGGTTTAACGCGCGGCGAATCTAAAATTTTTAACCGCTCCCTACAGGCTCGTCTCCGTCGCCGCCGCCGTCGTCGTCGTCACCACAGTCACGTACAATTTCGGGCAACAAAGTTCTGCGGAGTCTGAAAGCCGCAACACGTGAGCGTTTTGATAGTGTGCGCACGTGTGCGGCTACAATACGTGATGCCGGTGGTGTATGTGTTATGAAGTTACGATGGCTCGCGTGCGCGCGCTAAGTGAAACAAACGCGCTCGGGTTAATTTTAGACGCAACCCGGCGATTGTTTTCGAGCTACGTATATGTGTATGTATACATGTATAGGGGAAGCATTGTTTTCTAGAGTTTTGGCTTTTGCACTATATACATATATTCTAGTGGGTGTATGGAGTCCAGACTATGAGAATGTTATAGTGATGCGGAGAGAGTGAATTAAGCCCAGTGTAAACAGTCGCGCTGGTGCTGCTGATCAACTGCGTTGTTTGCTTGACTTTCGAAGTGTTTAGCGCTGAGAGGCATTGATTTACAAGTGTACAGTGGATGTATATCCTGCTTCTATATAGTCGGGATTTATTGCTTGTTTGATATGAGACTTGGCGTATGAGGGAGTAATTGCCTCTTTGTATATACGGACTTTGAATATCAATGATGTGCACATTGTTGGTATCGCTGAATACTTGTAGTTATATTTTGTTTGGGTTTACAGCATATGGTTAGTAGCTTTTGTCTGACCGGAGCGTCACCGTTTCTACTGAAAAAGCGCGACACGAAAAGTGTAGCAAAAAACAATTTAAATTAAATATATCACATATACCGAATGAATATTGTTTCACTTTTTTGGTATGATATCAAGCTAAAAAATACCCGTATTCCAAGTTCCTGCTTTCGAAGATTCCGAGCAATCCGCGTGGAACTAATCTGTTCAAAGCGTTCTTTTGCCTCTGTTCTAAAAAAAAGTCTAATTAAAACTTTCACAGCTCCGACAAAGTAGCATCGTATGCAATATTCATTAGAATGATCAGCATCCGAGCTTCCCTATCCCCGTGATCGGCGTTTAAGAAAAAAATACGGATACTTTTTGTTGAAAAACTCTAAAATGCACTGTCGCAACCAATCTATACCTAATTATTATTTAATAACTATAATTTGACACATTTCCACATCTCATCAAGTACGTAGATACTTATCCATGATTGATTATCCCCTCGAAACGTTGCTCATCGAACTAAAAAGCCAACAAACTACTTCTCGCAGCGCAAAAATCATCGCTTCCATTTTCAGCCCAGCATAATACACGTAGCAGCAGCAGCAGTAGACTTGAGAGCATCCGAAGCACTCGAGCCTGCACTACCTACTCTCTCTCTCCCTCTTCTGAAAATGGTTGCACGGTCCCATCATCGTTTCGAGACTAGCAATATATACCATACTCGTCGTGCTACAGCATACCTGAGTCTCTCACTCCCTCTAGCAAAGACAGCGCGCGTTCGTGCATGTAGAGGAAGGAGCGAGAGGCTGAAAACCAGTCTAGTCCTCGTCGGCGGTTCTCCGCAGCTCACACGCTCCATTATCGCGAGCCTAACAGCGTTACAAGCTCCTGCAGCGCTCCCAGCAAGCCGCAAAGCAGAGCTGCGTACACACACACACACACACACACACACACACACATAGGGGCCAGGCTCTGGGAATTAGCTTTTGTGTTGCCTCACGTGCCTCAGAGTCGTCGCGCGTGTGTGTATGTATATTTATATAGGCTGAGCCTAAACTGTTGCGATTTGATATTCCGAGAATCGCATGCGCCCTTTGAAATTCCAAGGGAAAGTTTATGCGCTGATTAATTGGCGGATATACGGAGATGCGAGCTTTACGAAAATACACAACTTCCACACGGGCTGACGGTTGCTTCTTCTGTATCTCTCTGTTATAGGTATTCTGCTGTCGCTGCAGTCTCGAGTTTATGTAGGGCGTGTTTTGATTTCATTAGGGGGTTAGTGGACCACAGACGAACTTCCCGATGGAGTTTCGAGGTTTTTCAGGGGGATTCGATGCGGAACTACATATATACTCGGTGAAGGTCGTTACTGAGGAACACGATACTTGGATTCAAGGAAGTTTTCAAAGTGGGATTTTTGGTTGGCTTATATTTATGAACAACTTTATCTTTTAGGTTTCTCTTTTGTGCGTTTAACGGTGAAATTTGATTTGTTATTCGCTGGTTTATATTTCCATATAGCGGGAATACGTCTCAAACACGCCCGACCGATTATCGATTCTGATATTTAATTTGCAGTATGCGTTTATATCGAGCTCGAAATTTAGTTAACCGAGATAAGTTAATTAGATCATCAGCATGAGAGGACTCATATGTTTACAAAGTTTATGAATTCATGTATCGGAATTCGGCATCTAAACGATATTTAAAAACAAAATACTGCATAAAGTAGGGTGTATTATCACATTTATGTGCCATTTAGTATTTTTAACTACGTTAATTATATCGGTACACAAATACCGTGGATTAAATTTACTGCTTGTTACATGAAACCGTAAACGACTTTGGTAAATAGTAAGCTTGTTTACTCAAGCGAAACGGCCCTAATGAAATTGAAATCCAATCGTACCTACAAATATCCTAAATTGTAACAGTGAAAACAAGTGCACTTAACAAAATAGGGAATATACAGAAGCTTTTATTTAAAAATTGTTTGCTACGTAGTACATCAAATCTTCGATCACCATCAAGAAAAGCCTAAAATAATCTTTGCGATTGACTTTCATTCAATTTTCCCTACGATAGAGCGTGCGATGAGCATTTAATTGAAAAAAGTGTGGGCTATGATTTTCACTGAAATGGAGGAAAAGTATATACGCGCTTAGCAAACGAGTTTTACATCCGCAAGAAAGTTGAAGTTGGAACTTTTTTACGGAGCCATAACTCGAAGATTATCGTTTATCCGTTTCATTATAAATTGCCCGAGTGGAAGGAGAATAAAGCAAGTTTGGGTGAAAAAAAAAAAATCAATACCCCTCACAGGTCTGTTCTTAATTCACGCGATCAAATATTGAAGTTCCACTTCGCCGCTTTTCCCTCTCGAAAAGTATATACCTACTCAAGGCTTATTTTTCCCGTCTTCTTCCGAGAACTCGGCGAAAAAGCGCTCTTATTTTTACGCCAGAATAATGACTAATTGTGTTACACGCCTTTTACGCGCTCGCCGCGAGAGCTCTGGTTTTATGAATCAAATTAAATTCGCGCAGACGGACGTCAAAACCACGACGACTGCTCTCCGTTGAAATTCCCCTCGTCACGATACGGGTAAAGTTTACTTTTATGACGTTTTACACCTCGTTACACAAGTGGATCGCTCGCGCTGTTTTTCTTATCTCGACAGTTTTAAAAAGGTGCGAATAAAGAGGAAACAAATCATTTGCCGTCCTCGTCGTCTCTTCAAATTTATATAACACCAGATTAAAATAACTATCTATTAATTCAAAACTGCCTACTGGAGCGCAAACAATTATATACTGTAAAATTTCAAAGTGAAGACGAGAGAATAATAGGAATAAACCGCGTCGGCAAATCAGCGCCACGCGCGTGTAGCCATTAATTTCTGGCTCACCAAGCCAGAGAATTTATCGCGACAGCCCTCCTCGAGGAATCATACGTGCGAACTTTTAAGTGAGCATAAAGTCGAGTTCCGTGTAAGTACGTCACACGGTGTGCCGCCTTTTCATGCGCGTACATCATCCGCCTACACGTATAAAGTATATGTGTGTAATATATATAGACGTTCTCGCTTTATCAATGCGCGCGTCTAATATAAACATGAAGTTTTTGCAGATCAGAGACGCGCAGCAGTCCTTTCGAAATCGAATTTCGCGTATTGACATTATGCGCGCGTGTATATATAATGTGATGCGGTGAATATGTGACATAGATCGATAATACGATGCAGCTGGTTGTGATTTAATTTGGATTACACTTTGTAGAATTCGACTCGGTTGCGATAAAATGTAATGCAAGCTTTTTAGCTATGGCAACTGCCTCGACGTTCGAAAATTCAAGCTCACACGACAGAGCTTCGATTCAGCCGTTCTCTCGATCGGCTCTCCTTTTTTGCCTCGGAAAACCATACAGAATTTCCCAGCAAAATGCCGCGCACAAAGGACTTCTCCAACAATGCCATTGTTGGATATGTATTAACGGGTACACCTTAACCCTCCCGAGCACACGCTCGACTTGGCTCGTACACATTGTTCTAGCCTTTATTCCATTGAAATTTCTCCGCGGCGGACCATCGGTACATGATATCCCACACGCGTAAAATAAAAAAGAAAATCCTAATTTAACCCCGCCTTCCGAGCAATATTTCATCGCTCAAGCGCAGCCGCGGAATACGAAATTTTTTAATTTTCCCGCGCACGTCACTATATGCAATACAGCCGCGATAATTCAAAGTTAAAAGAAGCTTCGTCTACGAGACAGTTCGATCGCGCAGGCATCAGCTCGGCTCTTTCTCTCGGCTTGAGAATTGTCGGCTCATTTCGGTATAAGTCGTCGTGGCGTAGTAGTAGTAGTAGCTACCATTCTTTCTCCTCCTTCGAATTTCGCCGCCTCTCTCTCTCTCTCTCGTCCAGCTGCTGGCTTATACTCTCTATCTCTTCCTCTCCCGCCGAGAAAAATTCCAATTACAGAAGTATCCGGGCCAATCGCGGGAAAGTACAGCCTTCTCTTTCTCTCTTTCGCCCTTACTTCCGTAAAAAAATAAAAAACCATCGTCGCTCTATATATATATATACGTACGTGCACGCGTGGCTTACATACGCTGTGATGAGGGAGAGAGATAGAGAGATAGCGCGATAAGGAAGGAAAATTGTGCGAGCTTTTCTCTGGGAAAATCGAGAGAGAGAGAGAGAAAGGTTGCACTTTTCCCTTTTGATAGCGAGCTATATAGCTATATAGGTGCGAGGTATAAGCTAGACACTAGAGTTGCATTCCGAGACAAATTGGCAGCGAGAAATGCTAGATATTCGCCGGGCGCAGGTGTCGAGAGAATGAAAGATCGCTGCATGTTGATTTTTCGCGAGAAACATGTATAGGTATATAATATCAATTCGCCATTTTGCTCGTTAGAGTAGCAATGCCTACTATATTTGTGGGAACAATAACTCTTTGCGCGGATGTATATATTAATGAGCCCGGGTTATTATCGACGTTGGCTGTATCGAGCGAAATTGGCTTTGATATTGAAGTGTATAAGCTAATCAGAAGCTAATTACAAGTACTGTAATTATGCATCGCGGGACTACGCTCCAATTATAGTTTAACATATATTACTTTGACTATATGTAGTAGCCAAATGTGTGTATATGGCTTCGTTAATATTCATCCTGCGAAACTGTGCGTACGCGTTAATTGTTTGTCACGGCATATTTTCATTATATATTTCTCGGCTTTTCTGCGGAAAAATTGAAACGATCTATTTTTACACGGAGATACGAGGCGCAAAGTTGATCAGATCGAAAGCAAAGGCTCTGCGTAAGTGTACATCGAGAAAACGTGCGGTCGATAAAAGTAAAATTTTTACGACATCTCTCTGTTATCTGAGATAGCATTTCCGAGAGCTAACGCTGTAAAAGGTGTCACTCATTATAGGGCTGAAATATGAAAGCTTTTTATGTACTAAAAATATATAGTCCATTAGTTCTTCTTCATAACATATGTAGGTCAGAATTTTCAAAATTCAAGAGGTTCGCACGTCTTGGGTTACATTATACTGCCCTCTACTACAGTGCGATGTTAAAAACTGCATTTCCGAGAATATTCCATTAAGGTATAGTCCTGCACAATAATTGAACTCGCATTCTCTGGAAAAAAAGTTCGGAAAAAATTCACGCGTTGGATCGGATTATTCAATATGAAGATCCGGAGGTGCTAATGTGAATCAGCATACATTTGCAGGTATTAAGGAATCGCGAATTTTAACTGGAGCTATAATCGCACGAGCAAGAGAAAGAAGAATCAAATATAAATCTGCACTTTTGCACTTCGAGAAAAAAGAGGACCCTCGTAAATAAAAAAAATAGATAATCAAACTTTCAACAGCTTATGAAGAAACGCTAGAGCTAATATAATCCCCGAAATCATTCCACTCAGCAGCCCGGTGTGTCGCTCGAATTCCCGAAACAGCTTACCGGAGAGAAAGAAAAACACGGATATTCGCTTTGCCCTCAACCCACCTCGATTTTTCCGCTTTCACACGCGAAACCTCCCACACACCAGACAACACACATACGCGCGCGCGAGCATCAGCTACTTTTCTAAAAGTCCTACTCCGCCTCCGGGATAAAACATCCTCGAGTGGCAGAGCAGAGCAAAAACAGACGCTTCCCGCGACCTCGAAAATCGACAAAGAGAGCGACGATAATGAAAAATGGCACAAGCTTGCCGAGGTTGGATTTATACCGTACGTGTGTGTGTGTGTGTGGGTCAGTACCGCGATTAGCGTTTGAAAATTGGGAAAGAAAACGCCGCTGCCAAGGAAATTAACATAAAATCGTATTGCGGAGAGGGATATGACAGTAGAATGAGCCGAGGGGTAATCATCCGGTCGATCAGCGATAAAAGATCGCCGCGCATTTGGTCCAGATTTGGAGCGACGACTTTTTCATTTAAATCTCATTATTGGCTCGTATAACGAGCTGCGCGCCGAGAGAAAATTATTTTCCGAGCTTCTGCTCGATTTCACCAGAATTTTCATTCCCCCGACGTCGAATATATATATATATATATATACATATATGTCCGCCTACTATTACCCCCTTTTTTTTTGCTTCGACAGCGCTAACGGAGAAACGGAATAAGAGAAAGAGAGAAGCGCGCCGCAAGGGAAGTGAATTGGAGGATCAAAGTGGTATCACGAGTAGATGGGAAAAAGTAAATCCGATGATAAGGGAGATTTAAGGATCACTTGATTATAGCGAAATCGCGTTTGACGGGCACACGAGGCTTGAAATTCTGAAGCTATTATACGCAGAGCCTGTTGAAGTTTTATAATCAGAGCGTTATAATTAGTCAACGAGAATAAGATGATTAACGAGGAAACGCCCGATGTCATAGCGATTGATCGATTTATTGACGACCACCGCCTCAGGCAGTATAAAGAACCTATAAAAAAAGGGACGGACCGCGACCTCGTGAAACATGCATTAATCAAAATCAAAGGGAGCAGGCGAGAACCGCGTCCGAGGAAGTCGCGAAACGTCGTCGTAAAAAAGAAAAAGGCGAACAACGGAAGCTCCGAGATGCAGATACAATCGCGAGATAGTAGCCGTTTACCGACAACGAATCGATGAATTTATGAGACTCGTGGAAAAAATAAAGTATAGGAAAAACACTCGCCTTATATAACATAATAAAATCGAGAAGAAAACTAAGACATTCTCGAATAACCGCGCCCTTAATTAACTCGCACGAGACGTAAACGGAGGGGTTAAAGCGCTCGTAAAACGTAACTCTCCCCAACGAGAGAAGCTTCTCTCATAGTATTAACAGCGAAAGAAGAAGAATAGGAGACTAAAGCCGAAAGGGATGACTAGGTGGCTTGGCCTCGATTTCGACGACCACGAAATCGGCCAATAAAAAGCCACACACTGCACCGTCGCCGTTGAGTAAATGACACCACTGGATTTTCCTCTTCTTCGATACAATATACCTCTTTTTGCTGCTGCACTTGCTACACTGTGTTGTTTTGCTTAACGATCGCAAAACTTTCGCGACTGGCTGCCTTTTTGCGCCTGGGTTTTATTGGATTAAGTGTTTTTTCCATCAGCGAAGCGTGCGCTCTTCGATTTGAATTTTATTGGCAGGGACAGCGACGAAGTTTTTAGACAACTAACGCGGAAGAGGTGTCGGACTCGCCGAGAGTGTTTCCGAGAGATTCTTTTTTTTTTGGCTATCTCTCTTTTTTAAATGAGGCTGTTGACGCGAGTTGAGAGCTTGGACTTTAATGAGATCGGAGAGGCGCGATTTAGAATGATGTTAATTGAGAGTATACATAGCTGTGTGTTCATACTTTACAGGTTGAATTTTTTGAAATTCAAGCTCCGATAATCTCAACGCGGCATTTTTAAAATTCGGGCTTACCGAGAGCAAATTCGCCTTTTCCGCTTATTTCCGAAAGTGCGCATTCGAAAAAAAAGAATGATTAAAAAAGCACGGGAGTATAGCTGAATCCAGGACATTTTAGCTTCATTTGGTGACGATACGCGCGTCTGACCCAGTTCCGACTCATTCTACTTAGCCGCGCGAAAGCTCTCCTCCACAGTCCAATACACTTTTTATTCTCTCTCTCTCTCTCTCTCGTCCCCAGAGGATTAAAAAATCCTTGATATAACCTCCAAAATATCCACAAACATCAATCTTTCTCTCCAATTCTGTTCCAGATCATCAATTCGCAGCAGTCGACCTCAGGAATCTAGCAGCAGCAGTGGTGTCTTTAAAGCAGATCATCGAAGATGACGTTCGAGGAGTCGCTGCTGCAGCCGGTGCTGCAGCTGCGCGGCGGCATCTCGAGCGCAACTGCTATGCTAAACAACAGTAGTGGTGGTCTGCTGCTGGATCAGCTGTACCCAACCATCGGCTCGACAACCTGGCCAGGTGCCTATTACGAGTTCGATGGTTACAACGTCACAGGAAACGTCAGCCTCTTCGACGACCTCGACGCACAGAACTCAAACAAGTTCATACTGCCCTGGTGGCGTCAGATCATCTGGACCGTCCTATTCGCCGGGATGATCGTCGTCGCGACCGGTGGCAATCTCATCGTCATCTGGATCGTTCTCGCGCATAAACGCATGAGGACTGTTACCAATTACTTTCTCGTCAATCTTAGCATCGCTGATGCCATGGTCTCGACGCTCAACGTCATATTCAACTACACCTACATGCTCAACAGTCACTGGCCGTTTGGCAATCTTTACTGCAAGATCAGCCAGTTCATCGCGGTCATCACGATTTGCGCGAGTGTCTTCACCCTCATGGCCATATCCATAGACAGGTGAGTCTTTTTTTTGTTTATTTTTATTTTCTAGAACGACGTACGAGAGCCGAAACATGTATACAGGCTTGTTTTTAATACCGGTTAAATTGTTTGAAAAATCGTAAAATGTCGCAGAAACGTGTGAAAGCTTTTTCGGATTTAGCGGAACGTAATATTCCTCGAAAAGCATGTTGAAATAGGACGATAATTCAGTTTCCTCGAATACGCATCTCGTATAACAAACGCTTTGGCATCGGTAGCCGATATTTTGTGTACATTCTCTCGTGTTCTCGTACGAAAATATATTACGGACTCTGTGTACACTCCTCCCCCTTGGACTTTTGCAGCGCGCGAAAATTCACTGAGTTTCGACAATTCAAAATATATAAGTTTCGGAACCGGATTTCACGCGCATAACTTCTTAAATAGAAGTTGGAAAATCAAGAAAGTTTTATCTCGTGTGCAGTAGGACCAGATGACGAACTTCTAGCTTGCCAATATAACAGTAGATGAGACTTTTCGCCGGACACACGAAACTATAAACTCGTCGTTAGATAGATATACATATGCTTGCGTATACAACTTTTCGCCGCTGCAACGCTATACTTTCCGCTACGCCGATTAATGTTGAGTAATTTTCGCGCGAAAGAGCATATCGGTATATAGTACAGACTATACAAGTTTATTCGCGCGAAAACGGTCTAAACAGGCGAATGTTCTCGAAGCTGGAATTCCAAGGAAACTAGAACAGTCAGTGCGGATAAAAAATGCAGCTTTTTGTCCGACACTTCCTTCCTGTACATACAACACACACACAGCTCTCGATTCAAAAGAACCATCCATCCACACGCGAGAGATCTCCAAAAAGTGGCCTCTCACACGCCCATCAATGCGCCTCGATAGCCTCGGTTATATATGTATATTTGAATAAAGAGTCAATCCCGGCATCTGATATGTGGTTTCACGTACGTTGTCGCGGACAGCAACGAGAGGACATGTCAATTTCCCGCGAACGACTGGCGTACGTGTCGCTGATGTTTCCCTCGTGAGGATGTATATACATATACACAATTGAGGGATATATAAGCGTGTAGGGCGAACCTTTTCAATCATGTATATATAAGCTTTGCGGACCTATATGCTATCTATCATAGTCTACATATTGGATGCACTAGCGGAGGTTTGTGGGTTTTATTGCGCTTGAATGTGAACTACTGCTTCTTGCGGTAAGGACTCGAGTGCATACGGAACGAGCTGATTTTAAATGAAATATTCGATTGTAATTGTATAGCCGTTTCACAAATAGTTGATGACTGAGTTACATGATATACTGATACTGAGAATATGAAAACCGCACCGCTGAAATTCTAGTCCCAACTGCTGCGGAACAGTTTGACGTTACGATTACTTTGTAATTCGGTTAAAGCGAACAGGAGCTGATTGCGAATATCGAGAGAAGAGTTTAAACTCCCAGAGGACGCGATCCGAAATTAAAATAATAATTGGAGAGCTTTGTATAAAGTCGCCGAGTTATGATTAAGAAAATTCTTCGTTATAAAATTGACTTTATTAATAACGTCGCGATGATTGATATGACAATAGTTGAAACGCTGCAGCCCAGCCAACAATCTATAATATACGAGAATTGAAAGTAAAGTTGAACTTGCAAGCTCTCTATATAATATCACGAGAGCATATAGAGCTTGCAGACTCGGTGAAACTCGGCCATTTACACACTCGGAACACCGCCGACGCGAATCGTAATGTCGCTATACATTTCTCGAACGGCCATGGCAACTGCTGCGTGACTGGAATTTCAAATTTTTTGCTTATATGGACGATCTGTTCGATCGAAAAAAAAAGTATATAGAGATAACTGACGCGAGACACGGGTTTTACAGAGAGCTTTCCGGTTATTGTTGTATAGGGAGACAATTAATGTCATCGGCAATATCGGTTGCTTTTTTCATTCGATTCTTTTATGTGAACTTATTATCTTAAGAGAAATAATATGCTTGAGAAAATTATCGATACCGACACAGGTCGTATAATTGATTTATAAACGTGCTCTACACACAATTAGACCGAATCCGTTGAACAAAAATTATCGCTCGAAACTTGGCAAGTGTACACATTTGTACGCGTATAAGCGTAATCGAGAAAGTTCGGAAGAAAAAAAAAGTATATCTGCTGATGTCAGAAGATAAATATCTGCGGGCAAATCGACTTCCGCAATAAAGTTAATCTTATGACTTCTTGAATGGCTATACCGGAGTACACATAGTAGCTTTTATATTGGATCTCGTTGGGAAGGAACCGTGTCGTCGTGTTCCTCTAATTGAAATTTTAACAACAAAGATATAGTCTTACGAAGCTTTAAAAAGTTAACTCGCCTTTAAAATTTTCACAGCATAATATGAAATCCAGATGAACCTCTCGAGGAATAAAAATTTATTCATTGTGACACGACAGGAAGCGACGTCGAACTATATATGTGAGAGTAGACAATGGGAATTGCCGACGATAAAGTGGAAATGTCATTCGGATATGGCAGGTGAAAAGTGGAAAATTATCGCCCTTTTAATGCGATCGTAGTAACATCATATCGACAGTTCTCTTTTCTTTTTCATTCCAATAACCAGCCACCATAAAAATAAGGATCCCATCGCGTCGTCTTTTAATTAACTTTTTAATAGCGACCCGGGCGTTAAACTCGGCAAATCAACGACCGACGTGTATTGAACTTTAAAATTCCGTTCAAACTTTACCGCATCGAATTCCCGGTGGATGAAAAAAAAAAACACGTCTCATATATGATCGCGTAGGTGTCCTGGTTAAAAATATAACCAGAGCGCAGGTCTCTTGATTTACCAGAGAGGATGACGCATCGAAAATTTCTATGCTGTATAATGTATTCTAGCCGGCAGCGCGCGCGCAAGATCCGAGCCAAGGATAGTAAAACAGTATATAGAGAGCAACTCTATTCGTGCGTGTGTATATGTATATAGTCGCAGGCATCGATCGTCGCCTCAATCGAGTGAGCACCGGAATTCCGTTCGGTGCATAAACAAGGTCTCGAAAAAACGTCAGATCTATATACGTTATGCCCGGCGGAGTGAACAAAGAAAGTTCGGCTATACTCATAATAATATATTATAATAAGTCGAAATTGAAACACAGCAGTATATGTATATACCAGAGCGGCGAAGGATCTATATAGTGTAGTAGGCGTTCGGTGATATTTTTGATAAGATAGTCAAGGGTATAAGAGGCCCATGGGTGTACTCGTCGTATACAACGCCCCGACGCTCGGCTAGATCTTATAGCTAACCCTGGTATAGACACTAGATTTCGGGGGGGAAGAAAAAAAAAATTGACCGCGACTCCCATGGGAATAGTCGACAAGTGCGCGGGGTCCGGTAAGCAGGTTTACGCGGTGCGTTTAGGACTTTGCGGTTGAGTGGGTGGATAGGACTTAAAGAGGAACTGCTGTATGTATTTTTAGCGCAAGTAGTAAAGTTCGCGCTCGCGTCAGACACACACGGTATATCGTCATAAACTTGAGCTTCTGAGCTGATAATAAATCAAGCCGAAAAACTAGAGCTGATATCTGAGTGAAGCTGATGCAGTCAAAGCCGAAGCCTCAAAACTCTCCGTATAATATAATAATCTGCGCGCAGTCGAGCTTCTCTCAAGTCACGATGGCGTTACAAATTACACAAAGCACGGACCGGCGGCGATCCCTCGCCTAATCGGATTAAGTCGCAGGAGAGAGCGAGAGAGAGAGGACTATATAACCGTAGGTCCCCTGACTCTCCCGGAAAGTCCGGCGAAAAGTCCATCTTCATATACATAGGCGACCGATTAGCCTCGCTATATTGATTGCTCTCCCTGCTGTGTGACCTCGTCCGGCTCCTTTTGCTGTGTGTCCTAGTAGTCTCTCTCTCACAGAGTCGTAATGCTCTTGGGGTGAGAGACTCTACTCTATAATAATTTCCGATCCGTGCCACACACCCTTCGATGCGTGGATAAACGAGGACCAATCAGCCCGCCTATGCTAGGTGCCAGAGGAACTCAAGACGTTTGTCATCGACTAATACTTTCTGTGCGAGATAGGCGAAAATTGCCGGGAGTCGTTATGAGGGGACGAGAGGGGGTTGAGGAATCGGATTCATGACGGGCGTTAATTGATTAAGATTTTTTTGGAGGAGGAGGATCGGAGATGAGATTTTCTTGTTCTTACTGATTGATGAATACAAATCCCATTGATTGTACTGCGCCTGCTGTTAATAAAAGTTTTATGAAAGCTCTCAATTTTCTAAGAGTACTCGCGCAAAATTTAAAACGTATTACACCGTATTTCTTTATTCAAGAAGTCTAAATCTACTGGAAAGATTAATGTCTTTTTTATCTCAGCGCAGCTTGGCAAAATGGACTTATACCGCTTGACTCGCCCGCGCACAGTTTACAGTTGTTAACCTACGTGCTCAGTGATTCTCTCCGACATTTTCGTTCCTCATAATGTCACTTATGCAACTCATCCGAGTTGTATAGAAAACAAATCGAATTATTCAAGCTTGACTATACTCGCAAAAAAGGAAATATAGCAAAATTGAAAATCCATCATCGAGTTTAGGCGCAGAAACTTGCATATTAGCCGCAATAACGTTGCGAAGCACGTACTCGAAATTTATCGATCGATTATATCAGAAAAGCTATACCCGTTCCCCGAAACTTGGAAGCGATTTATGAAGATTCTTCGCGGAGAGTGATTGCATTAAGCGCAGAGCGCTCGCTCGAGAGCTTCCAAAGATATGCGAGCGTGTTTAATGGTATCAGTATTAGTAGTAGCAAGTTTCGGGGCTCGATATATAATTATATAGAACCTGTAAGCTTCTCCAGACACAGATCCGCCTAACTACTCGCGAAGCTGCGCCCTCCTCAGGCAATGGCCGGCAGCGTGTGGCGTATAACTTTTAACTGCAAGTTATATATACATATTATATATGTGTATACCTATAGTGCGAAGCGTGAATTATTATCAAAGTCCAAGCCAGAGTCATGTATGCGTGTGCAAGCCGTTAGATATATATATATACGCCCAGTGAGAGAGATGGATTATGGACTGGACCCCTGCGGTGTGCATGTAATATATATATAGCTCTTGATGCGATTCTTCGGTTCCGACCTCTGCGGCTTCATCAGTCCTCGCAGGATGATCTCGTGAGATATATGAACGCGTGTGAAATCTGGACTTTTTTGTTCCAGTTCAGAACGAATATCAACAGGGTGTACACGTGTTGGCGTTGGACTCGAAAATTCATTTCGCAGCGTAAACGTTCAATGTTCAAGTTTTATTAAAGTTTCCGACAACGCTCGCTATAGCTGCAGTCTTATCCTCTTGATGTATCAATATACTAACGTTGAAAGACATGCCTGCGCTTTTTCGTTTTGCTCGCGGACGTGCAGCGTAGCTCATACTGCAGCGGACAGTATATGTAATACATATATACGACAAGAAAGGAGATTGCAAAACAAAAATGTACATATGGAGCAGGAAGGATACGCTTGAAATTCTGCGGTGGATATAAGTCTAGATCGAAATTTTTGCTTTCAAAAGTACACGCGTATATAAGCTGGCTGATGGATACTTTTTCACGTTCAAAGCGATATTAAAGGTATTACGCAAGCCTAATGTAGCGAGATGTATAAATACGACGCATTTATTATGAACGGTTGAAAACTAAAAAGACGTTTCTCGCCAAACGAAATAAATATTCGTTGGCATAACATCGTGTACTAAAGTCCACAAGGAGATAGTTGCGTTAAAAGCAAAATAAAGTAAACATATCGATAAATCACTGCAACTAGATCAGCAGAGAGACTTTACGGTATGTTTAGTTTGGAGAGCTTCTAGCAAGAATCGATTTCATTATCTCATCTGTATAAAACTGATGATAAACAAAAGTTTTTGCTAGCGTTCAAGCTGGCATCGCTACTTTCATCAAAAATTTTACAGCAATACAAGTTTGTAAAAGCGTTATTAAAGATAAAAGTTTGTGCCGTATATTTATTTATTGTTATAGTGGAATATTATAATTTTCTTGCGCGAATCTATAATTTTTATTTTTTTTCCGAGTCCATCGGGGAATTTTTAGTAAGTTATTGAGTAATAAAGTTCCGTAATATACGCAGTATATCACTAGGCGTTATAAGATAGGCGCCAAGTCGTAAAGCATAAACCATAATTTCCTTCCACTTATTCGTGAGTATCGGAAATTTACTTTTAGTTTTAAAGACTTATAACAGTTGCCTTATATGTCGCTCTATAACGGTTTTGAGACCGATATTGCGTCCATCCCCTTGTTGTCAAATTTTCATCTGCTATAAGAATTTATTTTATCTTTTCTACTACTGAGTTCTAAATTTAAACGGACTGCATTGTTGTACGAACCCAAAACGACCGCTTGCGTAATATCCAATATTCTATAAATATCTCAAAGCAAATTATATAAGCAGTAATTGTCCAGCCAACGTGCATTTTTAAGGCACAACATTTTTTCAAATGTGAGTAGAGTTATACTGAATTATCAACTAACTAAACTTAATTATATTCGCATGTAATTCCATAATGATAATTTCTTGCGCTGTGAAGAATTGAAAAATCTTGTGAATGAAATTAAGCATCAGAAAGGCGATGATTTTTTAAAAATCTGACAGATAAGCTTGAAAGTTTCGTTACCGCGATGATCGGCTGAATACCTTTGAAAAGCAACAGCCGTTTTCCAAGACAAGCTTACACAAAGCCCAAATACTCGAGTTTTATAATAGCCGAAAACTAAAAAATATCATCCCTATAAATAGAGATTCAATACATCTTCAATACAACACTATGATTCGAGGTTATTCAAAAAGCTCGTTTCGCTCAGATAGAACACCGGCAGTGTATATATAGAGTTAATGTTTGTTCCGAAGCGAAAAGACGACGAGAGCGACAGGTCGGAAAGAAACTTCTGAATAAACATGAACCGAGGACGCGGAAAAGATTTTTCCAGGTGCCACACTTCTCGTACAAGTAACTTTCTCACGTCGCTCTCGACCGAGAGTAGCTCATTTTCCAGCGATTGTCTTTCTTTCGGAACTTGGACAAAGTGCGGATGAATAGTGCAACGCGAGAAGGAACACAATCTTCGAGATCCTCTGCTAAAGTGACAATGTCTCTCTCGACTGGCTTCAGAGAGCGACTTTTACCTTATCATATTTCCTTATTGAGCCACAATCGTTCGGCTTATCATTCAATAACAAACCGAGAGAGAGGGAGATGAATACAATTCAAGTACGAACTCTATGCAGATGAAACACAAGATGATCAGAAGCATATGAATCATCGTAACGACCTCGTCTACGATTGTTACAGCTTCTTGATTGGCGCGAAATACATTTTCTCAAGCACATAATAACCGTTCGAAAACAGTTCCATAAATAAGCCGCTAAACGAGCGGCCATTAAGCCTATATACACAACACTCGCTCTCTCGTAAATAAATCGCCCGAGCAGACCGCGATCGTGTAAAGGAAGAGGCATATTTCTCTCCACCAAGAGAAAAGGAGAGAAGGAACCGGTTGCGTAAGTGATAAAGCTGCCGGCCAGCTGGAAAACAAAATAATGTTCACGACGCTTGAAAAAAAAAGAGAAGAAAGAAAAAGTCTTCTTTTTTTGCGAGGGCGAGCGTAGGGTGCGATAACCCTATATTAAGAGAAACAAATGTGCCGAGAGCTGGCTTAATAACGAATAAGGCGTTATATAGCACGCGGACCATTCCCCAGTTTCCTTAACATATTCCGACGTTTTTCCAGCGAATAATATTCCAAATCTATATCTCAAACATGTTGCTGTATTATGTATAAGCGGACGACTGGACGTGTCGATCCGTCATGTGGCGCACAAATTTGCGTGAAATTTGTATCGGAAGCCCAACTGATGCGTGTGATACAAACGACCTGCGGAGAGCAGAGGGGTCGAGATTGTACTATATACGTTTTGCTCGGCGAAATCGGCTCGTTTTTTGATTCATGTATGCTTATTCGCTGCTTCGGAACGACTACTTCGAAAAGGGAGAATTCCGGCGTGACGGATGAGGCGTTCGCACTTGCGTCACTTCCGGTATCGAGAGGTTGAAATTCCTTTTATACTTATAAAATTGCTCTCGAGATGATAAACGAGAGGGACAATGCGTACTTTTTCATCTTCGCAGCCATGATGTAACGGCTTCCGAGAGACATAATCTATGAATTACCGGCCAAAGTTTCTGCCTAAATCACGACCTATTGTAATCATAACACTCATATTATATACAGGCACGCAATAACATCGTAGCTATATTATGACCCAGTTTTCCCATATCGCGTTTAGAATCCTCTTATATATTGATTTGAATAACACATCCACAAGATGCTCCAATGCATCTTCCTTCCTTCCTTCCCTTATCCTTCCAGCAAGTTTTTCACATCTATCACTCTCGGGGCACGGGAAAACTTTGCTTTGCGGCCACTCATAAAGTCCATTATAGATATGTATCTTTTCAGGGGACAGAACTTGTCAGACGCGCGTGCGGCTGCGTCAAACGCATCATCCCCAAAATTGAAGTTCGTGCGCTTATACGCACTTCCGTGCACGGAATATAATAGCTGGAAGTATTTTAGGGGGAGCTGTCGCGGTGAATGAGAAAAAAAAATGAAGGCGAAATATTTACGTGTCTAGGAACAGTCTATTCCGCTTGATAAATTGACCCTGAGTCTTGATTCTTCCTTTTTTAAGAGCTACTGGATTGTATACCTTATTACGCGCCTCTCGTGAGCGAGCTTTAGCTTTATGAACTTTGAAACTCGTATATTTAGATGGAATTTTATGATATTGCGCGGGACAGCGCACACGCGCGCGAGAGTTCTTTATAGTGATGAAGTTGATTGCGCTGAGATTTAATAAAGAAGGGGTGCTTTCGTGCTGTAACGCTCTTTAATGAGCTTGTAAGTCAGAGCGCGCGCGCGCGCGGAAAGCTCTCTTTCAGTCTGTGATGAATTCGTCGCTGATTATAATATCCAACAGCTTGCATATGCGTGTTTTGCTTTTGCAGACATTTATAAGGGTACTGTTTGCTATTCATTGAGTTATTTTTAAAATTTAAGCGCGTTTATTTTAACGTTTGAAGCGTATTTATCTATGGAATTCAATAATTTGATTTTTATAATTATATTCTATACAAACACTCCGCTCCGATATGAATATTTCTTCCTTTCCCGATGTTTATTTTTCCATTAACAAACCTGCCCGTATGTAAATTCGCTATAACAATTGTATTGTGCTTTATTGACTTCTATTATTGAAAATTATTGTCAAATAATGAAATGAAATTAACAATTCAATTTTTTATTGAATTGTCATCAAAATACGGATAACCAATCAAATTACGAATTCAAATGCTTCACAAGATTGAAATTTCATCATTGACTTTCATTCCAAGATTACCAAAGATTTTCTCAAGTGTATATACCAAAAAGCACAAATCCCATTAGGCCAGCGCCCCCGGCGTTAAAAGGAGCGCGTCGCTCGTAAAAATTACACAGATCTCGCAAAAAAGTTGGAAAACTTATCACCTTCTTTCACCAAGACGATCGATCGGCCGCAACCCATATATATATATATATATATATATATATACCCACAAGTTCCTGGCTCGCGAAAAATCGTCCGCCCGAGTTTCTCTCTCTCTTTCACGCGCGCGCACACGTACACGGCGAAAGTCTGCACTATATATATATACGTATATCTAGCAAACATTCACAACGATTAAAGTAGCCACGACGACAAGACAGAGGCGAGATAGCACGAGGGAAATCGGGCCAACTTGAGTCTCCACGCGATACTTTGACAGGACGCATCCATTTTCGAGTTTCGCGCTATCGGAGTATAGTAGCCGCCGCAAGTAGTCTCCCCCTATATATATATGTATGCATCTGTCTAGGGAAGCTTCTTCAAGTTTTCGATGAGGCCAAATGCATCGGAAGCGCATGTACGCGTGCTTTCCAATTTTCGCTCGAGACGCCGTATACACTGGAAGAACGTATATTTGTTATCGGGTCTGACGAGCACCCGAGAGCGAGTTTTATTTGCTTTGATTTATGTTTCCGAGCTTTAAGCTGTACTGCACAGGGGTGAGCTCGATTGGCTCTGCTATACTCCTTTTTTTTGCGGACTGGACTAGAAGTGTGCGCGGTACGGCTCGAGATTCTTTTTGTTTCTTTGTTTTGAAGATATCGAATCGACGTATCGGTACATGAGACAGATCGTTGTTTCAGAGAAGAAGATAAGTCGAAATACTGTATTTTGCTCGCACAGAAATCCAGCTGTTTATATATCTATGTGTGAGCGTATACTATATAGATATGAGACCGACAAATGCGACTCATTGTTGTCGAATGCAACGATGAGTATAACACCTATTATATATAGAACACACGAAAATAACACGCGGAGATTGAACGATGCTTTTTCAGAAGTATGTCGAATGAACAGCTATCGGGATGCCAACAATTTTTTATCTACTGGCATGCACCGATTATCCGAAATCAAAGCAGAAAAAGTGCGGATTCATGGCAGTCGAAAATAAGCCTTGAATTTATTGCCACAGAGGTATTGGAAAGCCTATTTTAAATGTCAAATAAACTGCACTGTTTCATATGTATGCACTATAATGTAATGAAAAATAAGAAATGAAAATTGAATTGGAGTATATTTCAAGCATAATACTAAAATTCTTCGAATTAGAATAGTGTATAGATCTGCAGTGTAACCCTATTATCCGATGTGAATTGCTCAAGTGACTTTGACACAATTTAATGAGAAACGCTATTCGAGTAAGGATAATTTTCGCTTCTGTTTCACCAAGTGTAACACGACGATCTTTCAAACGAACAGTAGGTCCTTCATACACATACCATCAATTGAAGCGTAATGTTACATCCTAGAGTCCATTGAAAGATTAAAAATAATTTCACGACAATAACAATCAAGAGTAAATTCCTCAAATGACAAATAACAGTTCTCCGAAATAACGACCGAACATCTACTCATACACAGACGTGAATGTACATCGTAGAAATTTGTATATGGAAACCGTACGCCCCCGCAGCAACCGCAACCGAATTCAGTTCATTGTAGTATAGTAACCGCAGCGGCGTTAATTAAAATTGTAAAACGCAACCTCTTTATACATTTCCTCGAATTCCAATTTCTTCGTAAATTATTATGTCACACTCATATATACATGTTACACATAAAGTCGCAACGTCTTATCGCGCGATTTCCACTCGCGTATATTCGCGCAAGACAAACATCGTCAGGCTCAAAGATGATTCCGGGAAGATAGAGAAACACTTAGCGCACGACGTTTAACTTTGGAAATAATTTCCGGATGCTTAAATAAATCAAATAAGAAACGCCATCAAAGATGAACGAAAAAAAAGAATTTAGATCGAATAAAGTTTCCGCGAGTTTATAACGTCAAACAGAAAGTCTCTCCAACGAGTTTCGCGCTTAATTTCCGATTTTGTGATGCTTTCTCTCTCCACCTTTACGACTGGCTTTTTACTCTTATTCGACGCGGTTGAGTACTAGTTGAACGTGAAAACCCGCAACAAAGAGGAGTAGAATTACCGAGCGTGCGGCGTTTTATCTTTCCCGCGATATATACGTTATATAACCGGCGAGACGACGATTTTCCGACTCCTTTTTTTTGAGGCCGTAAATTTGTCCCTCCGCGAAGCGGTAAAAAGGTGATGATAAAATTTGAAATATTACACTATATAAAGCGACGAGCGTCGATGTCTGTATACGTTGTGTGGGGCTACATGTATCGGCGAGTTATATAATATACCAGCGACTTTTGGCTCAGGATTGATTTATTATATGTGCGCGTATATATAGCTGTGTGCTGTGTGAGTTTAATATGACGCCCATTACATTTTCCCCGATATCTAATAAATTTCCCGGATATATACGAGAGATTATGGAATTGCAACTCAATTCAAATTTATAGGATATTTATCTACGTATAAAGTACATACACCGCACAAACTAAAGTTACTCCAGCTCTAATGAGTTTACATCAAAAGTTTTGCTACATACATTATTAAAAAAAAAAACTGCCGGAAATACACGTGTATAATCAAACTGCAATTTTCCGCGCAGCAAGAAGAACAAGCTTGGCGCGCGTGAATTATTCCAAACCTTCATAATTCACCAGGCGAAACTATAAACACGCAGCGTTGTTCTCCTCTACATGGCCATTATAGCTTTTTGCTTTCCACTCGAAAAAGCTCGGCAACGTAATTATCAATCTCGCCGTGTCTAAACGAAACAAGAAGGAAGATATCGCGAACGAGAGCCCAAAATTACGTATACAGTCTAATTTGCTGCTGTATATATATGTATATACATATATATATTTCTACGGAGTCAAGGTGCGCGAAATAGTCTCGTTTCGGCTGACGAGTTCCCGATAATCCGAGGCCAACGAGAGTTTGAAACGCGTTCGGACTGTGGAGACGCTTTTATGTAGGTTGTTGCGCGACGAGAGCACGAGCGGCGAATCAATTTCAAGGGAGCCTCATATAGGTATATGTGTGTGTGTGTGTCACCCGTAGGATCGACGATATGCCTGATGAGTTTTCCTCGGACGTTCCGAGTTTTATTGGATCCGATTTCGATTTATTGGCCGTGTTCTGTTTGGGCTTTGTAATGCAATCGCGGTATATATATAGTACAATCGAGAGGATGAATGGATGCTGTGACGAGGATGTAAGTAGATGAGTGACGAGTATGGTCAGACAATGTTTGATTTTTTATTTTTTTTTAAATTATTGCAAGAGTGTAACAAAGCCGAGTTTTCAAATAAGCGAGTGTCGTCCCCATTCGAACGACTCCACGAAATTTTGAGTTATGAGACACTTGCTGGGCGAAATGTCCATAACTAACCAAATATAGGTATCCTTGCTCTGTCGAACTGCCTATTCATCCATACTCGCTTTTTTCTATTATCCGCACCGCAATGTCTCTACGCAGTTTGCCGAAAATACAAAAAAGCTCTCCCCAGAACTGCATCCAACAGCACGCAACTTTTCTGCTCTACTAACGGCGTAATATTTTACTTTCAAACGACGCTCACAGAACGTCTCCTGCCGGTTCGCAATCGTATCGAATCATGACGCAAGTCATCAATTAGCGGAAATGAATTGTCCGTTGATTGAACTAATAATGCCCTACTGCTACTCCAAGGCTAGCTTGAAATCATATATACGCGCGCGAGCTCTCCATATTATATGCTCTCTATACGTGGAAATTTCGATTTAATTGTAATTAAATCGAGCGAAAGAGCCTGTTACATCGCACGAGAGGATCCAGAAGTACTCCAATCACGTGTCTGTATGAGTGGAAACGGAGAATTTTCATAGACGCTGATAAATTGCGGCAGGCAGCAAAAATATTGCGAAAACAAGGGATGCACACTGCCCCTTTTTTTGCGTTCGCATACGTGAAACTATACACACAATAGAAACTCGACACGCCCCGTGGAGTCCGGTGAAAAAATAAGCGAAACAAGCCAAATTTCTAACGAGAACCGGGCGAACCAAATGCGCGTCCGACCATATAGCCGACCTCATTCTACATACTTGGCGAGATTTTTTTCGTCTTACGGTACGTATATATGGCTTTCAATCTCGCCATTGACTTCACTTGCATATAGGTACTACTCGCCGAAATTCATATAACGTGAGTGCTTGAATGCTTGCCAAAAGTCGGAGAATTATATAAGGGATGAACTGATGGTGATAAAATATACTGAGCTCGATCTCGATGCATTATCGTTTTTTCGCTTGAATTATATTTTCTGCTGTGCGTACATCTGAATGATTATTATACACAGAAAAAGCGACGAATTGCGAGTTTAATTAAATTCGCCGCAAAAGAGACCGCATGGAACATTCTCCAATAATCTTTTTTCCTCCTGCCACGAGCAGTGAAAGAAAAGACACGCTATTGTATATACACAAGCGTGTATCTCGATCGCTCGCTCAGTTTGCAATCTTGACATATAATGTTCCATTGTCCATCACTGCCTGTTTTCGTCACGTCCGCGAATATTATCATAAATGCTCATAGCAGGGGTTGAAATTCAGTATTAGTATAAAGATGAACTGGCGTTATACGATGACGTGTACGTCGAGAGTCTGCCTTTGACGCGAGTCCGGGGAAAATTAACATTGTCGATAGAATTGAACGATTGTCGCTTAATGCAGTTTCGGATAGTAGTGTTTCACTCACACGAGATGGATAATAATTAAATTTATTTGGACTCTGGGTAATTATGGGAAAATATATATATGGTTTGAAACGCATTAAATAAAGTATATAAAACCCAGACGTATATAACGTGCAACTTTTCGTTTTGTTAACGGATTTCTCCAATTAAAATTCTACCTCAAAGTTTGATCGAGCGATACCGAACAATTAGGAGGCAAAATTTATCCGACTCGAAATAAGTATACGTAAAGCCGATCACATACGGCCACGGCAATAAAATAAAAATTTCATCGATTGCGAGCAAACTTTCGTCATTAAAACTGAGCAAGAATCGTATATACATACATAGTACAATACAAATGCCCCCTTATAAGAGCTATGATGGAGGAAGAAGTCGGAGAATCGAGCGACTGGAAAATTAAGAAAAAATAAGATTTCCTAGGCATTAGCCCCCATTTTCCGCACTACCATCTGGGTGGTAGCTCGCAATATGGAGGCTAATGCCCAGTAAATTAATAATTTGAATATATGATTATACGCATTATGCTCACACACCGCTATAGCGTCGCGGGTCTTTTTTCTCCGTATAAGTTTCGATAACCCACCGTCGTTGCGCATTACACTCTTTTCGGAAATTTTCGAACGAAAATTTTGTTCATCTTTCTCCGTTGTTATTCGCCGTGATATTGTATTATCGATACGTGGAATCTTGATGGATAAGACGGAGGAAAAATTCCACACTGGAGAGAAAAGAAAGCGTGCAGCTCCGATCCGTGAAAGTAGTCTATTATTCATGCCTCTGACACTTTGTCCCTCGGCTGTCCCGCCGGATTATGTAAACGTGTAAGTATAAGAGAGCATTATTTTTTTTACACCTCGTGGAATTTCTGGAGCCGCGCGGTATTTGGAATTTTAAATCGGTTTCGGAACGAATGTTTTCTGCTCTCGGCTTATGCTCGTTAAAATTATGCATTATATATACCAGAGTAGGTTTCTTGACGTTGATGCTTTGTCGTATATCACGGAGATAGGACGAGAAGTGCTTTTTGTGCAGAAAAAAAAACTTGACTGCGTATAAAGGTCGAGCGACTTTAAATGTCGGCTCTACTGCGCGACATTATTTTCCAGCGAATGAGCCCTTCGAGATGAGAATCGATTCCACGAACACGAGTAACGTAGAAAATGCAGTACCGTATTGCTTGATCAACCGTGTAATTTAATTTGGTTTAGGATACAATATAAAATTAACCATTATGCACTTTTACTAAAATATAATTACGTCCTTAATAGCAAAAGCTTAATGATATGGACTAAACGTGCGCAGCATTGTTTAACACTCGTCCCTTATAAAAGATTACAGCCTCGACGTTGTACAGGCTATACGAGATGCTGATGCTCCTCTCGGCATCATTAAAAAGCTTTTAGCTATTACGACACCGCGCGCGCGATGCAAAAATTAATCCTTCATATAGAAAACCGAATTTCATTAGTTTATACAGCCTCTGTAATAATTGTATTTAAAATAACTGAAGGCACACTCGCTCTATTTCATACGCGTGTTGGGGAAAAGATATTTTACCCCACATCCGACAGAAAGAAACAAAGAAAATGAGTCATGGTAGATCTCCACGTATACGTACACACATTTCCATACGGACATTTTGAAACAATAATGCGTTATTGTGCTTTCAAGCACCTTATAACACTTGTATTACATGTTTTTAATAAATCTTAAATATTTACTATCAGAGCTTCCTCTCGAAAGAAGTAAAAGTCGCAGATAATACATGCCACCGCGTTATTATCACCTTATCACCGGATAAGCAAAATACGCATAGCGAGCAAACAAAAGGAGCGTCTATCCGTAGAAGCATAAAAGAATAATGCCCGCAAGCTCCCCTGTGGCCATATACATAAACACACATACATACACGCGCAGGAGAGAAGACTTTGCAGCACACACACGAATCTCTCGGCAAAAAAGAGAGAGAGAGAGACAGTAGAGAGAAAGTAAGCAAATAGTCTTATATACATATATGCCTCAACGCATGCATTATACATCCTTTATCCGCGCAGTATAGTCATTTTGCTACTTATCGGTCGGAGATATCTTCCCTTTTAATGTATTCCTAGCCAAAAAAAGTTCACGAGGGGGATCCACTGCCAGAAATCCCAATGATTTAGAGGCTTTTTCTTGCGCAGCAGAGCTTCGTCTTTTTTGTTTTTTGTTCTGCGCCTGCAATCCTCGGATAGGAGGTTATAGTATTCGAAAGGATTCAAGGACGATTGAAAGAGCACGGGGAATGAATTTTTTTGTTATCTCCATACCGGCTTTGCTTTTTGTTTGACTGCCGGGAGAGAGAATATCTCCCGTCGCGCGAGACTTGTGTTTACAATTCGTTATATGCGCGCGCGTGGGCCATCAGTGATGCTGGCAAATTCTGTTGCTCGCTTATTTTCTTTTGATAAAAAAAGCTCGGATTCAATTTGATAATGATTCTCTCGGCTGTTTGATAAGCGCCCGCTTTAATTGGCCTGTCGGATTATTTGCGCGTTATTATACAATACATACAAAACGCTTTATAAAAGTAAATACAAACTGGCTGTCAATTTTATCGCAAACACTCGGAATGACTACTACTACTTCTTCGAGCTCCATTAAAATGCAAATTTATCATACATTTGGGATTTTTGTCTTATCATATAACTGCTTCCGAGGAGTTACGAGAATTTTAACGGCGCGTTACAGCAGTCTTTTTAATGGCTTCCCTCTTTTTATGATGAGATGAATTCTCTCGCGTATCTAGCATCAGAGATGCCTCATCGCTATTGTACTCTGTATAATAGACAATGCAGCACCACTTTCAACAAGCGACATTTGCCTTTTCCGAGTATATACAAAGTATTCTGCGCGTGAAACCAGCTACGATGATTTCGGCATACTCTTCCATCCGAACAAGTGCTGTTCTCGCTATATATATATATACTGCTTTCTCTCTCTCTCTCTCTCTCTCTCCAACGAGCAATTTTCGTCGCGTAATGAATTGCCACTATTTACGAGCTTACATCAAGCGCGCAGCTATAAAAATTTTTTTGAAATAAACCGCATCATATGCCCGGGGATTTATGGCTCTGAGTTTATTAATAAAAATCAATTTGTGGCATCAGAGTGAAATGCTCCAGGATCGCGTTCCAGTTTATTTTCATTTCGCTGCGCAGATTGTCACCGATATAGAAGAGCCGGAGGTATTTTCATCCCCGACGTGTACAGGGCTGGTGCTCTCTCTCTCTCTCTCTTTCTCTATCTTTTTCGACTATTTTCTCCACCTGATGAGCTTACTCCGGGCGATTAATTGTTTTTGATCAGGGGGGGAAAAAGTGGCTCAACCGGACTTTAGTTAAGCGTGACTGATGATCCGTGAGCGCGTCTCGAATAAGCTTTCGACCTGCTGCTTTTATGGACTTTACGTTTAATTGACTTTTAGCGCGCAAAAATTGCTTTACGAACTTTACCGCGGTAATTTTGAATTTTCCTCCCGATCGGTCATACGTGATTTTTGGGAAATTTCTTATACTCGCCAGTTGTGATACGATTGCGAACGTGTAATGCTGTAGGATATTATACGTATCAATCCCGCTGGGTGTCATTCCATTTTCAGTTTCTCCACGACGTTATAAGCTCGTTCTCTTATTCACCAGTCTTTGAAGTCCCCCAGAAGAAAAAAGTATAACAAATGATCCCTCGCCACAAATAATAAAACAAGCCACGATATCGTGAAGTTATATATACATATTACATACCTCATAATTCGTTCTCAAGATGAATTATCCCTGATAATCGAAGCCGGTCGAGTGTTTTGCATAATACGACTCGGGAGAGAGAAAAAAATTAGATCACGCGACAAAGAAAAAATATATACATATAACAGACACGAGAGATTAGGCATATATGTATACAGCGGAGGAGCGTTATAGGCCGAAGTAATACGCGTTGTCTTCTCAAAGCATGAAAAACGAGCGAAACTCAGTGAATTTCCAACGCGCCTCGTCATGCTGTTCTCGAGGATCAACAATTATGATCTATGTCCGACGAAATCGCTCTCGTCGAGCTTTTTACGAGCGACTTGAGTGAGCGGTATCCACATGTATATATATATATATACACACACCTAGAGTAAAAAAAAAGAGAAAGCTACTGATGCGAAGAATTTCCGTCCGATTTATTCGCAGATACGTGGCGATAGTGAATCCCTTGAAGCCTCGGATGGGCAAGAGGATGACCTTGTGCATAGCCCTGGCCATCTGGGCGGTAGGTGCTGTGCTATCCTTGCCGATGCTGCTTTTTTACACGACTTTCACCCATAACTTTCCCAACGGCGAGGTGAGGGTTATCTGCTACCCCAGCTGGCCCGACCAGGACAACAGCGGACAGAGTTACGACGAGTATATGTGAGTATATACTTTATGCCCGCGGAGCTTTTTCTTCACTATTTTTCTCTCTCCTCTATCTTACGCGCGAGACTTTCTAATGGACGTTACTTTGCTGAGAGTTAACTTCTGGAGGAGAGGATTTTCGTGTGTCCTTTATTTTTGCATGATGCTCGCACTTGGCTAGTACTATAAATTCACGTCTAGAGAGAGAAAGAGAAAGGTTGTACACTTAACTTTGATTAAGGGAGAGTTGATTAAGATAGTTGAGGAAATAGTCTTCCAGAAGTCACTGGTAATTAATTTCGAGATAAAGAGAGCGAAAATCTAGTCGTCGGCCATCTGAATCGTTGCTTTATTTCAACTACAGTCGAGTCTTTAAGGTAGTGAGATATATCGTGTTGGAGTTACGGTATAATGAATAACCGCGTCAATTATTCCGTTACATATATATTATATAAATTTTATTTGTACAAATTACGCGAAATGAGCACATTGTATAACGTTATTTGTATGCATTTCGTTGATTATAAATTTCACATGGAAATATGTAATTAAATTTCATCTAATTATAACGGTTTCGTAAAACAAAACAAAGTATATTAAATTAATATACATGTGGTAATTGATATCAAGCTCGCAATCGAGCGCTGATGTACCAGTTTTAAAGACTATCCCTCCATTTAAAAAAAACCTCGCGCGCGTGCGCGATCAAAAAGACGCGAATTCAAGATCCAACCAACAAACTTATTCCAAACTCTATTATCAAACGCAGTCGCAAAAGCTGATTAAAATTTCATTAAACTTAATGAAACCCGAGCTTACTCGCTCAAACTTCAGAACAAAAATAATAAATCCCTCTCATCTGCTAACAGGTACAACGTAATCTTCATGATCCTGACGTACTTCCTACCGATCGGCGCGATGACGTTCACCTACGCCCGTATCGGAATCGAGCTTTGGGGCTCCCAAAGCATCGGCGAAGCGACGCAGCGTCAACTCGACAATATTCGCAACAAACGCAGGGTAAGTCTCGTATAAAAATCTCGTTAAATTTTTAATTCTTCAAGCTCGTAATACCGAGCGATGTATAAATAACGAACCTTGCGGATTCTCCTCCTTATCTCTCCGACAACTTTCGCGGTATTTATATATATAAGAACGCGCAGCCGAGTATACAAACATAAATATACGAAATTAAAGCTGCGACAAAGCGGTTAAAGGACAATAAAATTATGCCCGTCGAGTCGGCCTGCTTTTTCTTAGAAAGCAGATAAAGGGATGAGGAGAGCAGAATACGAACGTCATCTATTATTCCCTCTTCGCCTTTGCTTCTTTTCTCTCGCGCCCCCCATAGCAAGTTCGTGCTATAGCATTATAAATAAATTCGTGAGCCGCCGCCGGTGTGTTTCTCTCTGTTGGCCCTGTATATATGTATAGCGTGTATAGCCCGAGGAAGAAAAATTACGTCCCGTTAACAAGAAAAGTTCTTATCTGTCGGCCGGCACTACCTCTCCTAAATCGCGCGCGGCAATCGCCAATCATAAAACAGCCCAAGCTATTAGGTATATTATATGCTTTCGTTCTCAACACTTCTGTCGGAGGGGCGAAGAGTAAGCTACTCTCTGTCTCGTTCTTTTTATTCGCGCTCAATGGGTCAATTATAACAGCTGCTCTATGTAATACAAGACAAATTGATATAGTTGTTGTTTTTAAGAAATTATTCGATAATATATAGCAATAATGAAATAATCTCGACGTGAAAAACGCTCTCCTTTACAAGACACATACCGCCACAAACACATTAATTCATAACTCGATCCGTCGCGTCAAGCACCGATGTACATACATACTCTCATCAGGCTATAATCGGATAATCTTGATAATCGGACATCACTGGGGAATTCGCTCCGAAGCCGGTTGTATATCTGTACGAACACACTTACTCACCGCGGAAAAAGCAAATTAAAGCATTTACCACGGCTGCGGCGGGTAAATTGACATCTGACCGCGTTGGAAAAAAAATTTTCGACGCTTCCTCTCTCGACCCTCATCCTTCGAAGCCATTAACTCGACGGCACGGCTATTGTGTACTCAATGTTCCGCGCCCGTCTCCAATTAGTGAAAAAAAAAACGTTAAATAAACATCAGCGGCTAAAAGGGATGATGCGCGCGAGGCGAGTAATCATTAAAATTTAGAGCGTGAGCTTGAAAGCTTTCAACTTTTGCGGATTTCGGTTATAATTGCGCTCGTCGCATTCTTTCGAATTATCCTTCCAAATGAGAGGTGTTTAAAAAAAAAAGTTTTATGCTCGCGAGATAAATTCGTCGCTAAAAGTGTGCTAATGTGAACGAGAGGAACTTTCCCCAGGCGAATATATAAATCTCAAAAATCATCAGTCGTCGCTGGCTAAAAGTATGACGCCAACTTTCCTGCGAACATTGCCGAATTAAAGTCAAATGGTTCGTATAAGGCCAAGCGGATCGATCAACGTTACAAAACACTCCCCTATATCTAGTTTTATGTATACGCGAGCTTTCCAATAAAGCGACAGACAAACAGCGTAAAAGCTAATGTATAGTGTATAATACAAGCATCAAAAGCATCACAGGACATTTAATTTCACAGCAATTTCGTTAATCGGCCAATATCAAAAGCCGCATTTGCTCGCCGCGCTCGTCGTTTTTCTTCTAAAAGTGAGAGCGAGCTTTTAATGCAAGCTCCGGCTCTCGTGGTCGCTCTAATCTCGCGTAAAATTTCACACGCGCAAAAGAGAGAGAGAGAGAGGATTTTAGTTTAATATACTCGCCGCGCGAAAATACTCGCAGGAAAATTAATACACCGCAAGCGCGAGCGTCGAGAAGTTCATCTATTTAATACGTTCGTGCAAGCGTGCTTGTATATTGTATAAAACAGGTTTCAGCGTGAGCTGGAGTGTTCGAAAATCAAGGTACGCGAACGCGCAATATATTTTGGTAATTAGTGGCTCTGTCGACTCGTATAGACGCGAGTCGAGTGTTTGCAGTTCAGAAACGCGAGTAGTGGGTGGTATTAATTGGATCGTTAATCGCGGTGACAATCGCTCTCGTATCTAATTTGCGAAATCGTTCGACTATAGCGGAGGAGGGAGAGAACACACTTTGCCGGTGCGAATACCAGGACACGAAACTATTCCATTGTGCGTATCTATTATTCTTTTTTTTGGGGGGAGGGGAAACGACTGGGTGAGCGTTGAATATTCAAATCATCGTCATCAGTGCAGCCCTTATAGCGTACGAGTGTGATAATATAACGCATACAGTTTTACGAGGAAAATTATGCGTAAACTTTCGCCGGATCTGTATAACTAACTCTTATCCTTCTAGGAGGGTTGCTCTTCTTAATTATCCCTCTAGTTAGCGGTGTAACATAGATATAGAGCTTCTCTAGGGTGCTGGAAAGGTAAAAGAAGCTTACAGGGCGCGTCAAAAGGAAATGAATTAACGCGCAACTATATATATTCCCGTCAACGCTGGCATGAAAAATTCCGACTTTCTTGCGGTCATAAATCCGTTCCGAAGAGAGCTTGAAGTCTATATTTCGTTCGCTTCGAGAGATATATATATATAACGGAGCCTTATTTTCTTCGGGCGAATGGCTTTTTTGCCTAAGTCCTATGTAGATACGTCCCTGGCGAGCATCTTTTGTGCGAATTGCTGCCACAGGTCGATGCAAAGTAGTGCTGGTCATTTCCGAGAGGATCTGTGATGATGGCCCTGTATTCGTCATGCGCGAGGATGAGATGGTATTTTTTTCCGAGGTGGAGCTTTACAAAGCGGTTAGGTGAGTAATCGCGGCCGATAAGTTTAATAGAGTCGAATAAGCTGACCCTTTGAGTTCAAGGGCGAATAGGGATTTATATTTTTCTCACGAGAGCTTGTTGTTGTATATTTTAAAGGATGTACTTGGCACTCGGTCTGATCGTATAGCAACTACGAATAAGGTTTTTTGAATGAAAATGTATGAGCTTTTGTGTGCTTTAAAATGTGCATAAATTGCTGGGTCGTGAAATTTTATTTCAGTGAAATATTGTCAAGCCGTTAGGTTATGTGATTTTTCGATTGTATATATATTTTCGAAGTGAACTCGGGAATCATCTCGTAAATCACATTTCAAAGCTCGAAGATAAATAACAAAATTCATAGAAAAATATGACTCTCACATTATTGTATACAGCTTATTACAATTTAATTTTTTCAAAAAAGGACGAAGTAACGGCCAGAGGGGAACTTATTTAATATGCGTCACACTTTATACTGTCAGTTTAGAATCCTGTTGCATTCATAGCGACGAAACTCATAAGCCACCATGGCTTCTACTCCATTCTAAAGCTAAGAAGAGCAGCGAGTTACATTCAAAAGTTCCGCAGTAACGCCGTAAAGCTTTCCACTAATATGGAAAACTCTCTACATATTTATTTATTACACCGAAAACGTTAGATACATGAAAGTTTTTTTCGGTTATATTCAGGTGTAATGAACATATACGCTATTCTTTTAATAAATGTAACGAGTTTTCTATGATTTTATTTTATTGATGAGTAGTTATAATATATAACACAAGAAAGTCGATTCCATTCGAGATTAATTTCCTTCCTCGGCTTCTTTCGCTCTCTCATCCCGATTCATATTACATAATTAATCATGAAACTCCCCAGAGCCTCTTGGCCGATTGATTCGAACCCAGAAAATTGCTGCGAGCGCCGTAAAATAAAAAAAAAAGAAGAGGAGAGAAGAAACTGCCAGCAACTATTCGACGATCGAAGATTTACTCGCGCTTATATAAAACTTGGCCTGAACTCGCGCAAAACTTATATCGGTATCTCGTATACCTATATACATATCTTCCGTATATTCTTGTCTCGCGACTGGCAAATATGAGACATGCGTATACACAACGTCCTGACACGTTCGAAGAAAAGGAGCCAACTTCGGTAGAGGAAAAGTAAGCTCGTGACTTTTTTTCGATATTCGCAAGCTTCATCGGATTTCGATTAGCGCTCTCGTGGGTCCGAATATTCCTTACGTCGTTAGTCCTCTCGCGGCCTGTTTTTTGTTTTTGCCTGCCGCCGGCTGTCTGAGAAGTGCCTGGACTCGATCGGGTGTTTTTGTCGCTCTCGAGTTTGTCAATCGCTTTTTAAAGTCGATAAGTCACCGTGACTTTCAAATATGGCTTCCTTCTTATAGAGTAAAATTTTCAGTTTTGTAGAACATATTTTGTATTTGAACATTATATTATACGAAGGAAGAAGCTGCGTATACCGATGAATTAGCAGCGGTTTCTTTTTTTTTTAAAGAATTTTTAAGAATTTATACAGTATCTTCAAATCTTCCAAGCAACAGTATAGAGCGAAAGATAAAGTTCGTACACCTGACATCGGATATGATAAAGAAACCCTTTTTCGCGAAGAAAACGGAAATCACGAGGGTGATCTCGATGTAGCATAAATTTGTAGGGTCCCTACCTCATCTGAATTTCAAAAAGACTCGTATATGTGCCACTCTCTCTTCCAAAGAAACAGAAAAAAAACTCGTCGGCGCAGAATGCCTTTTAATAAGAAACCTGCCATTCATATATAGGTATATACCTACCTATTCCATCTCGATCCTCGATAAAATTGTAAACTAAAAAAAAAACTTCATCGTTCAAGCCTTTGACAGCACGAAAAAGCCTCTTTCCAGATTTCCTCGCCTAATACATGTTTTATCACCGCGATCTTTTTCCTTCCTTTTGCCCGACGACACAACTATACCTGCAGAGCCTCGCGACAAACTTCGCTCTTTCTCTCCCTCTTCTCGTTATCTACCTTCAGCCCGCTATATACATACAGAATCGTCCGTCTTTCTCTCTTCGTCGCGCAACTGTACAAAGACTCTTCTCGCTCTTTAAGGTATAGGCGCGGAGTTGGTAACAAAGACTAAAGTTGCTATAGCCAACTAAGCGGATGTATACCTACAAGTCAAGCTCACTTCTCAAACGCTTGCATTATTAATCGAAGGAGCTGCTGCTGCTGTAGCAGCATCTTCGCTGTGTCGGTCTATCGGATATGTCTGGGTGATAATTGAAACTGATCACGACAGCCTAGAAGGCTTCTCTTGACGTCAAGCCGAATTGCCGAGGAGCCGTGGTTATGATATGCTTGTTTTGAGCGAGTCATTAATAATTTCTATTGTATACGTATACTCTGACGAACAATAAGGAGCTCTGAGATTGATGTAATTTCATTTCGAGCTCCTTATACATTGAAAAACTTTTTGAGGTGGAGGAAAAATTGAAAATTTAATAGGATTAGATCTTTTCAAAGTTTATAGGCCAGGATTAGTTTATCTGCACCGGAGATTGGTATCTATATGCGAGACGTGAAAGTTTCTTATCGTATAAAAGCAAAGCTTCGGAATCTACGTTTGAAGGGAAGTTTATATATACGCGAGAGAAATAAAGTTAATCCCCTTATGTCTGATCGAAGAGAGCAGCATCAGGAAGAAAAAAACGAGGATAAAGGAGTTGATTGTATTACATAGCTTTGGCGGTGTAGATAAAAATGTATCGTTTCTTGTGTTCGAAATTGTTATATATTGGTCTAAATCTAGGGCGAAAATTAATAAAAGGCGAGAAACGCAAATTTCAAAGATTTCAAATATGAAAAAGAGTGCTTCATAGTCAGCTGCGGAATTATGGCGCAGAGGCAAAGCTGCAGCGCGTTAAGTAGGATCACTATTAGAGATAATGGCTAGCGGAGAATTAACGCTGCAGAAGAACAGCCTCTGGGCTGAAATTACTACATGCATTCTACCGTATAAGAGATAATTAACTTGTGATGCGCTACTGCTTCCGGCCGCTTTTGTTTATTATTATTATTCTTTTCCCTTTTTAGACGCTCGAAGGCAGTAGAACATTAATTGGCCGCTTTTGAGATTTTGCACGTAATTACTGTTTCCGCGCGCAGGATGAACGTGAATCTTTTAAAGAGGATTTTCCGCTGATTTTACTGTGATTTTCAGTGTATTTTGTGGCGGGATACCCGAATCAATTATTCACAAGGTTTGTCGTGAAAAATAGAAGATGGATTATCTTTTATATTCCTTCTTTACACATCAATTCAATTGTTAATAATAATCCTTTACATAGTGTATGATTGGGAGAATTATTCGTATTTAAGACGATGTCAAAAGCAAGACAGGTACATGAGTTATGTTGTGTAAGATATGTAACGTATGTGTCGCACGTTCTAGAATTTATTGAAGCGAGAGCGGAAGGTTCATCCCTCTCTCTCTCTCTCTCTCTGACGATATTAAATTATTGCGACCTTCCCCCGAGGTTGGTTAGATTTTGACATTTTGCTAATGAGAGATGATTTATTTACCGCAATATATATATATATGTTGACTTTATTGCACGCTCGGAATGTCGGCCGAGCGTCAATGAAGTTTAATCCCATAGGTATTATATAAAATATACAAAATTTTGCGTGGATTTATTGAATATTTTCTGAATAAACGAAAGCACTCGCCAAACAACCCGCGGGCTATCAGTCGTATAGAAGCATAACAAACAGTGCTGCACTCAATTTTAATGACGTAACAATTTATCTACCAGGATTCATATAACGCTACGTATTAATCCGATTACCCCCGAACCTCGATAAACATTCAATCAGTTGTATAATACGCGCGTAAACAGCGCTTCGCCATGAATTTCATTAAAAATATCATCAAAACACGAAACGAGTCGCTATTAAAATCGAGAAAACCTCCATATATACACTTGAGATAAACGGAAGAAACAACAACACAGTCCAGGCAGCTGAAACTTTAAATCCCCGCAGATGAGCTTTCGCAAAGCTCCCCATCGAAACCAAATATAATCATCAGCGATCGAACAAAACTTGAACCTTTCACCCCTCACTCTCTGTGTAACGTAAACAGCGTTACACCCGGAGGCTTTAAGCGCCGTTAATGATTCGAAATATCTCTCACGTGCGCGCACGTAGTTGTTAAGCGCGAAAGGGAGCTTATAATAGTAGTATAAGCTATAGTATAGAGCGAGAGGAAGAGCTTTCACGACGAAGCTAGAGTACAATGCAAACGACGACGTCAGTGTAAACTGCAGCCGAGTCTCTTTCTGCGAGTCTGGGTATACACCTGGAAGCAGCTTGCCGCTCTTTGTCTCGAGTGTGCACTAGCTTCGTTTTCTATACAAAGTCGTGGTCTTTGCCGGCGAACTCGAGACTTTTTCGCGGATGTATAATGTAGATTGTTATATGGCGTGTTTTTTCTTCCTTTTCTTTTAGGAAATAAATGACGTGCGGGTAATGAGCGATGAGATGAATACCGACGGCGCCCGGTACACAAACACATGAAAGGAAAATCATATACGCGGATTTGTATATTTACGACGTAAACGCGGCTTGACATACATACGTTCGACGGATTTTATATATGTATGAATCGATTTTCTCCGAAAACGTCAAGTGCGTATTTTCCTTTTAGAAGCAATTAAGCGCAGTAGTATATACATATAGAGACTCTCTATATGCGATTTCGCTCGGAGCCAATGCCAGCGTTTATAATCTAGTATGTGTGTGACGCCAGTATACACAGAAGAGCCTTTATATTCCACCGTCTGATATATAATGGAGGAAATCGGTTCGCGCGATCGAAAGCTCTTTGCGCGCGTTGTTTTAATTATTCGACATTGAGGCAAAGTATGATGAATCGATGGATGTTTTAATGTTCTTGGAAATTTATTATACATAGCTATACGAGAGTGATCGTTATATAATTTAATGGAAGCGCGTAAAGTATGTGCGTATATATTAATTATTTTCGAAATTCTGCGTATTATTATGTCGCATAATAATTCAGACGGATATTATTAACAAGTTCATCAATATAACACAAGAATTATTGTTATGTTCGAAATATATATATATATATATATATATACCAGGAAAAACGTATTCTAAGCAAATCACGACGTAATTTTCAATCTACCCCAGCGTGTAAAACAAAATACGAAAAAAAGCCCACACATAAGAAAGCTCGAGCTTGCATCCAATTTCTAGCGATCCAGCAGTCGTCGTATATTCATTACACAAGAAAAACTTTCTTCATGTAATAACCCGGCAGCGCATCTCTGCGACACTAAATTCAAAACACTGCGGCAAAATTGCAGCGTCTTATACGAGCTCCCACCGCATCTATATGCACCGTTATTTTACACCGCCGCGTAACCTTATATATCCTCCCCAAGTGAGCGCGCGCATTATATTCTCACGCCACACTCGTCAATTTGCACCGCGGCAAAGCCCTTAACGAACTTGCTCTCATTCGCCCGGCTAAGCTTGACATAACGGAATTTTCGGCAAAGGCGAATCATCCTCTTGTGTGTATGCGTATATACCTATATGTTACGATATATAATTGCTGCTCGACCCCGTGTGTCCTCCGTTATCTCTCCGTATACAACACACACAGAGAAGAGAGAGAGAGAGAGCTTTGTCTAGATACAATACAAAAGCCATTATTTCAAAAGCCTAATAACAAGGACATTGCAGGTGGTGAAGATGATGATGGTCGTAGTGATAATATTCGCCGTCTGCTGGCTACCCTTCCACGTCTACTTCATCGTGACGTCATACCTGCCCGAACTGACAAACGAGCCTTATATCCAGGAGCTCTACCTTGCGATCTACTGGCTAGCCATGTCCAACAGCATGTACAACCCGATCATCTATTGTTGGATGAATTCCAGGTATGTTATGTATGCATGTATATGTACACGCGCTCGCATGTTTAATCCCATTTTAATAATGACCGCAGGAGCTGCGTGCCCGAGCGAATTATCGGACGCAAACAAATTTGCGGCGGTGGCATTTCTGTCTGTGCATATATATGTGCGTTTGCCGCATGAGCTTTTAGGGGGACGCGAGGCATTATAAGGGATTCTGATGATACCGAAAGGAGGGGGGTGATTTATGTAATATCGCTAATTGTCGTCGAGGTGTGGACCGGGTATTATTCGAATCGAAGCTGTATTGGGTTACATAAGAGAGAGATCGGTTGCTACAGGTATATAATATGTTTGCTTCTCGTGTTTCGCTCGATTTATATTTGCACTGGTATGTAGATTCGGATTGCTTGAGCTTTTCCGAGGATATTAGACACGGTATTGTCCTTCGTTTCGATACGTTCATTTAATTATTAAAACTCATCGTCGCTAATATATTTTCGTAAAGTATATAGTGCTTCAAAAGTTCTATACACTACAATATTTCAGAATAATAAAAAAAGATCGCCACAAGTGCTTGCGGCGTATAATTTCAAAAGCGCAGTTTGCGAAAACATTTTTCTTGAAACGTTTTTAAATGCAACGAAAAACACGCCGCGCTTTTCGAAACTTGTGGCAGCGCGGAAAATAGAGTGTCAATGTAGTTTTCCGAGAAAAAAACTTTCGACAGCGCAGCGTTCGAAGAAAGTTTTAACGGGCAGAGCAAAAAAAAATATACAGTCCATCTCGGAGCGCGCGAAAAAAAGTGTTATACCCCCACGCGTGATGTATCATCCCTTCTCTTCTTTCCGCGAAATTCAACGTCACTGTTGGATATTATACAGCGTGAAAGTGAAAAATCCTGGCGTATCGCTGAAATTCCAGAAAAAAAAATGCATTAATATTCATTGCGCAGTAACAAGCTCTTATACTCACTTTCTACGTAAATAATCATGCTCAAAAGCGTCTGTCTTTCCGTTTAAATTTCTCGAAAAGGAATAAGTAATGCTGATGTTTGCGTTTCGAGTCAATATATTTTTGCTCTCCCTCTGTATTTGAAAGCTGCACGCGAAACAAATTATACTGTAATATAAATGTCAAAAGCCTCTCTTATAACGTCACGTATACGTTTAATTTAAAATTCCAGCTGCGCTTGTATGAATAACTCCTAATTCCAGCGTTACACCGCCACATGTACCGGATTGTCATATACGTATATACGCAAGCTTTACATCAAGGTGACCAAAAAAATTAACGTACACGCGGAAACATTAATTCTGAAAGTAGTCGTCTCTACCAGCCACATAACGTTTTGTATAACAAAAAAAAAAAATATATATATATAATTAAAATTCATGCACACAGGTTCCGACGTGGTTTCGCCCAATTCTTCTCGTGGTGTCCGTTTGTGCGGATTGGCCACGAGCCCGCGCTTTCGCGCTCGGAGGCTGTCACGTCCCGCTACAGCTGCGCCGGTAGCCCCGAGGTTCGCGCCAGGATCTCCCGCAACGGTACGTATACACACATGTATATATATAGTATGTATATGTATATATACTGCACACGTTCACCTAACAATAATAGTTTCCCTATACCAGCACCGCAGCCTCTAAACCCATCCTATCCTATATATACAGCCCAGTGTATTGTGTGTTAGACGTACATATGTGTGTATGTGTGTGTGTGTGTGTGTGAATGTGTATAACGGATATGTCCGAGCGCAAGCATCGACAGTTTGCAGGATGACCGCGGCAATTTGCAGAGCCTGGAATTGCCGCTGAATCGATTGCCCAGCGAGTATAAGAACTCTGCGGACACTTGCCGTGCGGGGGGTGCTAATAGAGAGAATATGTAGGTACACATATACACCTCTTTTTTTGTTTTTATTTTTTACTTTTAAAGAATATATATTATATATAATATGACATATTTCTCCTTATTATGCTTGTCGATATATGTGTGTATATATAAAATATTACGAGAAAGTCTATGAGTATAAAATAAAAATATATACTACTCACCGATGCTCTTTGACGTATGACTCAAGTAGCAGTAACAGATGTGCATCGTATACTGTGTATCTCGATCCCTTTGAAAAACATTAAGTATTATTATATATATTTACATCAAAATAAGTTGATTTTCATTACAAACTACAGCATTTTTCAACAAATTCTTTTTTCCATTAATTTAATCAACTCGAATGCGTTATACACCCGCAGCCACAATCAAGTCTAAAAAGCCGAACCGCAGAATCAGCCGAATAAAATCGCGCGAAAAAACACATTTTCCCCACGCAATAACGCGGGCAATTAAGCCGTCTCGTTTAAAGCACGCAGACACCGCGCGAAAAACCGTCCACTCGCGCGCGCAATTCAAACAATAAATAATATCCGCAATCGAGTGTATACAGAGCTATACAGCACAGCCCGACGAAGAGCAGAGAACATCAGAGCGAGAGAGAAATACAGCAGTGATGTTCTGTATATAAACGAGCGCAGCCACCGATTCCGAATAATAATTGATCGACTAACGACTCGAGGCAGTATATGGATATTTTCACGTTTGATTATTCGGCTTTCGAGTGGCAGTAGTAGTGTTCGCGTGTCTATTCCACACAGCTCAGTGTCTACCGATAACAGCTTTTCTTATGCAAGTAAGAGAGACGAGGGGATGGATTCGCATATTAAGTCTCCTATACGCGAGCGAGAAAATTGGAACCTATGCAGACGAACGTTAGTCCGGCAGCTGGTGACACCAGAGTATGCACGTATAGGTCCATACGATAACTTGGTGTTTTCTTATGTTTTTTGGGTCGTGGAATCTAAATTTTTTTTGGTTACCAAGCCGTCTGATTGGTCGTTTTTTTTTGTTATTAACAAATTACGGATTCGCAATAAACAAAAAATTGTTGTTGCATTTTTTAGCTATCTTTGAATCGAAAGTATTGTTAATAGTTTTTTCGTAAAACGCATACTTCTTGAGTTAAAAATCGAGAAAGTTATTTTTATGAAAATTCAATAATTTTTAATACAAAAAGTATGCATTTTACGGAAAAAACCTGTTAGAACACTTTAGATTTAAAATTACCTAAACAGCGTAACGCAATTTTTTTCAATAGAATTATTTTCAATGAGGGAAACTTGAAGAATACTCAAAGGCCACCTGCTCCCGGACTACGTATAATATAACGTGTACATATGCATGTGATCGCGTCCGAACGGATGTGAGTCTAACCGCGATTTTTTTTTATTTGGTCGTTATTAAAATTTCAAGCCTCTGGGTTATATTGTTAGAACGAAATTTACGATATATAGTTGCTGGGAATATACATGCATATGCCTCATTGAAAAATGACGCGCCGCATTGTTTCGCGAATTACTCGAAGAGCGTCGGGAACAATTTCAATTTAATCCCTCTCGTTCGTATACACAGCTCGGCGGCCATAAATATTGATCATTTCGAGAGCTGCAGCAAATGAATGGAAGTCTTTCACCGCGAGCGAGAATATAGGATATATAGTGTAGGCGTCTGTGTGTCAGGAAATTAAAATGATTGCGTTATATAGCGAGGCGCAAATTGTAATTTCATCTTCGCTCTTTAACACGAGTAATTTTGCATATTTTAATAATTTTCACCCATCGCGCTATACGCTTTTCAGAGTTGAAATTCTCGGGGTATATGGTCCGAAAATCCACTGCAAGATATCATGTCTCGTTAATTTCCACTATATACGGTAACTGTGTATACCTATTATAATTTCTTCATTTAATGTGAGAAGGCCAAAGAGTAAATCTCTGGTCAAAAAAGGGGTATGAGAATTGTCGCCATTTATGTTCATTAGCGGCTAATACTCTATATTTATGGTGTCCGAAATCCCAGCGTAATTGAATGAAATTCTGAGCTTAATCTATCGTCGGAATGACGATTTATGTATATCTATGTATAGAAAAACTGCGTCGCGACTCTTATCACGTCGACGGGGTGATTTTTTTCATCCCCGACGTCCTTAATAAGCCACGTGACACATCTTTACAATTAAGAGAAGAAGAAAGAGAAAAAAAAGCCCAAAAAACGGAACACACAACCCTAATAACGCTTTGTATACTGGTGTTTCTCCCGGAATTATAATGTTGTTTGTAATTCTCGAGGAAACAAAAGATTCGCAGCAGTAAGCGCCTCATCGTCGAGGAAAACCAATTAGGAAAGCAGCCACTAGTAGGGTAACTCTCTCTCTCTCTCTTTCTCTGGCTTTTCTGAAAAGCCCCTTTTGAAATCCTTTCGGATAGCCCGTAGGCTTTCAAAGGGACCGCCGCCGCGGCTTCCGTTTTACGCCCCGAGACATGCGACTGTTTCGTTTCGTTAAATGTTAAACGCGAGCTGCGCTTTTTTATTCTTCATTCTCTTACATTGTATGGCGCGCGAGAGCTTTTGTTCCTTCGGATTTTCCATTCTATTGGATTTCGAATATACACCGATGTTATATAAGTTTGCTTCAAAATGTACGTCAACGAACACATATGTATATACGTTCATGTACTTCTTCTATGTATATATATATATATATATAACGAGAACGAATAGCTCGAGATACAAAATTATGATTCTCGCGCGTTCGGGGAAATATCGAGGTATATGTAGGGTAAAAGCCTATTAAAAGTAGAAAACGTCCGAAGTTGGCCGAGACAATAAATCTGCGATAAAAGGGACTGCGCGCACCGAGAGAGTATAAGAGTGCATATATATACATATATACACCGTACTCTGCAGTGTCTTATATACATATAGGTTATATATAGATTTCATCGTAGGTCCCTTATATATATAGTTTGACTGAATCCCCGACAGCGATAATAGACTTCTGATGTCACCGTAAAATTTAATCTCGCACTTATCTTATGAACTTTCTATATAGCGCGCGGGAATTCGCGAAGACAACGCTTTGGAATCCCTATTCATTAGGAGAGCTCCGAATGATTCGAATTTTCAACGATGTCTCGTCGATATAGGACGATGTAAAACTCGAAAGGATATAATGGGTTATTTCAAAGGATCTATATATAGATATAGATAATTGAAACGAAAGTATATCGATGTCTACTGCGCGCACCGTGAAAACTTAAGTATTAAAGCCCTTCAACTCAATCGCATATTTACTTCGTTATATATACTCGGGTACACCATCAGCAGCTCGCGTTAATAAAACTTCACCGCGAGTGCGAGCCATTGTAGTACTGCCAGGCGGAATTATACGAAGAAAAAAAAAGTATATAGCCCTTCGTGAAAAGGAGCGACGTATAATTACCTATGAATATTAATGACAAGGCGTGCAAAAAATACGCTCTACCTATATGTTAGTAATAAAAGAATAATTAAACCATTGTTATATATTATCTGCCAATATAAAGACGACGATCGAACTTGTATTATTTCCAGGAAAATCTTTCTCCACAGTAATAATAGAGTCCTGATCGAGAGCGGCGAGTATATTACTCCGGTACAGCACGTTTTTCTTTTCTCTTTTTCGACTAAACTTGCATTAAAACCCATACTCGATTCCATTCGATCAAAACTAACAAGAATGAAAAAAAAGTAACATTAATCTATCGCCATAATACACATAAAACGCACGTAACGCATATATAAATATACAGCTCCCCATACATCCTTCGAGTAGAAAATTCCGAGTATGGCAATAAAAAAAAAAAAAAACTTTTTCCTCCAACCCGCGCATATCTGAGCCTAAAAATATCTGTCTCCACAGGTACAATGCGGTTACCGCTACACCTTCAGGGCACAACAGCCGAGACGACAACGACATTGGCGACGTCCCATCGTGGCAGCTTCGCGGATCCTCATCACGAGAACGGTAACTCGCGCCGGCAATACGGCAACCAACACTTCAACTACAAGCAACGGCTGCCCTATACCGCCAGGTTTCAAAAACTCGACTCGCAACCCGACTGCGCTTCCTGACCTGAAACCTCAACTCCTGCACCGGCTTCCGATGACGAAACCGTCAAGCTTAGACAACGGGTGAGAATCAACACCTGGCTTTGAACTGCTGAGAACGAGCTTAATCTATGTATAAAGCTCGTCGTGAGACAGCTGTTTTATTATATATATATTTTTTCGAGTGAAACTGATATGTGAGGGTATAACGATGTTATTGTGAATTTTCATTTTTAATCTATGATGATTGATCGATATATAATATTATATACGCTATTATTATACATACTGTCTGAATTGTATTACGCGGATGTGTTGTTTTGCGCGTTGATGCGTATATATCATGTAAGTCAGAGATATTTCTATTATATATTGCTGCACAGGATTGTGTATATACATGATGATAGGTAAGCAAGTTATAATAGTGCAAGAAAAAAAACTGCATACAGCACAGCGAATTTCGTCGGGCACTCTGTCGAGGCGACAGATTTTTTTCCATTAATTTAAGTACACACGTATGCATGTGTATAATACGCAGTCGTGGATATACGCAATGTAAGGACGAAACGGGTCGAGTGTGGCCTATTTTCTTCGTAATAATACATTTTTGGAAGTAAAAGTATAAACAAAATCTTCTGTATTGGGGAACTCAGTACGTTTAATATTATAAAGATATAACGGGATGACGTGTAAATAGTATGCTAAAAATTGACGTAAAACTAAAAGATGAATGTTACAATACTAATATACACAAGGTTTTCGCAGAGGATAAAGTGATTTGACGATTTCTTTCTTTTTTTTTTAATATTTTTTAAGGATGTATACTCTACTTGAAAATGAATGTCTCCTTATCATTATGTGTCTGTAAGATATAAAATATAAAGTGCGTGCAATAACTGTAAAACACTTTGATATTATCGTAGGTAGGTTTAAGAATAGCATATTGTGTGTAACTGGATGGGGGTGGGGGATTGGATTTTTTTTAACAAAAGGATCATGTTTGAGCACGAGTGGGAATCGTGGACGAACATCGTCCTAGTCTGAAAAAACCACTTCCCCCCTTGTTATACAGGCCCTACTTTTCTTAATAAAGCCATGAATAGACTCTTTTTCGTTCACGGGAAACGAATGGGAAATCGAGGACAAATATATGTATCAAAATTTTCAAAATCTTTGAGCAGCTGGAGGACAAATTTTTCCCTGCTTCGTAGAAAAACTCATTTTTCTATTCGTTTTTCATGCATGAAAAGAGGCCTTCTTCATGCACGTATTAAGAAAAAGTAAATTGAAAAATTCTTTCGCCTCGACAACGTTCATTTCAGAGCCGTATATACTTTCTTACACATCAATTAACACCTGGCTGTACATAATTATGTATGGTTTTAGGGGAAAACGAGTCTACTCTAATACATAAATGCTACATATAGTGTATCATGTAGAAATAAAAAAAGTTATCGTTTCATCACGTAGTTTATGTATAATTGTATATAACGTTAAATGAAATTATTTGTATGCAATTATATCTCCCGTAATATATACATTTTTTTTTGTTTAGTCTACTTTTATAAACGGTTTATGTAAAAAGCATATTTTTATACACGATGCACAATCAATACTTTATTTCCTAAGCATTTCCAACGTTTTCTTTTATCCTCCCAAAAACACAGATTCACTTAAATTTTCGAATAATAAATAACGTACAGGTGTATAAAAAAAAAACTTCGAATCATGCTTAGTTCTGCAAACGAACGACCGGTGCACTGCATTTTGTTGCTTTATTGCGAGAAATAATCAACTACAATCGACAACTTTTAACGTCAGCGCATTTGACGACGACAAAGAATCAGCTGTTTATGGACGAAAAAAAAATAACGTATAAGTCTAGTCAGATAATTCAACGACGTTCTCTTGAATGGCATTTGAGTTTTTACCGTTTTTCACACTATACATTATACGTCGATCGTATATGAAAATATAAATCATTTGTGCATATAAAACATATATATTGAAATAACCTTTCACGAAAAAAATATTGTTATAAAGTTCGATTTTACGAAGTCTATATTAAGCAGAGAGCGTCTCAGGATAATCACATTTTTCCGATGACCGCAGTTATATAATTTTTCATGAGATTTTATTGTTAAGAATTTTTTATATAATACATGTATTTTATGGTATAAATTATATAACAAAATGTGAGAGCTTTGAAATTTAATTTTTTTTCAATTGTGTATTTCATAGATTTCTTATTGACAAAAAATATAAGTAAATGAATAAGCACGTATAAAATGTAAAACATGGCATTTTCTGATAAAACAATGTATCCCAAAATCATGATTAATAAAAATAAAAGTCACTTATTGTGTAAGAAAAATCAGGTAATGATTTTTAAACTATTGATTAATTACATTTTTTTTGCGATAATATATGAATATCTGTCATTGTATCGAGAAACACTTCACGTGGTGCGTCTTTTTTTACTTGAAACAAAAGTTATAGTGCTATACTTGGTAAGATTTGACGTAAAACTATTTTTATTATTTGCGTATACTAAGAAAAATGTTTCTCTCGATTGTCTTATTAAAAAAATCTTTCAAAAACTTATATGCTACTATCTATTTAAATCAAAACGCTACATGCTGCCTAATAGTACCTTCTAGTTGTATAACTATTGTAAATAGATATTCTTTCGTTCTCAGATTAGCGACAAATTTACCCAGCAACTTATGCAATGGAATTTGATACGAAACTCCGGTGCGACAAACCATCGTTTTGTTTCAATTTGTTATAAGTAAAAGGTCGGGACACACTATTTCTCTCTTGGAATCAGAAAAACAATCTCATATCTCGACGTTGCCCAAGTCGCAGTGTTACATAAAAATATGTAGATTATTATATATGTATATGTGAGAGCAGAAAAGATATTATAATTGGATGACTCAGAGCAAAACATAAACTATTTGCCTCATCTGCGGTGAGAACAAAAATAAATCATGAAATAGCATGTAAGAAATGTGCTTAAGTGGAAGAATATACAATCAGTACGGAAATCTATTAATGGGCCTAATGTTGCAATTATGATGTAATATAACAAAAATACATATGCGTGGGGCTCAAAAGAAAATCATATATTACAATGGACCAATTAACATTTCATATTCATGCATACTGCATAAGTCATGCAAAAAGGAAATTGTAATTGTTATTTACGTACAGTGTACAAAATAATAAATGTTGCTAAAATTGAATAATGATGAATCAATGGAATTTTAATCACGTTTCAACACTTTATTTTTTACTTTTGTATTCGTTTAAAAATCTACAAAAGATGTATAAGAAAGGTGTATAGAGACGACAAATTTTACGTTATGATATGAACACACAACTTTGATGTAACTTGATTTTTTGTTTATTTACAATCACTTATTAAAATCACATGTCTATCTACAATCAATATAAATCACTTTGTCATGAGGATTAACACTTCGGACTACGCGAATGACCATATTTTAAACGTTTATCCAAAAATACGAAATCCATTACTTTTTTATTCGAAACATTGTGCGAAAAGATCACAATAATGCACTTTTTTAATTACGCATTACGTACTTATTCTCGTGATTAAGTTGAGTTTATAAAAATTTGACATCCGCAGCTTCAAAAGTGTCAATAAAAAGTTAAAGAAAACAGTTTTTTCTAGTACAAACGTCGATGCTTCTATATCACACTGGTATATTTCGCGGCAAAGTTCTATAGTTTATGATTAACATAGCATTATAGGCTTACTTACAATTAATCTGAAAGTTAATTCTTTGGATTAAATATAACATTTTTTTATCACGTTTAGAAACAAAAAACATTTATTTGAAAATCGTAAAAGCCAGTTGTCGATTTAAAAATTGTAGCTTAACATCGTAAGCATTTGATTTTATTTTATACCATATTTTTTAATTAAACACGTTTACAAAATTTTAATTCCGATTTTAATAACCGATAAATACATAATTCTAAATATTAACTTTGATATCCAATTGGATTGAAAAAAATCTACAAGCCTTCATCACCAAACGCGAAAGCTGACCTCTCATTTAAAGCTTTACTTTAAAAGTTCGGTTCCAACTTATGCGTCCAAAAAGACATCAATGACACTCATTTCTTCTCCGAAAAAGTATTTTGACTTTCTATGCGCCTTTTCTTTCTTACACAGTGCTTCCAATCTCGCTTTATCGAACGGCTCGATCTCCTGTAGCCTCCTAAGCACCGAATCAATCTGATTGGCGTAAGCAGCACCGAGGCTCTCGTACCTCAGCAATTCAGGTCGCCTCTGCTCTACGAGTCTCGTCAGACAACGTGCCACGTTCACCTGTCCTGCTATTTCGTGACCAGCACCATACCTCAGACTGATACAGGCAGACTCGTCTCGCCTCCAAATAAAAACAAATCTTAGCTCGGGTAGCGAAGTGTCCACTGAAGCACTCGTCAAGCTCTCGGAGAAACTACGCAAGTCTGGAGAACTTGCGGCATTACTCGACAGCGAGGAATGTCGGTGGACACTCGCCTGCACAGCAAAGATTTTTCTGAGGAGGTCGAGAAGAGGCTTCACAAAGTAAGGCGTCCGCGATGGGTCGCAGAACAGTACGACATCTTCAGCGATGGGATCGGTGCTGGCAGTTCGCTGGTTTCCGGCTAGTAGCGATTCGTCAAAAAAGGTCTCACCTTCGGGCTGTCTCGAGGCTGCTGTCGAGACTTCACATCTGCCGACAAAATCCGGGTTTGTTATTTTCGATAAGAGGGTGGTGAACGTTGATGGTCGAATACTATGCGATGGGGGAACGTCTAAGTACACAAACAAACATGAGGACACGACAGAAACAATTAACTACATACACTACAATATGAACTCAACTACACATGGATAATATTAAAGCATTCTTTTTATTACACTTAAATAAAATAATATTTTACAAAGGATAGAAAAAACATAGTATATAGATTAAATAAATTATTACTTGTCTAGTCGACATAATGGATTGTCCTGGACCATTTGCAGATCGACCTTGGGTCCAACCAGATCTCTTATATTGTTCAAGCCATATTTGATCATTGTAGGCCTAACGAAAAAAAAAAATCATTAATAATTTTGTAGACTGATTTACTTGAAAAAATATATATATAATCATTTTCGATCTACTTAATCAATTTTAACATACCTCTCAAGAGATAAACCCCAGGCGATAACGTTAACGTTTTCTGGCAAACCCATTGGCAATAACATTTCTGGTCTGAAAATACCACTGTTTCCAATTTCAATCCACTTACCCAAACCTTCATGGAAACAGAAAATTTCCATACTAGGCTCGGTGTATGGATTGTAGGCTGGCTTGAATTCAAGCTTTGTAATACCAAGCTTGCTGAAGAACTCATAAAGTGTACCGATCAAATCACCAAGAGTGAGATCATAATCGGCTATAACTCCTTCAACTTGATGAAACTCTGCCAAGTGTGTGGCATCTAACGTTTCATTCCTGAATACTCTGTCAATACTGAAATATCTTACAGGTTCAAATTTGCCCTGAAATAATAATTCAAAACTTGGACAAATTTCAAGGAAAGCATTTCAATAAACTGTCAGGTAGATTACCTTTTTCATTAACCTGTACAACATACGAGCACTGACTGCTGTTGTATGGGTCCTCAGTAAATTCTTCTGAGCCTCTTCAATTTTCCAATCATAGCCATAACCCTGTGAACCATAGCCCCCTTCACTGTGAACCTTACGAACCTTTTCTAGATAATCTTCAGGGAAAGATGTGCTTGCAGCAGGGTCTGCAATGAATAGGAATCATTAATCTCCTACTACACCTCCAGAGTAATTTAAAAAAGATAGATAAAATGTATCAGGTATGTTTACCTGAAATAAAGAAGGTATCATGTGCATCTCTAGCTGGATGTTGTTGAGGCTGAAACAAGGCATCAAAATTCCAGAAAGAATTTTCTACGTAATTATTAGTAGGCATTTCTTGGAAACCCATTTCAAGAAATATTTTTCTAAATTCTGTCCGAACTTTAAGTAATGGATGCAGATGACCAACATCGAGTGGCGCACCTAAAGCATCTAAATTAATAGGTTTAAATTTCTTTTCCTTCCATGCATCGTTTACCAATAGATCGGCAGTGAGATCAGCCTCCGGCTTTTCAATTTTGGTGGAAAAATTTTCTCCTTTTTGAAGTACCATTATCTTAATAATACTGAATATCAAATATTATTATAAGTATAATTAAAAAAATTTATTATAAATTATACCTACTCTAAACTTACTTTTCCTTGATTAACTTTCTTTTTTTATACTCTTTTTTTGAGTCATCGGATAAGGTCTGTAGTTCCTTCAGATGTTTTTGAATTTCATCAGTAATAGAAGGCACTTTCCTCTTAATAAAGGTGTCATTTTCACTTTTAACCAGCTCAATCCATTGTGCTGCTAAAGCTTTGGATAAACCAACCTTGGCAAAAGGAACTTTAGAAAGAATATCTGCTTGTTTAACTCCATTCCCATCAGCTGGTACAGCATTGTACACGGCAGCTTCATGGCTACCGTGTTCAAGTACATGTTGACCCTCCTCCGTTAGAACCCACTCCTTACGACTCTTAGATTCTACTTTTAACAACTGCGCATGTAAAGAATAGTAAAATTTATTTTTGAGGCGAGTACATAAAAACAAGGATTAATCAGCAGCATTGCATCACTCGTTTCAACATAAATAGACAGTCTTGTAACAAATATGTTCAGTTGCCATTCATACACCCAAACTATCAGAGGTGCAAATCTCTACGCTGTGTTAAACTTATATGTTTACATTCAATCCCCTAATGGTTAACCAAAACAGACGCCAAAACCGCATAAAGCAAACATAACCACGCAGCATCAATATAACAATTAAATAATTAATGAATGAGAAACAGGTAATTACTTACGTCCTCGAAGGCTTGCAAGCTTTTGATAGCTCCAACGATCTTCTGGTGATCGACACCGAAGTTCTGGGCCAAATCGAGCGAGTCGACCTCGTCATACTGGGACAGACAGTCCAGGATTTTCTCCATCAATTCGGTGGCCATCGCGCAAAACTCTCTTCGTCCACGATGATCGAAGAAAAACGAAGCATACGCTGCTTACGATTACGAAAAGCCTTGACGAAAAACGACAGGCACCACGTGTTCCTTATTACACCTTGCCGGCCGTCCACCACATCACACTGCAGCTGCGCGACTTTTTTACTGCGTGCATCAGCAGCGCCGACCGCCGAATCTTATTCCGGGAACCTTCCGGGAACTGTCAAGGCCCAAGGGGCATGAGCCACTTTCAAACAATTACTAGCATTTGTTTACTCTTTCGTAAAAAAAGGATCAATAGATCTCAATGTTAAATATATCTAAGTATTGTATCGTCCAGCTCGTTACTTTTATAGTACACCTAATCGCCCCCTTATACGCTGAAAATTCTACAAAAACGCGAAAAGAATCGCGATAGATTTTTGTCGTATAACTATCCGTAAATTACGTAAGAAATGTTTCTGTAAATTGCGAATTATAATGGTTTTTTTTAATGAAAGTTTACTAAATGAGATATCTTTTCTTCTTTTTAATAACATTGAAAATCTTATTATTGCGTATGCTAAGTGAGTTTAATTCACGAAAATCAAGTCATTTAAATATATTAGCAATTTTGTATTCTAAAAATGTTGAATTATTCGATATTTATCGATATTACAATAATAACGTATGCAATATATTTTATGATAAAACAATAGGTGCCAAACTGCCAAGTTTGCATATACCTAGAGGATAATATAGTGAAACCTTTGATTGTTATTGTTTTTCACTAGCCCGCCTCTAGTGGTATGTCAGAACAAGCGACGACGACTGCACTTTTTGCTTATATACAAGCAGAAATAACATTCCACATCAGAGTACTTGATACTCAGTTTTTCTAATATTTGTATACGTATTAGAATTGGATTAGAATGTACTACCGATATTTTATTCATGAAGAATAAACACAGAAGAATACGTATTATTAGGTGATTCGTGTTCTTCCTAACCAAAAAATATTGACAGCGATCAGATGATGGAAGAGTCAGTTTTGACGACGACTTCTACGATTCAAAATGAAGTCTGTATTAACGCATATATAGTCATAAGAATAATTGAATAACACTACGCACTATTTCAAGTTCCAACATTATATAAAAATTGTTATAAACCTAATCTTCAACTGTCAATGTTTCAGGAAGCATCAATGTCAGCATCAATAACAGCTGAAAGTGAAAACACAGTAGGTGATAGTAATGAAAATAAAAGTAACGTTGATAAAACTAACAACGAAGATGGAAATTCCAACATTGAAGAACGTTACAATAAGGTAACCTATAACATCAACAATTGTCAGCCATATAAAGAGAAAACACTGTTAAATTGTTGTTATTGTATATAGCTTAGAGGATTTGCTGTTAAACTCAAGAAAAAAGTATCCGACTTGACAGATCAAACCAAATTATTAGAAACAGAAAATCAAAAACTTAGCAACGAAAAAGATGAATTACAGAGTAAAATATTACGTATGTCAGATGGTGCCAAAAAGTTGCAGGTATGAAAATTCAAGAAATAAAAATAAGAATATGAAAATTATCAATTATTTTATTTTTATAAGTAAAATTCTATATTATATGTGATAATATATTTTCTAGACTATTCAATCCCAATATGACAAACTACAAGATGATGTAGAGCTGGTAAAAAATGAAAATAAAAGACTGACTAAAAAGCTAGAAAATCTTGTCTTAGAGAATGATTCATTGAAAGACACTATAATGAAAGAAAGGAGAGAGGTAACTCAATTATCTACCAAAGTTTCATCTCTATCAGAAGAAAAATCAAAGTTAGAAACTGCATGTGAACAGTTTGAGAAAAAAGTTAAAGATTTAAATAATGAACTTAGAGCAGAATTACTTGTACGTCAACAAAAAACGAAAGAATGTGAAGATATGAAAAATTCTTTGGATGCTGAAATAAGGGCTCATAAAGCAACTCGTGCACGTCTAGATGATATGAAACATGATCGTACAAGTAATAATGTATTATCTTTAGAAGTGGCTAATTATGAGGTATATGACGATATTATTTATACTTTTTTTATTTTTGTTTGTGTTAAATAATTCTTCAAACTAATTATTTGACTTATACATTTCAGAAAAGTATTGATACCATTAAGAGTAAACTTGATGAGGAAACAAATGAGCGAATAAACTTGGAATCAACATTAAGCCAACATTTAGAAACGATTGAAGTTCTTAATGCAAGAATTTCTGAACTACAAGATTCCTGTTTAGCGAAAACCAATCGTATAACTACCCTTGAAGAAAAGAATCTTACTTTGGAATCGGATGCACGAAATGCTAAACTAGAAGCTTCCAGAGCACTAACAGAAAAAGAATCTCTTACCAGGGAATCCAGGCGTTTGGAAACTTCTAAAAAAGATTTAGAAGCCAAAGTTGAACTACTTACCTCTGAAATGGCTAAATTAGAAGAGGAAAACAGGTATAGATATAGCTAGCTTATTTTATTGTTACATTAATTATAAAATTCTTATCTTTTGCCACAAAAAATTTGAATTTATTCTGAATTAATAATCTTCTATTCCAGATCACGTATTAAAGCATTCCAAAGTCACGTTGACGATTTGAAACGCGAAACATCTCGGTTACATTTGGCTCTGGAGAATAGTAAACGCGAAACGCGCACTTTGCAGGAAGAATTTGAAAACTACAAACTGAGAGCCCAAAGTGTTCTATTACGGTCGAAAAATGTTCCAAGCAGCGAACTGGAAGAAGAAGTCGAACACTGCAAACGACAAATCTCTCTATTGACTGAAAAATGTGAGGGTTATAGAGAAAGGACAGAATCTTTGATGAGAGAAATTATTTTACTGAAAGACGAAAGAAGTCGTTCTGCTGCATCTGAAGAAGAATTAGTCTCAAAATTGTCAATGTTGAGGCAAGATTCACTTGCTCTAATGGAGAAATATAAACATCAAGAAGCAGAGATGCAAAGGTTACATATCAATCATGAGAAAACGATTGACGACTTGAGAAGAACTTACGATGTAATATGATTTATAAATTTAATAACTTTAGTAAATAGAAGCATGAACTAAAAAGTCTTAAATTTTTCTTTTAGAAAGAAATTAATAATCTTAAAAAAAGGCATGAGGAAGAGATCCAAAGCGTAAAACTAGAAGTTTCTTTAAACTCTAGAATTAATTCGCAAACAACTACCTCTGTCACGGCGCCTCCAGTTATAGCTTCAGCATCATCTCCACCTCTTATTGAAAGAGAAGAATGCGAGGTATATCAATTTCTTTATCACTTAAGTTACATTAATTGTAGCTAATTTTTTTTAACTTAAGATAATTAAACGGACAATTTTGTTTAGGGATCTGAAAGTATAGATTCCTTGCAACAATCATCAAAGAACTCTGAGCGCAGTCAAGGTAGAATGATAGCACCGGAAACGCCGATAACGACCCTTACACCTCTGGATCAGCTCTTAGAATTTCCATTCGATGAGCACGAAGTAGTGTCAAGAGTACCAGAAGACAGTCCGGAGGTTGTTGTTTACAAAAATCGTGTCAAACATTTGACGGAACTTCTGGCAGATGCGGAGAGAGATATAGCGAAGCTCACTCAACTTAATCAGTTACTTAAGGAAGACATTCGACGACAGAAGCGATATGTCGAAAGAGAAAAAGAAGCGGCGAACTTTGAATACCTAAAGAACGTCGTTTTTAAAGTGTGTATCTTTACTTAAAATTAATTTTGTTTTTGCCGAATATCTAATTTTTTAAATCTTATTGTTTTTTATTACAGTTTGTAACTTTAGAAAACCGCGATGAACGCAGTCGATTGGTCCCTGTACTTGATACTATTCTGAAACTAAGTCCAGAAGAGACACACAAACTCGAAGAAATTGTATCAGCAACTGGAGGGGGTGAGTAACGAAGATCACCATATTTCGAATCAGTTATAGGCTCTTTTATATTAAACGGAGTAATTTAGCTGTAATTTTTTTTTAACGAAAATCTAAATCAATATAAATTACTCCATTTAACATAAAAATTACGCCTGTATCAACGCCAGAGACTTTCATAATTATATATTAATAAATAGTGTCCCACAAAAGGAGTTGGATACCCGGATGGAATACGAGTTAATTACACTGTAAATACGGCAGAACAATTTTTATCTAGCCCTAAGTGAAACGCGCGACACTGGCTGTTGTTACTGGTACTATAATTTTTTTTCCTCTCAAATGTATATTTATATTTAGATATTTTGGCAACCTCTTACACACCGGAGTTTAAAAAAGGTGCATCTTTCTCAATCAAACAACGAAACGCCTGAACTAAGGAGGCATCGCGTTTTTTGGCATAACGAAGCGTGTCAAGCATACTTATAAATTACGCGCCTATGATCGCGCATCGCTCAAGAATAGTTTTTAATACTATTGCATTTCTGTGAGATCCTGTGAATATAGAGAATCAGTCTTGATAAGGTATTATAAAAAGTATTTTATTTTATGGCTTTAATAATAAAATAAGAAAAAAAATTTCAGAGAATCCACGCAGTTTGTTAGCACTCTCTCCTCGTTCCTGATTCCTCTTTCTATTTTGCCGAAAAATTCGTACTTGAACGAATGAGCACTTGAACGGTTGTTTATCACACGTGATAACCCATTACTTGCTGCATGTCACAATTGATCGAGTCCCTTGATATAGACATAGTGTTATTATCACTACGTAGGAGGTCAGAAAACAAATATTTAAAATTCGTCGTAAAAAGATTCTTACTGCGAACAATGCGATGCTCGACTAATGGAGCGGTTAGAACAAAAATTTTGGCATAAACACCTGCTTCGTCAGCTCGGGCATTATACCTCCTATATATACTTTATTCCAAGTTCGTGCCAGAAACTTTTTTTATCGTCGCGTTTATCTTGGCCAGGCGTACAACAGAGAATGTAGTATCTATATAAGTGTATAAGAGGTGGTGTTCTTTTAATCAATAAAATATTTGCTCTAGAAGAAATGCGTATGACCGGAGCGATGTCCAGTCAGCGTCTCGTGTTGAACAAATCTCGTTTAAAGAAAAAGAATATTTTGCAACACAGCTCTTTTTTCAGTTAGTTTTGCTTTTCGTTTTCATATTATATGAAGAAAACGTGTTAAAAGCAAAAATTACTTAACAGGTAGACAGCTCTGATGCTAGCTAAGTAGTGGATAACCAGACGAAACCGGATAACAATATTAATAAATCGATTAGACGCCGCGCTAAATATATAATTCCTCCCCGAATTTTCCCGCATTATGCAAAATCTATTTCCGTCTTACAACATTAAAAACAAGTCTGACCTTAAACATCCTCGCGTGTAACGACGTATAACTACATCAACGCAAAAAATTTCACATCAGATATTTGCAGTTACGAAATTTTTGCAATTGCCAATCCGTAAAAAAAACTCGTTTCACCTAAGTGTCACGTGTAATAATTTTTGGCGCGCCTTGATGAGAAAATCGTTCGTTTATACACGTAATCGTTTAATGGACATGTGCGTAATCTGTAAAAGGTAGATTTTCATTAAAAAAAAAAAAAAAAATTATCTTTACGGAATTTTTTAGAGTGCCTTTATTTAGAACCCAAATAGTAATTAATATAAATGTAGCGCTGACGACAATAAACAAGAGTTAATGACCCGATAAAAACATTCGCAAATAGAAATATTTGTGTGGCAGTACTTAATATATCATTCGCTTTTGAGAATAGAATAGTTGAATGTTATTGAACGATTCTGAATAGAATAATTCTAGGACAGCTGTTATTATTCCCTACATTACAACGTTGATCCACGCATATTCTCTTTAGAGCTATCAATTTCCCTCGACACCCATCCACGAGTTCCGTCACGCTGTGTGTAAGGTATACACACGCGCGAATCCATGTATATAATGTTATAAATATATCCTTGAGAAGAACACGACGATCCACTACCACCACCACCACCATCGCAACAGCTGAGCAGTGCCTTCCGCGCAAGCTGCGAAATCAAGTGGCGGCGGATCATTCCTCTATACCTAGGTAAGTACACTGGTATACACCACATCAGCGCAGCAGCAGTTTCGTCGAAGCTCTCGCCGAGCTGACTGGTTGTCTGCGGCCACTGCACAGTGTCTTTCCTAACCTAGTGTACGTATAGTTATATATATATGTGTATATAATACAGATATATACCATATGCACAGTGGATATAAAGAGTCGCGTAAATAATACACTTGGGTCGCGACTCGATTTTTGGCCTGATTCGCACAGTGCTCACAGTGCGGTCTATTTGCAAGCCGTGACAGTGTCGTTTGCTGCTAAATTTAGACGAGTGCATTGAGCTTTTAACTGAACTTTTTCAGGAAAACCAGTGCCTCGACCTCTCGTTTTGCTGCTGTATATATACGTCCAGATTGTCGCTGCTCCAAAATGTCGCAAGCACAGCAACAGCAACTCCAAACCGCCGAACAGTTCAAGTGGGTATACGTTATATGTATATAGGATTTGCTTCCGAACGAGTATTGACGTTCGCTCGTTGCTTTTTTGTGTGATGGTTCTGAAACTGATCGTTTGCTTGACCTTTTTCAAGGCTGGTGCCCAAGATCATCAATGGCGGTATCGCGGGAATCATCGGGGTCTCGGTGGTGTTCCCCCTGGACCTGGTCAAAACGCGGCTGCAGAACCAAGTTGTTGGGCCTAATGGAGAGAAAATGTACTCCTCAATGTGAGTTCTATATATATATGTATTGGTTTCTATTTTATTAATGTAACTGTGAATTGGGCTATGAACCAAATATAGAACTTGAATTCTGGCTAGTTTATGCATTCAAAGTAAAGGCATTGCAGTTATCGCACAGTAGCTTGCTCTATATACTTGAAAATATCAATTACCAAGTCTCATTATCTAATCACAACATTAGATTAATGAGTGCAATTAATATCAATAATAGCATGTACACTTGTGTTGTATACTATATTACTGCTGTTTAGTTTGCCTTAGTTGAATGAATTCAATTGTCTCTGAAATCAATCTATAATGTCTTAGGTTGGACTGCTTTAAACGGACCTACAAGGCTGAAGGTTATTTAGGAATGTATAAAGGCTCCGCTGTAAATATTCTTTTGATCACTCCAGAAAAAGCCATAAAACTAACTGCCAATGACACATTTAGGCATTATCTATCAACCGGACCAGGGTAATGTATACTGATTTCAGTACCTTGCATAATTAACATATGTCTTGTTTATTTATTTATATACATTTCTATTGATTAATTCAATCATTAAAAAAGTATCAGATTATTAAAATTAAACTGTGACAGTGTGACAACATTGATTCCTATTTTATGTAGAATTTCATAAAAATAAGTGCTGTTTGTAGCAGATCTTGTGATGTTTTTGAATTCACATCATTCAATTACCTTGTTGTCACTTTAGTGAGCCATTGCCCTTGTTACGAGAGATGATAGCTGGTGGCTCAGCGGGTGCTTGTCAAATAGTTGTGACAACGCCAATGGAATTGCTGAAAATTCAAATGCAAGATGCTGGCAGAGTAGCAGCTGCAGCTGCTGCTAAAGCAAAAAGTACAGTATTTAGCTAAACTAAAAATAATCTCTTACCTTTATGTCGCTTTTTTATAACTCAAGTTTTATTTTTATTTTGCTTGCTGCATAGATGAGGGAGGAGCAGCACCACCCAAGAAAGCATCTGCCCTCGCTTTGACGCGTGAACTTTTGCAAAAACGAGGAATTTTAGGACTGTATCAAGGAACAGGAGCAACTGGTCTAAGAGACATTACATTCTCTGTTATTTACTTCCCTCTTTTCGCTAGATTAAATAACCTTGGCCCGAAACGCCCCGATGGTTCTTGTAAGGTTTTCTTTTCTTATTTTCTCGCAACTAATACATGAAATGGTACACTGAGTTCATGATTTATAAAATATTTTTGCAGCCGTATTTTGGTGCTCATTCTTATCGGGTTGTGCTGCTGGTTCGACAGCAGCATTAATGGTAAATCCATTTGATGTAGTTAAGACAAGACTCCAAGCAATAAACAAAGCGCCTGGTGAACCGACGTATGATGGAGTTATTGATTGCATTGGGTAAGAATGAATAACAACTTTTTTGTAACATTCTTACATAACATCTTTAAACGTCGCATATAATATTTTAAAAGCTAAAATTATATTTTTAGTTTTTGACATTCATAATTCATCATACTTGTTACAGAAAAACTTTGAAAAATGAAGGCCCCACGGCATTCTTCAAGGGTGGAGCGTGCAGGATGATTGTGATAGCGCCATTATTTGGAATTGCACAAACCGTTTATTACCTCGGAGTCGCTGAGAAACTGATGGGACTCCAATAAGAAAAAGCTTTAGTTAATAAATTAATTATAGGCACACATACAAGCCTAAAAACGAGCGTTTACGCGTCCAATAGTCAATTGCTCGATACAAACGACAATAATACTTTTACGAAATAATCCTACATAAGATCACTAAAGCATGTCTATCATCATATGCCGATTATATTAGCCGTACAAAGAGAAAGTAAGAGATGGTACCTGGAAAAATATGCCGCAACTTTAAGTCAGAAGCACTTAATGTGAAATGCTACAAGTGATACTTTATAGATGTATAAAAATTAATTTACTCAATATCTATTTTGAAGTGAGAACTGTTTAAAGCATTTAAGCTCGATATATCAAAAACTGCCTACCAATTTAGTCTCTTCGCATCTAGAGTGCCCCAGTTCTTCCATTGAAATAATTGCAACGAGTGACTCTGCGATTTTTCGCACACGTACTACTACTACTATAATGAAATGAAATTCCGTTCTACTGTCTCCTTTATTGTCGTCTTGTTATTACTGGGTTATATCCAGCGATGTTGATGTGTACATATATTACTCTGTGAGCCGTTAACAAATGTATAAACGGCGCGACGATTTTATCGAACGCCGCGCGTTGTTGAATGTATTTTACCCTAAACATATCTCTATCCTTTTGTCATATTCAGTTTGTAATGCTTTACAGTATGCTGCATGCGCTCAAGCGTTCACTATATGTAATATTTTTATGTTACTATATATATATATTATTATGAACAAGCTTACAGTATATACAAACGGACAAAAATGAGTTTTTAAGCATTTTATGTTAGTTCCTATATTTTAAAGAAGTGACAGCAACATTATATTGTCGTAAATTACGATTTTTATTATTATTAATTATTATTATTACATCATTGTTGTTGTTAATTTTGTTATAATTGCTTTATGTACAAAGAAACAACATTCCACCAAGAGTATTGTGTTTTTTTTTAAATCAATCGAACAACAACAAACAGATTTACATTGAAATATAGAGGGCAAAAACACTAGGAAGCTTTTTCTTCAACTTTTTTACAATAATTTCTCTGAAACAGATCATAGATGCATAACAGAGGCCCTTATGTTATATCCTATATCCAAATTTAAACGATGAAAATACTAAAGCAGAGAAAACTTACGTGCTATAATACACGATGAATAACAATAAAGACTAATCGCGTTTCTTGTAGTACGATAAAACTTTATCTCAGCACGTGCATAAAAATAACGTGGTTTCACTTTCAAACTGTATAGAGATGCACGGAACGCGATGTAATACGGGAATGTTTTGGCGCGTCTAGCGCGCTCGCGAATTTAGTCGGTGAATCGGCGATTTATATTTCGGCCAAAGAGCGCGGTACGAATTTCAGGAATAAGTTGTTGGGCAATCAGCTCCAGTCTGTTCTCCAACGTATTGACGATCTTTATGCGCCCTAGAGAGGAAAAAAATTATATTATTGATCGAATGGTCAAAATAATTTTGGTGATAATATTATAATAACTGATTTTTTACCTTTCGCTGCTAGCAGTTCAACACCTCCACAGCTATCAGGAGGTAAGAAGTTATCTGTATCTAACTTCAAGTGAACTTCCTTTTTGGACAGATTTTTATACTCTTGCTGAATTGCTGGTATCAATGATTCAATCAAAGCATGATCTGCTTGTCGTGCTCTGACGACTACGTTAAGCTCAATGAGCTAAAAAAAGGAATATTTAGGATAATTTCAAAAATCACAAAATTACAACAAAAGTTTAAAATAATCGATGAAATGCTGATACCTGGTAAAGCCCTTGAGTGATCAAAAGCTTCAAGATTTCTCCATATTTTCCCTGATCTCTAGCTACTTCTCCTAACTTCTTCCTGGCATCATCCAATACATTCCTTACGTGATCCTCACGTACTTTCAGCACCTTCAGACGAGCTTGGTTGAGCATGTTAGACGATTGACTATTTAAAAAAAAATACAATTTTAAATCCTTTCTATAGTAAATCTTTGTAAAAAGAATCAACATTTCAGTAATTTCCACAATACTCACATTTTCTTTTGCAATTCAACTTGCTTTTCCTTCTTCTCGTAATACTCCATGATCTTGAGACGCTGTTGCTGGACCAGGCGTCCCTTTTCAATGTTGAATTCTTCCTCTGCCTTAGCATCGATTTCTTCAGCTTTTTCATTGGCCTCCTGTTCGATGAAGGCCATCATATGCTTGATCTGCAATTTGAAAAAATGATAATTAACAAAAGCTCACACTCTGATGGACAAACAAATAACATACAGCACTCATAAGTAAACAACATTTATCAAAGTGTCAAAAGCTTCCCCTTTAGTTTATACCAAAAGTCAAGCTTAAACTTGGCTATCAATCAATCACAAGACTCCTCTGACACTCTGGCCAGCCATCAAAATATCATTTTCCCTTCTTCTTCCCGAAAACTACATCCGACTCTCTGTCCCTCAAAAGAACTTCGCACCCTAAGTATCAACGCGAGAATCTCTCTCCTGTCGAAACGAGGTCATTCCGGGACCTTCCTCGAAAATACTCCGAAACGCCATATCAACCCCAGTCGCAGAAATCTCAATCGCCACTAACCTGCTTCTGAACGTCAGCATCGCTGAGAGCCATGTTGCTCGCTTGTGCGCTGGCCTCTGGGCAGCTACGACGAGAAGATTAAACGAAGGGAAGCTTATACAGACTTCCTGGTGATCGAGGGTCGTGGAGATTCCGACGATGAACTAGTTGCGAAAAAGTCAGTAGACGTCAACGCCCAGTGGTAGCAGCAGTCAAGACGACGAGGTGTCCCGTGAGCGCACGCTACTTCTGCTGCTACTCGGTCACAGTGCTGCTGCTCTGCAATGCTTCTGCGCGACTGGGCGACGTCGTCTGCTCTCTGTCTCGCTTGCACTCGTGGAGAAAGGCGTGAGTCTGTCCTTGTTGCTCGCGAGACGGTGGGATGCTCACATGACGATCATATGACCGGCTATGCGAGCGAACTCTGCCGTACGATGCTCGTACTATTTCTACTTACAAGTGCGATGAACACGATATAATGCTGTAAGTGTATGTATTTCGCTTTCATGGATTTTTTTGGGCTTTCGTTATGTATGTATACAACATATACCTTCATGTGCGTGGGAGATGAGGAAGAGATTGGGTTTCTACCGCTTTAGACTTTTTTTGGAGATATTTTATGCTGGCTATTAGTATTTCGACAATTGGCTTAATGAATTAATGATATATTAACCAATTGATGACAATTTATTCGTGTATTTCTACAATCAATAGATGAGTGCACTATAAAATCTACATGATAATGAATCAAATAATAATTATAAATTAATGGAAATTATTATACGACAAATTTATTTTTTCAAACAAATATATATTTGTCTTTTACATTTATTATTAAGATTATTATTTAAAGCGACAATGCGATTGTAGATACTTTGAGACCTTTTTTATCGACTCACGATATACTTATTGTAAAGATATGTTATTATAAATTATTTTCAAATGGAATTTTTGAAACTTACGGACTTTACTTTTTATTTAAAAAATCATGCATTGTATAATCTTTCATATCTATATTACTATACTATTACTGATATTATTATAAAGTATGCTACACTTACTTTTAATATACTATATACCAATACTCTATTCTTTATTCTACGTGGAAAATCTACGTAATAATCTTGTAGTTTGAAGAAGTCAAACATCCATCCATATACATCATCGTACAACATAAACAAGTAGTAATCGTAAGTTATAAAAAGCCCGTCTATCCGTTTTCCGTTTCCTACTACTGAGAACCTTCCTTTTTTTTCCCAATATACGTACAATGTAGTACAGCGATAGGTCTACTATATATAACTATACCCCGTTTGTTGTTCCTTCTAATCCCGAAAAAGTCACGTCCACGCGGATGCGCTCATTCATTCATCTGCATGTCTGCATCTCTTTGTGTACACAATTTAACACAGAAAAAGGTATCCCTTTCTTTCTCTCAATTCTCTCGTATCCGCGAGAAGAGACATCGTCTTAAATATTGCACGTGAGTCGGCTCTGATTCGTCGTTCGGCCGCGGGTGTCTCTGTCAGCTTCTCGACTCTCCAACACACCCACACCGGTTAAATATACTTTTACGAGAGTGAGAGAGAGAGAGAGAGAAAGCTATACAGTGATATAGCATATACTCCGTCTGCCGCAGCAGTTGATTTTCGTTCGCCGAACGCCGTGGACGCATTGGTTAGGGAGTCGCCTCGATTTGCAGGCCTCCTCAAGCGCGCGCTTCGTTTTGTTCCGTTCGGTTTAAAGACTTCTTTGTTTATTTCCGTCTTTTTTATTCGCGTGTTATTATCTTATCACACTTTTTTTCTGTGCTCTTACTTACTTACGTATACAACAACAACCGCGGCTGACGTCGGCGTTTCTTCTCTTCCTTTACATACCTTTTTTTCGCTCGTCTTTCTTGTGTATACCTTCGTGTGGAGCGACGATATATAAAACGACTGAATCGTCCACATCGGGGCAGTAGAGCCAGACAAGAGCCAAAGTAACAGCAGCAGCAGGATGCCGGTCTTTCACACGAAAACCATCGAGAGCATCCTCGATCCTGTTGCACAACAGGTAATAATTGAATTAGCAGCGAAGCGCAGTAGAGACTGCGTCGTCCAGAGTATAGTTTATACTTGTTTACACAGTGCTTTTGTATATGTGCGTGTGATGTATTGGGTGAAACAGGTCCAGGGCCGGCACTAACTCTGCCAATTGTTCCACTTTGTCACTTATCAATTTGGCAATGGAACCGGCCGAAAGACATAATTGCTCTCTAAGCCACGCAAACGAAAACTGCATAGGTATACTATGCCCCCGGTGCATCTATAACCTGTACACTTTTCTCTCACGACACCACATATACATGTATATATAACATATATAGACGTGACATCATGAGAGAGTTGCCGTCGTGCAGCTGGAGATCGTATAGCCGGATGCTGTATGTGTGTGTGTGTGTGTGTGTGTGTGTGTTCGATTGATCGGAGGGAAAATGTGCTGAGAAAAGAGAAAACTCGTATTAGGCGAGTATATGCGGTTTAGCTCTCTTTTCTTGCGCTACTAAAAATGGTTGTTCGAGACAAGACGAGTATATGTGTGGGACTTTCGCAATATTCCGGTGAAAATCTTTTGCAGACTTTTGCAATTATTGCAAGGAAAATTTTACAGCTGTAGCTACTTACTAGACTTTTTCTGAATGAATAAGAACGAGCTGTTGTTGAGAGAGAAAAACACCTTGCTTGTGTATACAACGCACCGATGACGGCATGTTTGAGGATTACTCACGGGCTTATCTCGTCTCGATCGGAGATTTTAACCGAAAGTCCGTTTTTCGCTCTTCTGCGGTGTCAAAAGCCAGACACAGAGCTTTTGACGATCTACTATACATAAGGAATGTAAAGGAATAATATACGAATTTGATAATGAATCAAGGGGGAATAAACGTCGCGAAAATAGTATAGCGCCGAGAGTAAAAAGGGAAATAAACAAAAATTAATAGCCCAAGAGCGCGAAATAAATAGACTCGTTGCATATCCGAGCCTGAGTCATTGTACAGAATCCAACATTGTTGCCAGCATATATAAATTTACACGGCTTTCCCGAAAATGAATCAATTTTACATAACGTTATAAAATCATCACCGCAGCCACTCTATTTTAATCTGACTAATATAAAGCATCAAGTACCAAGAAAGAAATCCATCCATCCACACCCTATATATTCTAGACCGGGTTGGATCATTATCAGATTGCCGACTGGCATCAAAAGCTATACACACTCCCGTATATATCGACACTGGTTTCCGGCACGGCGTGTATATAAGGGCCACACCCGCCGCCGGCAGCGAAATCGGAAATTTAGTAATTATGAGTGTAAGCCAGGCGGGTTCTCTAAAAATACATGGGGTTAAAATAAGACACCTTGGTTAGTCGGCTCTCTCTCTCTCTCTCAGCGTGTGGAAGCCAAAGGCCCGATTACACAATACCGACGTCGTCTATACGCTCGGATGTGTATAATATATACGCAAGAGCTCTCAGAGGGACTTTTTTCCTTGCTCACAAGAGAGAAAGATCTACGAGGTGTAAACAGGCCTTCGCTGCGCGCCCACCTGATGTGTTATAATACGAGAGAGAGAGACTACTTTGCTATATGAAAATCCGAATAGCCGCGCGCTTATATGTCTCCCCTTAAAAGGAGAATCAATAGGTGAGCTCTGTAGCGTATACTTGTATCGGCAGATTTTATTTTAATGGTGTGGATCGCGATTTTTTTTCCCCTGAGATTTATTCGATGGCGATGGCTCAAAGTTTATACAATGTCGTCGTGTTCTGTGGGGGAGAACTATTTATATAAAGGAGGATTTCATATTCCGAAACGAATGTTGGGTCAATCTATGTCAAGAATATTAGAATTAGTTATGATTGTGTATTTACAGAGAAACCTAGACGAAAGGTCAAGTGTTTCCCAAACGTTTAAAAATAAAAGTCGCGCGCGCGCGCGATGCGCGGCGGTGACAAAACACTGGAAAAACAACAGACTTGTTTTCGGGGTATTATGTGTGATGTTCTCTAGATTCTACTATAGCTTAGCTAATAGTCCTTTTCATGTAAAAATGACAGGAGTTGCTGCTCAAGATCTATGAGTCCATTTCTCAGATTTTGTGCGCGGAATAACAAAACATAAATACATTTTAAAATGGGTTTTTATATGCTAGTGGCTTCTCTGGGACTTTTTTTTATTGATTTACACAAACAAATATTGTTTTTCTTAACCCGTTACCTGACATTTAAAAAGGTTATTTCAGAAAAACAAGCAAAGAGATTTTTTCTATTCCAGTCATATACTCCATGAAAAAGCACGACTTATATTCATATTTTGTGGCTTTGCACAAAGTAGAAAATGATATAGGTAATACCCTGTAAATGTATCGATTGACTAATATACTTGCTCGCCATCTCATTTGTTTTTCGAACTTACAGGATAAGTTTGAAAACTAAGAAAAGTGTCTCTCGTTTTGTCTCGGAGCCACATATATTATGTTTGTATTATAACGAGAATTCAAGTAAATTGCACTTGCGTGAAAAATTTGTGTTTTTTATGGAGCAATTGTGTACTGGCATGGTTAATTTTGACAACAGAATCCAGCTGATTAATCATCAGTAGAACGATTCGCGCTCGGGTTAGACAATAAGTGCAGATTTTCATGTTCTCGCATAATTAGTTGAGATAAGACTCTGTATATACATTGTTGCAATAAGTTTCACTCAATACGCTTCACATATAATTGTTTTGTCATCACTTGCTGTGTTCCAATTCAATCAAGAATTTGATTAATAAAAAAACTTTTGAATTCAAACTCACCTAAAACTTCCACAGGTATCGAGGCTGGTCATATTACACGAAGAGGCTGAAGATGGAAACGCCATGCCAGATCTCGAGAGGCCCGTCAAGGCTGTCAGCATGGCAGTTGCCAATCTCGTCAAGGTACACATCTCGATCCCTCAATCGTCAAAAGCACTATAAGCAGCATATTAAAATTCATATTTTTTCTCACACTCTCTGTCACTCTTATCTCTCAAGGTTGGCAAAGAGACCATCAATTCTTCGGACGACGCCCTGCTCAAACAAGACATGCCGGGTTCGTTAAAACGCGTCGAGGGCGCTTCCCACCTTCTGGAGGAGGCTTCGGTGATGCTGAAGAACGACCCTTATTCCAGCTCCGCCAGGTAATTGTTGTTGCACAGACCAGTTGATTTGGTGTGTAATATACCTATATAAGAGCGAAAATAAAAAGTACGATATGCTATGTCTCGAGAATGGAAATGAAATATTGTCCGAGGCGCTAGACTTTTGTACGAGTATAATCTTTTTTAATTCGATTATTATTGTGTTGTGTCCTCTTCGTACCGATACCCGCCGGATGTATACAGTAATTATCACAGTAGTACTACTACTACTACTACTACTTACTCGTATAAAATGGAATACAGGTATGTTTATGCGGCGAACGGACGAGTAAGTCAAAGTTTTTGCGCTTTGCTGAAAATTAAACGATGCGTTTTAGTGTGTATAACACTACCTTTTATAAAATGGCGTTACTTTTTGGATTTATAATACGTTAACAGTAAAATATATCATACATTATTTTATTTTATTCTTCGATATTAAGAACGAATTTTAACAATATCATCATTATTATTTGATACATCGTTATTTTTATTTTGCATGACATTTTCAAAATTTATATATCATACTTGTCATACGCGTGTTCTCACGAGTATACTCTACGGTTATCCAAATAGCAATCGAAATGAAAATTATGAAAATTCCTTCGCTGAATAAGAGCTGAAAGCAGTATTGTAGTCTGGAAAAATCCGAGCGAAGACAGCGTTGACCCGCAGGAGTTTAACTAAATTGATTAAGAGACTCGAGAGAACTAAACAGGGAGTAATGCACAGCAAATAAAGCGACGATAAAGTTGAAAGTGCAGTGACATCATCGCGCCTTTTGAGCGCAACTCGTTCCGAAGTCATTGCGAGGATATTTAAATATTCATGTTTTTTTTACTACTCACATTTCAAAAATTACGTTTCACTAAATAATTCAACGCAGTTCACGGTTTCTTTTTTGTTATGTCTCTCGAAAAGTGAAAAGTAATTTTTCAACCATTATAATACACATCATCGCATATGCCTCCACATCAGAAAAAAAAGCAACGAAATAATTACGTAAATTGTCGACATACTAATGCAGTTCACAGTATATTACGACGTAAAGGAATGATTTCATTTCAGTGGGACCAATCTCATAACTCAACTGCTTTATTTTTAGGAAAAAGTTGATAGAAGGCTCTCGGGGTATACTCCAAGGCACGAGCTCGCTGCTGCTGTGTTTCGACGAGAGCGAAGTACGAAAAATAATCCGGGAGTGCAAGCGAGTCCTCGACTACTTGGCAGTGGCCGAAGTAATCGAGACCATGGAAGACTTGGTGCATTTCCTGAAGAATCTAAGTCCGTGCCTTAGCAAAGTGTCTAGAGAAGTAAGCGCTCGTGAGAAGGAGCTCACCCACCAGGTGCACAGGGAAATTCTGATCAGGTGCTTGGACCAGGTATGCATTATAATATTATAATATTATTCTCTAGTTATAATTTATTTTTCTAAAAATGCGTCTAACTTTTTAATACAGGTGAAGACCCTGGCGCCGATTCTGATCTGCTCGATGAAGATCTTCATCCACATCATATCGAGCGGTGGTAAGGGTGCAGAGGAGGCAGCTGAGAATCGCAACTACTTGTCGGGACGAATGTCCGAGGAGATAAACGAAATCATCCGCGTACTGCAGCTAACTACTTACGATGAGGACGAATGGGACGCCGATCAATTGACGGTACGTGTCTCATTGCGGCGAATGAGATTTCGCAGAAGATTCGTTATCGAGAACCGATGTACGAATGTCTTGCTGTTGAATGTAGGTATTGAAGAAGGCTCAGAGCGCCATCGAGTCGCGGGTCAAGCCGGCCTTCGACTGGCTGGACAACGGCAACGCACTCAGAGGAGGAGTAGGCGAGAAGAGCCTCAGGCAGATCATCGAACAGGCCGGTCGATTGGCCGACAGATACCTGCCACCATCTCAGGCCGATCCGATCTCGAAACTCTCCTCGCAGCTGACTACTATGACGGATGCCCTGTGCGAGCTGCGTCAGAATGACAAAGGTGATTGTTTCTCATCAGGCATATCTGGCCGCAGAGATCGACGCGAATGATTATTAACATTGTAAATGCACATTGGACTCGAGATAAATATGTCGATAACGTTTCCCAGGAACTTCGCCGCAAGGAGAAGCCTTGGCCCGCGGTATCAAGGAGAAGGTGAATGAGCTGCGCTCAAACATCTCGTCGGCAATCGTTGCCGCTGACAAATCGGGAACCGTGCAGACCGCTCACACGGTAGCCGGTCGTCTGGAGCAAGCCAATAAGTGGCTGCTGAATCCTCAGCACGACGACAAAGGTCTCGGTCAAAAGGCCATTGCCCTTATTATTCACGAGGGCAAAAAGGTAATCCTCCGTCTTCTTATTATCTTTCTCTGTCTATATCTACATAAATTATCATATCGCTCTAGCGCTACTGCATATTAAGTTTGTATATATAAAGCTTGCCAAGTACAAATTTGCTATATCTCTCTCTATCTGCTTCTTTCGTTGCTATCGCTATCATTGGACGATAGAATCACGGGACTATTTTCGAAGTAAGTCCTAGGACAAGTCGCGACACCGGGGAAGCAAAGAAAAGACTTGTCTCCCTGGTGTACAATCAACAGTCGACCTCAAAGCATAAAAAAAAACTTCTTTCTGCCGATAACACACAGGTTGCCGAGGGTCTGCCGGGAATCCACAAGGCCGAGATCCTGCAGCTCTGTGACGAGGTCGACAACCTGTCGCACCAGCTGGGTGAACTATGTGCCCGTGGCGAGGGCAATAGTCCTCGTGCCCAGGAGATCGCTCGACAGCTCTCGCACAAGCTGAACGAGCTTAAGAACAAGATCCAGCAGGCCGTAGTGTCGCGCGTTGTCGAGGACTTCATAGACATCACTACACCACTGAAGCAATTCACCGAGGCGGTTCTGGCTCCTGAGGGAACGCCTGGACGCGAGCAAAACTTTAATGATAAGACGCTCAATCTGCAGAACTTCTCCAACAGGGCTGCTAAGACTGCTAGGATGGTCGCAGCTGGTGGTGAGTAATTGTAAAACAAATTGCGCCTGACCAACCCGGCTGTTTCTACTTAAGCCGTCAAGATCAAGCCGATTATTCTTTCTTCGTTATTCAGTATTCAGTCACATTTCACCTCGTCAAAGTCAACTTCCTCAAACTTGCGCAATATTTACAAGCAAACCGAAAACTCGGTGCATTACAAAATCACATTCCAACGAAGTGCAATGAGTATTATACACACTCGAAAATTTGCTCACAGGTAGCGGTGGTAACAAGAAACTTGCCGAGGCCTTGACTGCGACAGCCTCGCAGCTCGAATCCTTGACACCACAGCTGATTAACGCTGGTCGCATCCGCATGACCTACCCAGAGAGCAAGGCTGCGGATGAGCACTTTGAGAATCTGCGTCAGCAGTATGCCGAGACGATACAACGTGCCAGGAGCCTTTGCGATGAAGCGACCGACAGCGCGGACTTTGTCAAAGCTTCCGAGGAACAAATGAAGAAACACTCGGTGCTCTGCGAGGATGCCATCGCTAAGAACAACCCCCAGAAAATGGTCGACAACACGTCGGCTATCGCCAGGCTAGCTAACCGAGTAATCCTCGTCGCTAAGCAGGAGAGCGACAATAGCGAAGATCCTGCGTTTATCCAGAGGGTCAATCATGCTGCTGACGTTCTGCAAAACTGTGAGTTGCTAGAATAAAGAATCTTTTTTTTTTTAATTTTAAAGAACAAAAGAATACAGTTCAAAAGAAAATAGTATTGTTTCACGAATTATTAAGTATAATAAGATTCATAACATCCTTCCTAAAAAACAAGGCGCGCAGACTCGTAAATCGAGTCAGCCTTGTACACCTACAAGAATCCTATATTCACGCCTCTGGTACTTTGCAGGCGTGGCTCCAATGGTCCAGGACGCCAAGGCCGTTGCAATCAACACTAACGACGGCCCGGCGGTATCGCGCTGGCGGGACAGCAACCGAGCGGTAAGCGATACCTTTGATCTCTCCATTGTCATAACACACCTATCTTGTAAACAACGAGGTGTAAGATCGCGTTTGATTTACTTGACTGATTTTGCGCGCAGTTGCTGGCAGGTGTCGGTCAAGTAAGAAAGGCCATAACCGTCGAGCCCGAGGGCGTCTCGCCGGTACCACCACCACCGCCTAGTCTATCTCAGCTTCGCATTCACGACGGAGGTGAGGAAACTGTTATTATGATAATTTGATATTTAAACAAAAATACAAATATTATTTTTAAATGAGTTGCTTTATCAGGAGATAGTCCTGATCATGTCCAGAAAACTTACTTGCCGAAAGATGAATATTCTAGTCACAAGTACAGTAAACCGAGAGGTAATTCACGGCAAACTGTGTGCAGTGATAATTTCTTCTGATAACAATCTTGTGCATTTTTTTATCCCAATGACAACTAACAAAATTCTAAAAATTCTTTCTTAACAATTTGGCAGTCTCTGCACGTAATTTTTGTTGTTGTTCATATTATATATCATAAGAGGTATTACGAAAAAATCCAGTCCTGTGAAAGACAATACGGCTTGAAACGTAATGACAGCATCGCCTGTCAAGCTTCTTCCTGTTCATAGTGTGATCAAGTTTGCTGACAATTTTTTAATTCTCCATTCTGACATATAAACCTGTGATCCCCCAGACATGGCTCCACCAAGGCCGCCGCTACCGAGCGGCGAGGTTCCGCCACCGAGACCACCGCCGCCAGAGACCGACGACGAGGACGAGATGTTCATGCACGCGCCTCAACCAAATCAGCCTATCATGGTAAGTCATCGTCCAAAAGTTAAATTTTTTTTTGATTATGAGAAACACTTTAATAAACGCTTGTACGGGTAGATGGCAGCTCATGGTCTGCATCAAGAAGTTCGACAATGGTCGAGCAAAGACAACGAGATTATCGCCGCGGCCAAGAAGATGGCCATTCTCATGGGCAGACTGTCCGGTCTAGTGAGGGGCGAGGGCGGCAATAAACGAGACCTTATAGCCTGCGCCAAGGCCATCGCCGAGGCCTCACAGGAAGTTACGAGACTCGCTAAAGAACTCGCAAGGGAGTGTACCGACAAACGTATTCGTACGGTTAGTAAACTATTCCACTCTGTATTCATAAATTCGTAAGGATTATCAAAAATGAGTTTCGTTGCAAACTATAATTCGCTTGTGTTACAGAATCTTCTGCAAGTTTGCGAGCGTATTCCAACTATCGGAACGCAGCTCAAAATCTTATCAACCGTCAAAGCAACGATGCTCGGCGCTCAAGGTATGATAGTGCATTATGTTTTGTTGCTTCGATAAAATGCTAACAAAGTGTAAAACCGTGGCTTTCGCTAAACAAAAATCTGAAAAAAAGACATCAAAGGAGCATCGAATAGTTACTAATCGACTAACAAATTCGTTGATTTCTCTGTGCTTAGAAACGCTCCCCACCTGGGAAGAGCTGATGCTATACGGTAAAGGCCAGCTGTATAATACACCGTCTATGTTAATTAGAAAATATTTTGAGCACTGCCTAATTATTTTGTTATTCTTATTATTGTTGTTAGTACTCTTAAATTTTGTTATAGCTGATTTATAACCTTTTTTTTATATTTATTGTCTTATCAATTTTTCCTTGGGTTCAATTCTATGCATGCAAATATTTTTATTCCCTACTACTACATCTACTTATATTCTATAGCGTAGATGCATATATGCATGTGTATATAATTGTCTTGATATATCATACAACACTCTTTTTTAAATTGAAAATAAGAATAATGTAATTGATATTGGCGTGAAAAATTCAATATTTCGAAATTTGAAAAATTAATTAAATAGTGACAGATAAGGATTTAGTAGAATAAATGGTGCATGGTAAGAAGAGTGGCAAATGTCGAAATGCATCACAGTATAATTATTAAACATGTGGCACTCGGCTCATACTTCATATACTAATTTTTGTATGCGTTGTGTAGGTACGGAGGAGGACCAAGAAGCAACAGACATGTTGGTGGGCAACGCGCAGAACCTCATGCAAAGCGTGAAAGAGACGGTGCGCGCTGCGGAGTGCGCCAGCATCAAGATCCGAACGGCCTCTGGTATGAAACTGCGCTGGGTGCGTCGCCAGCCCTGGTACCAGTATTAGGACCATCCCTCACCACTGTCGTCTCATTATATTATACCGTCATCGTCGCCATTCTCGCGTCGACTTCGTCTTGTCTTATATCTCACACCACGATTTTCATGCCATATTAAAGATAGCGATATTTTAGATAATTGTTTAGGTAACGACGAGTTTTTCTCTCTTTTTGTTGTTTCTCTAGAGGTTCGAGACGGGGTCGGATTTATTGTCTTTTGACCGCTGAATTAGTTTGCGTGTTTCGAGATTAACAAAGCAATAATAGTTGATTTTTGTATTAGATGCGCAGCTACACCCCACATATACTCAAAGTATAAAGTTTGGGTTAATAAGTATATGCAGACTTAATTTTGCGGTCGAATGCTGGAGCTTAATATAAATATATATATATATACCTGTCCGACTCCGTTTTGAATCAATATATGACTAATTGTATGAACGCGTACTAATGCAAAAAAAAAAAAAATAAATAAAGAGTACACGAGCTACGCGATGCTTATATTTATACATGCGTAGATACAAGGTACACGCATGTATTTTAGTAATAAGGTGCAAAAATAGAAGATTTGATCCTGCAAATGCGCGCAAGGCCGCTATTTTTTATAAATGTGCGAGCGATAACTCAATGCAATCGACTATTTATTTTTGTATCTCGACAAATGTGCAATACAATCGAAAGTTGAATGACCCCTCCTCTGCCATACTAGCCTTCCCGATAAAGAGTAAAAAAAGTTATATATATGGTGCTAAGATATTAGTAGGAATCGGTCGTACAAGCATAATCGCAGAGACGTGTACTTGTATCGAGCTTGCCGAAACAAAATGAGCCTTTAACTACTTACAATATTGACCAATCGAGTATCCGTCCTCTTGTAGATCGGACTGGAGTGTTTTTAAACGTGATTTTATATTTATTGTTTATGAAGAAAATGCATATATTATAACCCATTATAGATATTTGTAATGTAATAAAGCGTTTTAATAAATTAAATATCTTGTTTTCTTATTGTTTTCTCATATACCCTTTTATAAAAAAAAAACTGTGCAATAATTACAATTATTTGTATATTATACATGTCTAAGAGGAAATATTGCTGAAAAATAAGCAATTTTCAAAATTTTTGATCTACCAATGATTTTTCTCGTCATACTAAAATAAAACTGTATTTATGTACATTTCCCTGACAGCTTGATCCGTCTAATATAATTCAGTTTCAACAGTTTTCCCTCTTACTTATAAATACTTAATTTACACTTAAATTAAAAATTTAACACAGCACTATCAGAGCCCTTTGTTGTAAGAGGTGCTTTGTTTTTTGGCATTTTTCCAGGCCTTAAATATGGATTATCTATCACCTCGGCTTGAGTATTAGACTCTTCACTTTGTTCTGGATCTTCCTGTTTTATTTTTACTCCTAAAAAAATTCGTTTTGTTAGAAAAGTGAAAACATTATTAAATTCTTAATATCTTACCTTCTTTATTTTTATCTTTATTTTCAGTTTCTTTCTCTTTCTTCTTTTTGACAGGACTTGCTTCCAAATCACTATCAGAGTCAAAAATTTGATCTTGCGGTAAAAGAGCAGAAAGGTAGCTGGGGAATTGAGGTGTGCAACCAATTACTAAAAGAGAATAATTTACAATAAGTATGAGTGCGTACTACATGATATTGGATAATTTTTAAATGACCTACATGGAAACATGCTATTATCATCTTTAAGAAATAAACTATGAGTCTTTCCAGTTTTTGCTGTAAACCTTGTCAATGCTCTCTCGATATCCCTTTTCTGCTGTGCAGCTTTTTCTCTTATGGCTTCGTACTCTGTTACAGGTTGTTTGTGTGTCTGAAACCAATCATCAATCATCAGTAAAGTCTTGTCTCGATAGTTGAAAACTTCTTATTAATTATCAAACTTACGGGTGTTCTAATGTAAGCATGAGGATCAGGCATCTGTGGCAAATGGCTAGGTATGTGAGAGGGATGACCCTGCTTTACTCCTGCTTGTAAAATGTTGAGCTGTTTTGTTTGGGTCTGTTGTTGGAGTGGAGGTAATACTGATCTGTTTGGCCTGAGGCCGTACGAGTGAATGTTATCCAATTTGATTCCATTGTTTACCAAAGCTAGTACAATGTCTGCGATGAGTATTTCTGTTCTGCCGGATAATTCGCAATAATTCCTCGCCGATTCGCCAATTTCGCACAACACTAGAAACATAACATCATTTAAAAATAAAGTATAAACTGAAAATTTTAGGTTAGAAAATTCACTAACGGCATTGTAACATTTCTGTCAACGTTTCCAGGGCTAGTTTTTCGCAGGATTCGAAACCACATTCGGTCAAAATACTGCATATCGAATGACTCAAAATTCTTCGACGCGTACTCAAAGTTTGCACCTCCATAATTGTTTATTTACTTTTTACACTTTCCATTTACTTACTGTGTATATACTGTATTTTGTACACAGTAGACCGCTCACATCGCGCAACTAAATTGAATGACATCAGACTTTTTCAAGATGGTCGAACGTTATCTATTCCAGATGAAATTATCTACTAGTAAATGTAAGCTACGTATAAGCACTATAAGCTATCGACTAATCTGACGAGATAACTCCAAAACAACGTCGCGCGCCCTCTCATCTCATTCCAAAAGCGCAACAGTACCTTTATAGCTATAGTTATAAGTAGTGAGTAGTCCAGGAAGCCTGCCATCCGGTCCGGGGCGGAGTTAGTTCGCGCACGAGTAATAATAGTCCCCAATAGCCGCGCTCTTTTGCATGCTACTTAGATCTTCGAATCATCATCGCCACCATCGCAGCAGCAAAAATAACGAAATCAGCAGCGCGACTAGATTCAGAAGAAGAAGAAGAAGAAGCACAGACACAGTCGAGCGACTGCCGCTGCCGCCGCGGAGTTGGTGCTAAGAGTAACCGAGAGCTTCAGACCACGCCCAGAGGCGAACGACCCTCTTCCTGGTAATGGATATGGTGATCTCGAACTTGAAGCAGCAGCGTAAGCTGACGGAGCAGCTGCGCAGGGAGGCCGCGATCAAGCGGATCAGCGTCAGCAAAGCCGTCGAGGATCTCATGAAGTTCATAATCGAGCACGAGCAGGAGGACTGCTTGCTCGTCGGCTTCTCCTCGCAGAAGTCCAACCCCTTCCGCGAGAAGAGCTCCTGCGCTATACTTTAACGCGGCGTGTGGTGGTTGTTTATTTATCCAATTTGTTGAACAGCATGTAAGTGCGAGGTAACCTTTCTGGAAGGTTAGATGGACACTGTTTACTGATTTGAGACTCTTATACCGTTGGAAATTTCATTCGTTGTGTATGTATTATATACATTCTCTATGGTTTTCTCACAGTGAATTTTATTCATAGATTTTGAATCTTGAGAATGAATTAGACGGTTGTTTCAAAGAAGTAAATGATCTATCTGTTTGTGCATACTCATATTCATGATTATCTTTGATTTTCAGGTGAATCAAACAGCATTGTATTTAAATTTTGAAAAGTTTATGGCTTGAACAGTCCATTTGTACAAATATTATCAAGTTGGAATTGAATTGACGATTGAAGTAGAATGTTGACGACAGATATTAAAGTTCATATAATACAACTATGGAATTGTTTTGTACAACAAAATATATTTTTGATGAATCATTGATGATACAGTTAACAAATTTTTGTAAAAAGAAATATGATATACAAAATAACTTTTGATAAAGGAACAGTATTTACAACAATGTACATCGTATAAATTATTTAAAAATCCAGATGCATTTTCTGTGTTTTCATATCATAATTTTGAACTAGAATCTCTTTAACTTGTTGCTTGTTGATGAGTGGATCAGTTTAAATGTTCCATGCATTGCATTAAATTATACAAATATGAAGTTTGTGTATTGTCTCTCTGTGCCTGGCTTCTTCGATAAAATATTGGACAGTCGAGAGAAGTGCAACTATCAGCGTCCTTCACACCGATACAAGATTCACAAAGCTGAAATAGTAGTATAAATTTTGTAATCGTTTTATAAACTGACGCTATTTTATATATATATATATAAATTATATTGGTACATACCATCTTAATATTAGAATAAATTCTTTCGTATTGTCTACATTTTTCATGAAGTATAACAAGTGTTTGGCTTTGATTATTAACACACTCGGCACATATACCTCTATCACATGATTGCCCACACGATGGACAAGTTGCATTGCATAAATACTGAGAAATCGTTGTCTTTTGCTTGCGATTAACATTTAATAATGCTGGACCTTGCAACCTATTAAGAGCTTGACGGTGCGGCATTTCCATATACCTAGCCCATAAAGTTAAAAAGTGAACTTTAAAATCTATGAAATACCTAATAAATTTTCAAACAATTATTTTTACCAAGTATAAGCATCAACTCCAATCAACTTGAGACATCTGTTCAGAGGCGGGATGATTACTTTCGTAACGTAATACGTAGCATTCGGTCTCAAACCAGGGTCAACAATCAATTCCATCGGCGCCCGTACACACCGAATAAGTGCTTCATTAGGAGCACCTGCAACGATAATATAAGGCACTCTGGCACCCGTTCTCGGGATAGCGCGGGGATCTTTCTGAGTCAGTCTTTTTGTAAGTTCTAGAGCCGGTACACAAGCTGCAGCTTTGTATCCTTTCATACCGCGAAACTCCTTAGCAAATGTCAAATCCTGTATGGATGCTCTTCCACTAAGAACTTTGTCTAATTGTCGGGTCACGTACTGTTTAACGAGCGACATATTTTTGGTATCAAATAGTATTCTGAGACTTTTTTCAAGGATCTGGAATTCACATATTGTTTTTAATATAATGCATCTATTGTTTTCATCATTTAAAATCATACCTTGGCCACAGCTGGACAACCGTCTCGGCGAACTGTTTCGATTCCCTTGGCTAAATAAACTGGTTTGTCGTTCAAATTCTCGTACATATAGCCACAATACCTTTTCTTTGTCTAAACGTGTAAAAATGTAAGAATTTACAATTTGGATTTAAAGTTCAAATTAAAAAGCTTGCGCTTCAAGTGAGAAATTTATACCTGGAGTATGCAAGGATGCATAACTTTTTCAAATTTTAGTTTCACCGGCTTTGGATTCATTGCTGTAACTGCATCAGCCATTTCTGCTCCAATTTGAAATGCTTCTTCTCTGGTCTTACCTTTTAATAAAATGAACAATGAATCGGTATCGCCGTAAACAACCCGCGCTCCCCATTCCGGAGTCGATTCCACCGTTTTTATAGCTCGCTCCAAAGTTTCTTTTCCTTTACTTACAACGCTATCGCCGACCTGAAGTTAAAATAAACAAAATTAGCAATGAAATTTTTCCTTAATAATACATGAGAATAATTACTTCAATGCAAGGCATCCTTCCACTAAAATTTGCAGCCGTGTAACCATAAGTTACATTCGCTATTAATTTAAGTCCAAGCTGCCTCGAATGCAGAGCTCTTTGCAAAGCGCGATCTTCCTTCGAATGATCCTTTATGGCCTTCTTCACCATTAATCGAGTCTCGAGTATTTCAGTAAGCATACGAGGTAGAATTCCTTTGCGAACCTCCGATTTCACAAATGCAACACCGCAAGGAGCGAAATTCATTTTCTTTTGCAGCTTCTTTGCCAGATTTTTTTGTACTTTTAGAGTTGTTGCGCCAAATTCAAATGGATGGGGACTAATTACCATTAGGTAGTAAGAATTTTATTTCTTAACACAATAGAGCATCGAATTTACCAAATTCTCATATACTCACGAGCCAATGTGTTCAATGCGTCCAAGGCAAGTGGAGAAGCAGTAATTGTATGCAATGATGATGCTCGGATACAAGCTCTGGAAATCAAGGACGACGACAGGATCGACGTACATTGTTGATTCTGGTTCCATGATGAGAGGCAACGACTCTGGTGCTCGCATACAGCCACGCTGATGAGCCGACGGTGAAACGGGTATGTAGTTCATGGGCTTAGCCAGACGCAACATCATCGACTCGACGCGAAACTGTGAGCCTCGAGAGAAAACCTCGTAAAACTGGATGCCGTATAGTCTAGCATGCTCACTCGTTCGATCTAAATTGAGATGCGTAAAAATTATTTCAAGACACGCAAAATGGAATAAGTGTATTTGAAATATACTGACTAATGATATCTAAATGATGAAGAAGTCTGTGGACACCTATAACCTTGTTACTGTAATGATCTATTACTCTCCATTGGGTATTCCCAGCACTCCACCACGTTGTTAGGACATCAAAACTTGGATTTGGAATTCTTTCGTTCATAACATTATACATAACATTCTCATATGTGTAACCTGTTAAAGCTGTATAAAAACGAGTAATTAATATTTGTAGAAATGGACAAAAATAATATTAACGAACTATCCCTACCGATTTCACTCCTCATTATTCTCCAGATGTCCAAAACGATCCGCCCAGGTAACTTCACCTCTGCCAAAGTCTCCAAATGTAACTCTGTTGTAGACTGATCGTGTGCTCTATTTTCCCAACTGCATTTAGCGCTTGGAATGCGGGAAATTTTTCCGCTCAAATTCTTCCCGAAGGCAGATGCTCGTTGGAATACATAGCCCCACGACAGAAACTCGATATCCCAGCCGATTAAAATTTCTGGATCACAACGTTCTATAATCGACAATATTTCTTCGAATAAGTCCTCTTCCTTTTCCACATAGTTCAATGACTGTTCTTGTTCAGTTCCACCGTTCAGCTTTTTTATTTTGGAGTTGACTTTTTCGGGATCCACGATAATCATGCCTGTAAAAAATAACGTGTAATTGTTAAAAGAAGACTGTAATATGCAATTCAAAAAAATATTAAATGATAAGCACCACAGTCGAGAGGTTTTGCTTGGCTCCAGTCAGGTGGTACGTCATTGTGTATAGCGTAGAATACAGCCGCGATTGGATCTTGTCGAGGGTCAGGCAACAAATTCGGTCTCGTGATGGGGTGGACGTCCAAGCAGAGCACCGTCAAAAATTGATACTGAAAAGTGATTATTTTGATTTTTTTTTAATGAAAAATCATAATAATTTACTCCCATATTAAAATCTCTTACCGTTGTTAAAGCCTTCGCCTTCCCAAGATTACCATCTTCAATATCAACCGCGGTCGACCTCGAGTTAAACTCAATTTGTCCACAAGATACCCCCAGATGATTAGAAAATTCTTCACTTCCAGGATGAAATATTTTTGACAAACTTAGCGAAACGTCCTGCGTCGCTAGTCTGCTCTTTTCCATTTCCTGCTCTTCTCTCTCTCTCTCTTCTTTTTCTTTCTGTTCTTTCTTCTTTTTAGCTCTCAACCAAGCCTCAACACTTTCTCTACTAGGCGGCGGATGTAGCGGCCTAATCGCAACAAGATCATCTTTACGCCAGCGTCCAAACCCAGGTGGAGTTTTTGGCTGCTCCTCGTTCTTCAGGTCTTCGTCCTCTTCACTACTGCTATCAGACGGCTTTTCTTCTGTAGACTTAGGTATCTCTTGAGACTTCGACTTGTTCTCGATGTCTTCTATATTTGGAGGCATAAATGTCATTACAAACTCAGAACCCTTTGACGACGTTGAACAGCCTTGATCGGAAGTCTTTTGATTATCTTTCATCTGGTTACCGGAAAATTTACGCCAGCGTCCAAACCCAGGTGGAGTTTTTGGCTGCTTCTTGTTCTCCAGGTTTTCGTCCTCTTCGCTGCTATCAGAATCAGACAGCTCTTCATCTGTACACTTATTAGGTACCTCTTGAGACTTCCAAGCATTCTCGATGTTTCCGATGTTCGGAGGCACAAAAGTCATTACAAACTCGGAACCTTTTGATGATGATGAGCAGTCTTGGTCGAAGGTCTCTTGCTGTTCCTCCAGTTGGGTGAAGGAGACTTGAAATTCTACAGAAGATCCCTCTTCTTTTTCTACTACGGTGTGCAGAACGTCGCGAGGAAAGTTGTAAGAGGAAAGGGTGCTCTTCTTTTCCTGAGAACCCACCGTATCGTTGGAATCGCTCTCGTGAATTATCACAGGATTTTCAGGCGGTGAAGATGTCAGCGTTTCTAATGACTCATCTGAATCTTCTACCAAAGTGCGGTCACTGTCAGGAGTTTTCATATCCATCGTGAATATCTCTTGGTCCAGCTGATTGGAAGGTGGTACGGAATCAGACGATGAGGTGTGTCGTTGTTCGAAGTTAGAGATAAATAGCTTCAAAGGAGTTTTTGCAAATTTTTTTATAGAACCCAATACTGGCGAAATACACTGTTGTTCTATATTAGGAGACGATGGTTCTGACGTTTCGGAAGGTGCTTTGGCAAATGCCAAATTTATTGGTGAAACGATTGGTTGATCTAAAGGCGTTTTGGGGGGAGATTGTTCCTCTGAAGTTTCTGATGGTGTTTTGATAGAGGCAAAATCGAGTGGTGAAATATTTGGTTGTTCTAAACGAGGTGATGATTGATCATGTAAAGCTTTTGAAGGGAATTCATTAGAATTGTGTATTTGTTCTATGATTGGAGTAAGTTGTTCATCCGATTCGTTTAAAGATGGTTTATTTGAATCGGAAGGAATCGGCAACTTTGGTTTCTCTTCAAAAATAGAAGTTGATGGCTTCTCCGAGGCTTTAGAAGTTCCTTCACCATGCTCCTCTTCTAAAAATGATATCACGATAAATTAATACATTGTACAATCCCAATTAATAATATTAGAATAATGAATATGATCGTACCAAGATTCGATTCCTTAACCGGCGAAAATATTCGTTTGCGCCGAAATGCTTCTCTCATTTTTTGACTATCAAATGCTCTTGTGCTCGGTGATTTAAGCGGTGAGCTTATGGGAGTCTTCTGACCACTCGAAATTTCCAAACTTAACGGCGAATAAGTCCTATTCGGACAGCTCGGGCTCGTGAGTTTGCTCATTCGTTTTGATGGCGATCTACGAGGTGTCTTAGGCAGTGAATCCTTCGTTTTGCTTTTCTTTGCGCTTCCACGAGAATCATCATCTTCACTGCTGGAAACCCGTTTTCTTTTACGAGGCGTTACTGAAGTTGAACGTCTACCACCTCTTCCTTGCCTATACTCGCAGATGACAAATTCTCGTCTTTCTATCGTCATATCTGGATCCTCAGCGCTCATTCGAGCATTTTCATCGTCTATGGGACCATCGAGCTGCGGAATATTATCGGAAATACGTAACGATGTAGGAAGATTCAGGGACTCCAGAACAAGCTCTACAACGAGTGCATAAACGTTTATTTAACAGTTGACAAATAACTCTATGAGTCTAAAGACATTCTTTAAAAATATTTTTTAGTTACTTACCAATTTGGGATTCATTGGTTTTACTTGATGGTTGTGATTTATCCACATTAATTTCCCATGCACTGAAGTTCAGAGTATCTAATTCTAAATTTGTAAGATTTAAATCTATCACTTCTTCTTCCTCATCTTCTTCATCAGCAGGGATGTCTTGCTCAATGCCAAGGTCTTCCAAATTTCGTTGTGATTTTTGTGATCCCAGAATACTATTAGAATCAATAGAACTAGGAATATCTTCTTGATCTTTAGCTAAATTTGCTAATATGTCCACAACATCAACTGAAAAAAGAGCTAAGTTTAAACAAAAAATACACTCCTACATTTTACATTACTACATTTCACATACGGTCACTGCTGTTCAAGGATACATCACTGAATGATGCTTGGGATTTCCAAGATAACATGATGGATTCATTCTGCAAATCTAAATTTAATTGATATATACTTTGTTGGATAGCACTTGTATCTAGGGGTCCAGCATGTATTTCTAATTGTGATGCATTTAATAAATTGCTATCATCTGGTACGGGTAAAGGATATGAAGAATTTTGTGAATTAGGTGACAATGAACTTTCATCTCCCTGTAAATCAAAAACAATTATAGCTATAACAAATTTGAATGTTTATTCAGTGTAAGAAGAAGCCAATTTATTTACCTGTGATTCAATCACACATAAACGCTGAGCTAAACGTTTTTGGTGATAAATATCATTATCTGTTAGAATATGTGCTGCTTGAGATCTTTCTGGGCTACTTGGATACGTTAATTGAGATTCACCAGACAAACCAGCTTGAGCTCTTCTAGCTTTTTCTTCTTCCCAAATTGCAGCAATGCCTGGATTTAAATCTATCCCTTTATCTATAACTTCTCTATTAAGAATGTCAGAAGCCCAAGCATCTATTTCCAATTTACAAACACTTTGCCTTTTGACCAAATAAGGCAAATATTCTTTAACTTCTGACCCAAAATCAGAAAGATTGTTTGAATTGTTAGATTATTTCTCTTCAGTTTCAGAAACTGTGGCACTGTGACGATGTTTAACATTTCTTAAATTTATCATACTCATACCATATATATTATAGTCAATCATGAATTGCAATGTAAATGGTATGTGGGCCTCGTGTGGTTGAAATACTTGATCCAGAATGCATCCACTCTAAAATTATTATATTCAATCATATCAGTAATGTACAATTATTGTTTAAAATTAAGTATTTAAAAAACCTGTAGTAAATCTGTGACTCGTTTTATCATGGCAGGATTGTAGAGATAAATCTTAAAGAAATGATGCTTCTTCTTATGGTACCCATAAAAAGGTCTGCAAATTAAATGACTTTTTACTGACCAATAGAAAAAAAAAATTAGTTATTAAATTCAACATACATTCCAGAAACTTGTTGAACTTTGTAAACATGTTGAGTATTGGCTTTACCCGAACCTAATGACACATTGATAGCTACATCTAAAGCAGCAGCAAGACGATATGCTAAAATATCTGCCTTGATTTGACCCGAGTAAGGCACATACAAATAAGGGAAGACTCCGTGAATGTGCAAACAAACTTTTTCACCTAGAAGCAATGACCACAAAAAATTAACATGTATAACGAATTGTTATGTGTAACAAATTGAAATATATATAGGTAGTAGCAGTCATTGAAGAACAGGTTAAAAAGTTATAAGTAAGAACATTCTTACTACGAATAAAAAATTACCATTTTGAGTGGTTCCAAAAATTCGTAAAACAGGAACCTGTTTGATATCGCTACCCCGAAATTGTGAGAAGGTTGGATCGACCTCTGGAATCGGTGCAGCTTGATAGCTGTCGGCGCAAATCAGCCTAACCGAATACATTTCCAAATTGTTTAAATCTTGATTTATATTGCAAAATAAACCGCAGCAAAGACATGTAAACACGAGCGGCACATGGACCGCATTGCCCGCGCAACGAAGAATTTTTCGACACTAGAGGTGCTGACGGTCAACATTTGTACTACTATTATAAATATATTGTATAACATATAAGTATATATCTATATATACTACTGGGTTAGCTATATATGTATATTTACATTAAACGTCCACCAGTCGTGTATAGAGTCACGCGTAGATTGCACGATCATATATACCTATATATATTAATAAGATCGTGGTATAACAGAGTGTGACGTTAACAACTGGGGCGCCGTAATTATTGTTCAGGCGCGAATTTCGAAAGTAAAAACAATGTAAGATTATTACTCCTCTCAAAAGGTCGATAAGCGCAAGAAGCCATAAAAAGAACGCTAATAAGGCCATAAGGGTCAGGGGAAACCCGGACAGGCGATCAGGTCAACACGCACAGCTGAGACCCTTTCAAGCTGTTTTGCGTCGGGCCCTTTCCCACAAGCAGTCCCAGTCCCTCGCATTCTGCACTGGAGAGGGGAAGTTGGAGGACAATCAGCTGTTTCAGTATGAGGATAGATCGGACAAAAGATCGAGTCAGTTTAGCTTGAGATACGCTGCGATTCAGTTCTTGCTGATAATTGTATTTTTGACGCTACTTATAAGTCAATTGCTTATATATTGTATAGCGCTCGTTATGCGCGCTACCAGCAATTTCCGCACATCAGTCGGTTTGACCGACAATTTCTGTTTACATTTTAAAGGTCGTTCGCTTTAAATTTTCACATTTATCGTCTAACAGCTGAATATAATTAGACGAAAGCATTGATAAATTTCGCGAACTCTACTTTTTAACATTCAAAACAGTAGCGATAATTTTTGCGCATTTATCGCATATCTTTATTGCGCAACCTGTAATTCAAAAAGCGAATAAGAGAAAAACACTCGAGTTAATAATATATCTCCCCATAATCGTATATAATATACAGAGGGTAAGTACAAAAATAATCGTACACTAAAGTTCATTCACTTTGTGTGTATTATATATACACATTTATCTAATTTATTATTCACACACTATTATTATTATTATAATTATTGCAGAGGCGCAAAATGGAGAATAATAAAGATAACGCTATGACTTTGAGTAAAGATACTAACATCAATACTACTAATACCGCGACGACAAAATTAAACGTTTCATTGCAAATGGAGACGCAAACGGTTATAGATGATACGTTATTAGCACCAGGAACTGATTCGTCGCCACTCGACAATAACATCGACGTTTCAAAAGAAATTACAAAGGACGAAGTAACAAGTGATGCCGAGAACGCAACGACAGCAGTAGCACCAACGGGGAAAGGATCTATCAAGAAAAGCAAAAAGCTATTATACATGGGCAGATCGGCGGGGAATGACGAGTACGTCTGTAGCATTACGAAACTCGAGAGAGAAATCAGGAAACTTCGTTTAGAAAATGCAAAGCTCAAGCTCATAAACATGAAGGAGATGGAATCTCTCAATAATAAGCGCGACAAAGCGATCACGAAGCCATCGGAAGATAAGTTGCACAACGACAACGACGAAGCTTCTGCTGATGCACCTATAGTCGCAGTTGTCAAGGAGGCTAATTAATAGAACATGCCGATTTATTTAAGAAACAAATGTTATCATTAACAATATATACATATATAGGTATTATGTTTGCGGACAACGTACTATACAGATAAACGATTTTACATTTTAGACGAAAAAAATACATTTATTTTTTATACATATATATGAAATTTTACTTTGATGCAGAATTAACAGCGTCGACCTATGCCCTCCTCTTTGTTGTGAACATAATTATATATATATATATATGTACACGAGACGATCAAATAAGGCGTCGCTATTTTTAAGCCATAATTAATCAATAATTGAACAGTTTATATTTAAAATATTGGCACAATTTACACCGCCGCCAAATATAACTAGAATACCGCGTTAAAAATCTAGTGACATGTAGCTTTGTCACCAGAGATAGGTTGGCAAGTCTGCGGCAAAATCAGCCGACTCTGAAAATCTCCTCTGCTCACGCGATACGCGAGCTACTATGTGTAGTCTGGGTGTCGCGCGGGGTGGTGGTGATCTCTTTTCCACGACTGGACACGTTGTATATGTCCCGACGACGCAGCCGAGTGCTTGACAGTTCGATATTTAATTAATTATCGTGCGGACGATGTGTCGTCGTGGAGTAAGCGGACTGTCTAAGTGAGAAAACATAGGTAAGGAACAAAAAAAGCGAGCTGCACAGCTCTCGTTGTCATTACTTGTTATAATAATAATAATAATAATAAAGTGAAACTTTTCGGAGTCAAGCAAATCTTTGCTTTTCTCTCCGCGCGATTGTTGTGTATACGCGCACGGGAGAAAGGGAGAGCGTGCGTTTATACTTAATATACATCAACCCAGGATTTGAACACGTCTGCCTCTTGTTACGGCCTTACGTGGCCCGTTTGTGTCGTCTGTGGGGCGATTCCGGAAAATATAGCATGCTTTGTATGGTTTCTAGAGCTTCTAGCATCGTGATATACATTGTTCGCTATAGCTATGCTATTAGCTGGCTATTTAAGCGTTCACGTGATTAGATTTGTCGTTGATTTCTCTTTTTTTTTTTGCCTCTTCTCACCTCGGTTTACGTAACCTAAAACTTTAATTATAGATGGCCACTTTGTTTAATTAACGTCAGTTATTAAGTATAATGCACGTTGTTTCATTTATTCATCGGGAAAGAATTAGTTGTCGGCGATGATCCGAAAGCCTTTAATCCACCTGCTTATGTGATTCATGCGTGGCGAATTTTCATTGTCTACTTTTAGTCGTCAAACGGTTACAATGAACTTGCTACTTTTTTTTGTCGATCTCTTATCTCTTGAGCATATGTTAGTAATCTTAATTTGATTAACGTTCTTTATACTTTTACCCGTTTTACCCCTCCAATGTTTGCAGTAGCTGTGCGTGCGTAGCAACACCAACTCCTCTATTTTTTACTTAAAAATAAATTTCATAGTGCCCCTGGATATATTGATTCTTTGCTTTGTTTAATGTGTTAAAAATAAGTAGTAACTAAATAAGTATGAATATATTGATTATTAATAATTGTTCACTGGTAAAGAATTTTTTTTTTCAAAGCAGTCGGGTGTTAATGTTTAAAAATGTCCCAAGCCTTGCGAGTCTTTTTTTGTGCATTCAAGTGGTTTTTTTTTCAATGTATATTTAGTATACACTTGTACAAACTTTCTTTTTTCTTGATGATCACTTATGTGCCTCGCAGTCTGTGTATTTGTGTCAATGCAACAATAATTTATGTAGTCAAGCATGAAGTAGTAAAAAAATTTTTGGCAACTCAATTTGACTTTTGGCTCTCTTTTGCATTAATGTTTTAGGCTCTGTATGTACTAAATATGTCTCTCTTTTGTTAGATGGAAATATGTGTGCCAAGCTGTAATTCAGCAGGTGTGATTCATTTCCATTTTTCGTCAGCTTTTGAGTTAGTTTCTTCAGACAACAGCAGTAAGCTCTATAAATAAAATTTGCTTATAATCACATTTTGGTTTCATTAATAGAAGCGATTTTCCTAAGTTCTGAGGCTTTATGGTTTAAAAAAAATGTGAACATTATTGTAGTTTTTTTTTCATCGAACAAATGGTGAGGAAACGTGTAAAACGTAAGGCAACTGCTTCAAGTAGCGCAAATGCTACAGGACTTGTGGATAATATAGAGAAAAGCTGCAATCAGATCTTTCATGAAGACTTGACCAATGTCACAGCAGTGACACCTGATCAAGAAATGTCTCACAATGATCTTGAAATATTTATAAAGGGCCATGCTCAACCTATATCAGATAATCCTGCAAGTGAAAAAAAAGTCACTATGGTATTTTTCAGTGCACTTATCTTGTAGCTTCTTTTGTTTTATTTAGCTTCTTATGATTATTTTATTATGTCGCTTCTTTTTTAATGTTCTATTCTTTTTACTGCACATTTGTTACTATGAAACTATTTCACATTTAAAGTTTTAAAATATATTTCTAACAATTGTAGCATTAACATTGTTGTAACAATTTAATATATGGTTTAATCAGAACTTCTATTTGTATTATTATGTAGTTTGTTTTAAATATTGGTCCTCCCATCTAAAAATAATTGCTAATTGTTCAATATGATTCATAATGTAATATAAAATCATACCTGTACATGCTATTAACAACTAAATTAAAAAAAAAAAAACGTGTCTTCAGCATACGAAACGTGGGTCTATTAAAGGAGATAAGAATATGTATATGCATAGATAAAGACATTTTGTAAAGCTAAATCTGTTGTTTCTATAGTAATACAAATTTTTAGATTCTTTGAAGTTTTAAAAAATATTTTCTATCCAAGTTTTCAAAAGCATATAAAAAATAATAAAAAACATTTTTAATTTACTATGTTTGTTTTAAACAATTAATATATCTTTATATAATTTAATTTATAAATCTATGTTCAAAAATCTGGAGTAAAGAAAATTAACAATTTTTTCACCTATGAATAATCTAAATATCTGTTTTTAATGAGTAAATATTATCTTTAAATTAAATGATAATGATGGAACTTGCTGTAATTTTGTTTTCTACAAAGTTGATAAGTTTTTTTTTATGAAAGAACAGCTTAGTCATTTATATTCTTACTTTATACATACTAGTCACTTATCAGTACTAATACATAAACGTAGGCACATAATATGATAATGAATTACAATGAGGAGGGACCCTTGATCCCAAGTGACCCATGTGTTTATATTGCCTCTTTCACTGATAAGTGAACTGGTCCGTGTTAGCCAGCTGTGTAAAGACTATAACTACATGCACAATAGGAGTTTTAAGATATTCGTGGCGCTAATGATAGTTTCACGTCATCCGTGTAGAATCTGTGTTGCGGAAAAAGAAAAATGGTGGATGCGAATGAATTTTCTACAACTGCGAGAAATTATCTGATTATTGACATGAATTTCCTCGAAGCTGAAGTAAAGTTATAAAATATGTAGTCTTAACCACAAATCGGGTTATAATATAAAAGCGCTTCATCATAATTATATTTAACAGCCTAAATCAAGCAAATATTTTTTAGCATATTACTAAGTTATTTAAAGTGATTTTTAATTGCAAATTGTTATTATGTTTTGCAAATTATTTTTTGGTTGCATTTATAATTACTTTTATGCAGTAAATCTAACTAAATTTATTTTATTTTTTTAGACGAATAAACTAGGAGCCACAATGTTGGGGAATACAAGCGCAACACGGCGAACGAAAGATGTGCCATCAACATCAACAAATGGTGCTCGACCAAAATCAATCAACGATCAGAATGATCAAGCAAAATCAATACCGCATGATGACATTGATCCAGACCACTTGACGCTGTGGCAACATCCTATAACCACCCTTAATTATTTTATACGAGAACTGCTAATTGACTGCCTTAGTTTTGCAAGAAAAACTCTTCAATATAGAAAAACTGTATTTTGTACAATAATTTTGGTTACGTTATTTTTTGTGTTGGGTAGACTTTCTGGACCACAACAAGAGGTATGCATAAAATGATATTTGAATCAAAATTCATCTAATTTTAACTGGAAACCTTAAACTAAACATGCTTTAAAATTTATTACAAATTTTCAGATATTTAAAGCTTGGGAAGTAGAAGTAAGATGGTGGTTATACTGGGTAGGCTTAGGAGTGCTTTCGAGTGTTGGTCTCGGAACGGGATTGCACACATTCGTTTTATACTTGGGTCCTCATATAGCTGCAGTAACAATGGCAGCTTATGAATGTGGAGCATTGAATTTTCCTGAACCGCCATATCCTGATCAAATAATATGTCCAACAACTGTAGATGCAGCGTGGACAGTAGGCATTTTGAATATAATGAAGAAGGTGCGAGTTGAAGCCATGATGTGGGGAGCTGGAACTGCTCTTGGAGAACTGCCGCCTTATTTCATGGCTAGAGCTGCACGTACTAGTAGGCAAAGTAGTAAAGATCAAGATTATGATCAAGAAGAACTTAAGGAATTGGAAGCTTTCGAAGCCAATAAAAGCGGTGAAAAGATTCCAATTGTAATGCGTGTGAAACTATTTATGAAGCATTTTGTTCAGAAAGCTGGATTCCTTGGTATTCTAGCTTGTGCATCGGTAAGTCTTATTGTTTGTTCGTTATTGTAATTACAACTGAAAATTATGAATAACAACTTTTTCTTCTCAAATTGACAGATCCCCAATCCTCTATTTGACCTTGCTGGTTTGACTTGTGGTCACTACCTTATTCCATTTTGGACCTTCTTTGGTGCCACGCTGATAGGCAAAGCTATTGTTAAAATGCATATACAGCAATTAGCTGTGATAATAGCATTCAACGAAGAGTTATTAGATAAAGCAATTAGTTTTTTGGCGTACGTGCCTGTGGTAGGCACCAAATTCCAGGAACCATTAAAACGATACCTTGTAGAGCAAAAACGAAAATTACATGATAAATCGTCAGCTGTAAGTAATTTAATGTTAACAAATACAGACAGTTATGTGTGAACAAATTATATGAGCAAACTCTTTTTTTTTTATTACAGGAAGGAGCAACAACGATTTCTTGGTTGTTCGATAAATTTGTTATGGTTATGGTGTGCTATTTCTTAGTAACAATTATTCATGCGCTCGCGCGCAATCATCATCGGAGACGCACAAAGTCATCTGCAGATTGACCAACGTCCAAATTAGATTGAATTTATTAATTAAAAGAAAAAGAAAGAAAAAAAATCCTACAGGGCATGAGTCACCATGCACCGAAAAGCCACGCAATCGCGGGGAAGAAGTAATTGAATATCCGCTCCGATCTTGCCTCGATGTAAAAATAATTATAATCAAATCAAGTCCTCCAATCAAGTTGGTGCGTCACAGAAGCATCTGTTAAATATTGAATACTCCAATTGATGTAACGTTTTTGACCCAAATTTTTTTATTAAGAAGGGTCTTTGTAAATCTTTGTACTCGTGTAAGTGCTTCTTGTGATTAAAGGATATTACTCGATTTTACTGTAAACTATTTGTTATAGCGAGGTTTAAGGTCAAATGCTAAGTTTTTGTCGTTGGACCATAAGTTTTTAATTATATTGTATAATATCTGAGATGCGGATTATGTGAATTGAGCGAACGCTTCTTTACCGTCAAACTATTTTAAATGTAAATGTCATTTTCTTCAGCACTCATCACGGATCAGAATCGTTCGCACGAATTTTATTCATGTATAAGCTCTCAATAGTAAATTTTTCTCTGGTAATGTAATGTGACGTGTTGCGCGTGAGTTAGCCGATTACATTCCATAATCATAAATAAAGCGCGCGTAATGAAGTGTAAAGATTTTCTTCTCATATTTGCTTGAAAAAACGAAATATATCAAGCAATTATACTCCGAAGGTACAATAAACAGTCAGCGAAGTAATGTTAACTCTTTATCACTGTTAATTGTTTACAATCACATATGTAGCTTTTTTCATGCCCTTACAAGTCATGTTTAAATATGAACGTTTGATAGTTACTTTAGCGGTTGAGTCGACGATTATATTTTGTAAGTTGTGTGGTAATCAACAATGATCATAAAAAGAAACACCTGTTCCTTTAAATAAATTTCTACACCTTTGCAAAAAAAGTTTTTAAATACCTAAACCTTCATTGTATTTATTTATATGAATTGAGATATATTGCCAAGAATGATCAATCAATATGATTTTAATATCAGTTATTTAATATCCACGTTATTCATGATAAAAAATCAATTTGTATACAAATCTCAATGACTATTGAAGAAAGTTTTACTTACTGCATAAATAAATATATTTGTATGAAAAACGTAAGCTGTAGTATTAAATAAATTAAATTTTAAATAAAATTATATTTTCTATTTTAAGTAAAAACGAATGAAAAACTGTTACATTTTATTTTTAATATTTATCATACACATTCTATAATAATATGAATTTATAGTGAATTTAGATTAAATCTAAATTTATATATAAATAATGTCGCATTCTTCATACAGCCATACAAAAATAACATACAGCCCTAATATCGTTAATTTTCTCACTTGTCATTATCTAAAGCTCTATTCATATGTTTATTCTGACTTTGTATCATTTTCTTTAGACTGTTGTTTTATTCTGTAATCTGATAAAGCTGCTTTGATAGCATCCTCTGCAAGCACTGCAAAAAAGATAATAATGTTTTGAATTTGAATATTTTAAAATATGTATTTTAAATGAAAAAGAAGGAATCGGTGATATACTTGAACAGTGCAGCTTGACAGGTGGTAAGCACAATTCCTTAGCAATATCAGTATTCTTCAGTTTCAATGCCTGGTCAACCTATTAAAGTGTATATAATAATTAGTCATCATATGAATAATTGAGTTTGAAAATAAATACAATGATTACTGATTCAACTCTACAAACATATAGACAACATAACATATGTACAATAGAATGCAATTTAAAATTACCGTTTTGCCTTTGACCCATTCAGTTGCCAGCGAACTAGATGCAATAGCTGAACCACATCCAAAAGTTTTAAATTTAGCATCTATGATTTTTCCACTGTCGTCAACTTTAATCTGGAGTTTCATAACATCACCACATGCTGGTGCTCCAACTAAGCCTGTTCCCACATTTTTATCATTTTTATCAAGACTACCTACGTTTCTTGGGTTATCATAGTGATCTAAAACCTGCAAATCAATCATTTTTGTTATATACACGAGTTACCAACTCATGACATTAGGAAATCATAATTTATATATGTATGTTTACATATAGGTAGTTTCATACACTTAGCAGAAAAAAGATTTTCACTCTTTTATTTCGAATAAAACTGTTGTAAAAAAAAATGTTTATAATAAAAAGAAAATAATTTACAGCACTTTGTACTCAAAGCATGTTTTAAATACTTTAAATCAATGAAAAAAATAAGTTAAAAAAAAAAAATTGTTGCACAACTTATTGCAATATTTTGTTACCAAAAAATAATTACATTAATTTTGTAAAACGAGATAAATAGAGAAACAAGTTGTAAAACAGGGAGTATAACAATTAGTAGAGTAATTTAGACGTGTATAATCATCTATAATACCGGAATTTGCACACACTTGTTTCGAGCGATAAATTGAAGGTTATAGACAAGTGCCTTCATTTACTTACTTTTGGATGATAATAGAGACATGGAGTACTAGAAAAGATATTCTTCGACGACTCTATGAGCTTGGGAGGCAGAACCCGCCACAGAGCCATTGCAAACAAATACGAATTTCGTTAGAAACAGAAATTTTGTACACACCGAATCCAATCCCGCTGACAATCTTCGCAGAGCAAAAACACAACGAATGCGTTGTGCGCGATCTTTCTGACTTCCTGTCCTGTGCCTATAGTAGTATATACATATATATTATATAGTCTACTGCTCCTTTTCCGGTGCTTTAAAGCGCATGCGTACCAGCTGATTTTCTATTCGCTTTACTTAACCTTTTTACAAAACTGTCAAAACATGAAGAAGGAATGTTTTGGTTTCGTTCATTATCAGAAACAATTACGCCCCATTATTGACCCGTCGTTTTGCTTTTGTTTGTCGTGATAATCGCAAGGGAATAAGCTGTTAGTATGGCTTTTCAAATGCAATTAACCTCCTTGTTAGGTAATCATACCAAGCATTTATCAGAATTGAAGCAGGCTGTTATTAGACCACTGCTACAGCGTAAGTTTATTGTTGTTACTTTTATTATTGCTTACAATATCTGATTTTTTTTACTGATCGATGTTTTGCTACTATTAGGAAGATAAATATTCCCAGGAATTAATGTTCAATATTTTGACTTTCCTTAAAAATGTTTTGATTTTAGTTATATTTAATTTTATTCATTAGTACAATTATAGGTACATTAATATTTTAGTTGCAGTGAAGGCTATTGACCAGGAGTATATTGAAGAAGGAGCACTTGAAATTGTTAGCAAAAACTTTGATATACCACAAGTAATTGTTGATGAGTGGTACGCTGCTATTCTCACAATATTAAAACTGCATTTACGTTCTCCAAGTATTACTATTAAACCTGCAGAATTCAAACAATGTTTACAAGAACTGAAGTAAGTATTTTTAATTTTCCATCATTTATAACTTAGCTGATGCAGTTTTTATAATGAAAATTTTTAACACATTGTTGATATTATAGATTTTCTCCAGAATGTATACAAGACATAGTCTCAGTTCTCACAGGATCGAAAAGACCAGACCTGATGCGAAATTTTTCAAACAAAGTACAGTTTCTTCCTCATTTACATGCTTGTAAATGGAGAGTAGATATTATAATTTCTTCAAGGTAAAAATTTGCTACTACAAATTTATTATCAATATCATTTATGTATGACAATAATTATGTACATTTTAATACTTTCAGTTTAATGTCTAAAGTTTTGGAGCCTCATGTACTCATGGAATGGATTTTAAGCAATGGAGAAAGTTATACTTTTGAATTATCATTGTCTCAGTTTCATCAATTAAGGCATGCCATTGCAAAGCTCCTTTTAGAAATTCAAAGACTTGAAGTTTACAATGTTATTAAAAACAATGCGTGATTTATACTTTTGTAAATTTTGTATAATAAAATTATTTTGTAAATAAAATTTTTATTACAAATATAGCTGCTATTATTATATTTTTTTTTATAAACAGCTGTAATTATATGAATTATAAGAATCTAAAAGACGTTATATTAAAACAAATTACTTTAATAACGTAAATATAACTACCTATAACAATTTAAATTATGTTTTCGAATTTTTTTTCCGACGCGCAGCAACAATTTAACGAGCAACGAGATCTCTCTTATCGTCTCTCGATCGCGAATATTGCGGTATTCGCGGTGGTTAGGGAAACTCGCTAACTTCTCAGAATCAGACCAGCGGCCAGAATATTTCAAGATGGCGGCAAAGAGCGGTGGTGTCGTCGATTGGAGTTCTATTATAAAACCGATTTTAACAGCCTCTTATGGATCTTTCAACAAAACTGATATTATCGAGCTAGTCAAAGCCGTCATACAGAGGTAGGAAAAAGTTTCACTTCAAAACATTGAGTAACAAGCGAGATAATCGCGATCGTCTGAGACGTTCTCAAGGTGACAATACAGAAATGGAAGTTTGAGACGTAGAAATTCGTTAAATTAGACAGTTTGTTGTCGGTTTAGTCGCTTTAGAATACTGAATATTAGTCAATTATAGATTTTCTAATGGTCTTATACTTAAGTTTTAAATTGTTTCTTCTATTTTAGACGAATCGCGCTAGAATCTGTAATAAACGTTTAAAATTTGACTCATTTATTTTGTGTAGTACGTTTTTCCAACGTTTTTCATTATTCTGCATAATTATTTAAAATGTTCACTCTACTTACATAGTAGTTAGGTACTGTTTTTTTAAATTTGTGCATTTTTGTTACTCTATCTTAGATTATAAATATAGAAACTACATTGATCAGATTGTAAATGGTTATTTGATGTTCCATGCAATTAAACAAATACATATTTTCTTTCTTGACAAATTTTTCTATACGAAATTTATTATTACCATAGTTGTTAAGTATCTGATTTGTCAAACATGATAATTCAAATATATGATATTTGTAATTAACTTAACCTCTTTCTCTCGGGGTTGTATCTTTTCTTTGTTATCTGCCTAAGTAGTTATATATATAATTATCACAATCAATTTTTTACACTTTTTCGCCATATTTTTATAACTTAGTTGGATACCTTTGTAATAAATGATGCAATAACAAAAATTTTAGTGAAGCAGAGTTAGTCTCACATGATGAAGAATACGAAGCCTTTTACACATCTTTTGCTGCATTAGCAGCTGATTATATTGGTTCCTGTGCAAATACTTGTAGGTATTTTTTAGCAAAAAGTTTTAATTAATATTTCATCTAAAAAAGTAATGAATTATTATTTACATTGTAGTTTCTAAAAGTCAAATACCTATTGTTTGGCAAGCATGTCGTATATTACTGACATATTTAGTCGGCAAACTGCCACAACAAAATTCACAAACAGGGGAGAGCAGTGGTTCAACAATTTTAACCACAAGGCAACTATTGTTACCCATTCGGGCGCTATGTGTTGGGCAGTCTTTACTTGCAAAATCAGAGGAAGTTGTTCTGATAACTATCATGAAGAATGCAAAACTTCCTCAGAGCGTAAAAAGTTCACCAACAAGTGGAGAGAAAGAAGGTACTCCACAACCTATAAAAGAGACAAAGAGAGCCCGTAGTGACTTATCGACAAGTATTTTGGAGCAATTAACTATGCCTTTGCAAGATTTTGCTATTAGCAATGATATTGCTCTTGATACTTCAAATAAATCTAATTCAGAGGTACCAAATGCTGAACAAGGAGCAGACACAAAGGTTTTTATCAAAACTTGTAAATTTTCTTTTTTCTTGAATTAGACCATATTTTTTAAAATACTGTACTTGTATTTTCAGATGATGTTTATTGCAAACAATATAAATACACTACAAAGTATGGGAGCAGGAGATATGCTTCTTAATATGTGCTCTAATTTACCACATTTATCACGTTATGCAAGAAAATACCAAGCATACTTAAACAGAAAAAGTTTTTGTCTACCAGCAAATCAATCAGAAGCTCACACTATTCGTCACAGCCTTCATTCAGTTGTCAATGATATTAATATTGTACATAGTGTTGTTTCATTACCTATTCTTGAGCCATTGACACCAGCAAAATTGGAAAAATTATCGTTGCTGACTATGTCTTGTTTATACTGTTCTATTGCGAATGCTACAGCATCAAGCATAGTTGGTATCACTAATGCAATTTCACCAAAATGTAGTTCAAACACAAGTGGGAATCCACAAAGTAGTCAAAGTACCAAAAGTACTGAAGAAGAATATGATGCATTAGCCATAACTGTTGTAGAAAGAAGTTTAGAAATTTTTACTTTAGTATCAAATATTATTAGACATAGCACAAGAGCTGGTGGACATGTAAGACAATATTATAATTTTAGATTTTGATGGTTTAAATTAAGAAATTTAAATTTATAATATATAAATTTGATGATTATTTGTAGATACTTCAAAACCATCTATTAATCGGTGTGTGGTTGTTGGTAGCTGGTTTGCAAGCTCAATTATCTGTGAGCAGTTTTAGTGTTACTGATAAAGGCAAAGACGAAAAGGGAAAATCGCCTAGTAAAGCTAGAGATGGGAGTGGCCGTATAAATTTAATGAAAGTGTAAGAATAGATTTATATATATTTCAGACTTTTTAGAAGTAAGTTCGATATTAAATATTATATTTTTGTCCTCTTAAAACAGACAACAAGGTTTTGGTGTATTATCTGTAGCTTTGGCATCACATGCACTTACATTGATGGGTGCCCTATTAGAGGATGTTTCTGTTGAAGCTGGTATTGAGCAAGTTCCACCTCCAGAACCAGCCCCTTTGGATATTTTAGCAACTGCAACAGCTTTGGAAAGAGTATCCACTTTCTTTCAAGCTGCTCCTTTAAATCACTTGTTATTTTATTTGGCTACTATAAGCTACCGAAAAGTAATTTATTAAAATGATCTATTATATATAGCCATATGATCAAAAAATATTAACTGGAAAATATATTTTGTAGGCTTGCACACTTAAGAGAGTACAAAAACATCCTCTTGAAGGAGATACATTAAGTCAATCTGATTCTACTACATACTATGAAGATCTGTATAGTTGTTCTGAAAGTTCTACTGATCAAGGTATTAATGAAATAAATGATTATGAATCAATTTAAACAAGGTTTCAAGACCAAAAAATTAAATATACTATTGAATTTTTATTTTTAATTTTCAGAAGAAGACAGTGAACCCATTTTAGGTCTTTGGTTTGAAGAAACTTTAGATTCATCTGATGGGCCACCAGCTAATACCGCAAAAGAAACTAATGAAGAAGCTAACGCGGAACGCAATGCAACAGTTGTTCCTGATAACCGAGAGCCTCATGGGGTATAATTATTCTCTGTTCATATCTATATATATTTTATTATTTTATTCATTGTTACAATTTTTTTTTATTTTTTTAACAGTACATTTCGTTGGCAACGCAAATCTTTCAATTTATGAATCAACATTTAATTGGAAGTAGGAGCGCCTATGTACGCGAATATGTTGTAAATGGTTTAGTGGAACAACAAATGGTTATACTAGCTGCGATAATAAGAGATTTAGATCACGAAGCAGCGCGCACAGAGACAGGTATCTAATTCATAACACAATAAACTGAAATAATATCTTTTATGCAAATTATAAAAATCTAATTAATTTTTATCATTTTCTACCAGGTACCATTTCTGTCTTTTATGGTGCCACATTGGGAGCTATGTATTTCGAATTTTCACAAGCTTTGAGTAGATACACTCATAATCTGTTAGCAAGAAATACTCTGAGTGAAACATTGCAGAATACCTTACTTCATCACTTGGGAGTAAGCCCATGGTCCACTGAGAATGCTAGTCCCTCTTCCTGGCCTTTACAAGTGTACCCTAGAACTCTTAGCGTTCTAGCTCAGGTAGATAGAATTAAAAGGAAAAATATGTTTTCTTATTAGCGGAAATAACATTTTTGCTTTTTTTTAATGTTATATTTTAGATACTACTTTTGAAACCACAATCTGAGAAAGAAGCCGCTTGTATTAGTATTTGGCAAAGATTGGTAACAACAATGGTAGAAAACGTTTGTAACCCTCCAACAACTTTTGAGACTGAAAATGAAGGTAAATAATTTAATTTTTGTCAACAATTTTGTACATTATTATTTAAAAATTAATTTCATATATTAATATACTAATGAATTTTTAGATTTAAATGTGGAACATGCCCAATTAGTTCTTTTCTTGTTCCATTCATTAAATTTAATGCAAAAGAAATCTGTACTTTTGGTGACTGGCAGTGGAGCAGTTCGATGCAGTGAAGCTATCAAAAGCCCAATGAAAGATTCACAAATATTGCATTTGTCACGACTTTTGCTTCTACTTGAATATATGATGAAACATTTATATGATGCACCTTCGACGTTACTTGAACAAGTGAGTTATCTAATATATATATATTTTTTTTTTTCATTTTTGTTTGCATTACACAGTGGATAGTGATGGCTTATCAATGTCATTCACATAATTTCTTCATTCATCATTCATCATTCATCATACATTCATTTATTCATCATTTTTTACCACTGCAAATGCTAAAGTAAACAAAATTAATTTATTATTTATAAATTAATATGAGATACCAGGGCCGTCTGTTTGATAGTGACAATTGAACGGTAGTAAAAGTCTCATACAACTCACAAATATAAAAAAAAAGTTTCAATTGAATATAATTATAACTCTAAGATTTATATAGTTGAAATAAAAAAGATTTTGTTATTATAGGTTCAGTGGAATTTATTTTCTGCTACTAGTTTAGTATCGGATACTAAAGAAGGAAATAAACAAGCTTCAAGAATTTATACTCCATGGAAAGAAATCGAAGATAATTATCGAAAGTTTGGGCCACAAGATGAATTTTCTATGAAACCGCGTTTTTACAACCTCACTGCTTATGACTTCAATAATCAAGACACTCCTAAATTAGATGGATTGGTACTTTTTATCACACTTTGGTTCGCTTACCTTAATAATTCTATGTACATATTAATATATTTTTTTATTAATCTTTAATAGGCCTGCAACTTTATTCTGGGAACCCCAGATAAGATGAAATATCCATTGCTAGTTGATGCCCTTATTGATATTTTAAATATTTTGAATCAAACCAGTTTACCTAGAAAAACTGGGCCAGATGGTAAAGATAAAATGACTTTTACTGGTCTATGCGCAATACAGTACTGTTTCTCTATTTGCTGGAGGTAATATTAATTTGAATGAAGATAATTTTTAATTCTTATTAAAATTAATTTAAAAACAATAAGTAAATGAAAATTATTTAATTTGCGTGACTTAAGATTACTGCTTATGCTGCCGCCGTCAACGCCGTACATGGATAAGCTTGCTTTAGGCGAAGAAATAACAGCAGGGCCACTATTGCTTCACTCTTTGATTTGGGGTCCTAGAGCTGCCTATAAAACATTTACTGGTTGGATGAAGGTAAGATTTATAATCAAATTAGATAATATTTCCACTATATGAGATGTTGACAGTAAAGAAATCTTTTTATAAATAGGATTGCTTGGTCAAACAAGGGATGTATACTCAGTATGCTGAAAACTTATTAAAAACAGTTTCGTCAACTGTCAATTCATTAAAGTACGATGTTGCACTCGCGAAAAATTGCATTAAATCTTTGAAACCGGAGGTCAGCGCAACTGAAAAAATCGTACCGAAGGCGTCGTTACCCAAATTGAGTTCCCTTTGCATTTTATCTGCAGTTATTGGAAAACTGCAGGTTTTAATGGATGAAAGTATATACAAGTCCGTTAATGATAATATTGAAGCATCTAAGTGAGTAACGTATTAATTTTTTTTTAGTAAATTTCCAATAGTTACTTATTCGTAATTTTTTTTATTTATTAGAGTACAACAACCAACAGAGTCTACAGCTTCGAATGTAAATAAATTAGTTGTGGATATATTACCACATATTTTATCACTGACAGATGCTATGTTAGCTTCATGTAGATCTAGTATTTTGTACCAAATTCAAGAAACTTCTGAAAGTAGTAAAAAGTATACAATGAGAGATTTTGTCGTTCTTGATGAAGTTATTTGTATGAGTGGCGCCAGTTGGGCAAGCGAAGCTTCATTAATTAGTTTATTACCAAACAACGTACGATCTGTGCTTGATAAGTGGAAAGCTATTAATGTTGCTCACGTTCCTTGGGTATGTGCCTTTCTTTGTTTTTTAAATCATACAAAATTTAAAGTTATTAATAAACAATTTTTTTCTTAGAACACATACGCGAATGACATAATTCCGGCCGAAAGTTACATTTTGGCTACAATTAATCACCATATCAGCTCTTTATCAGAATATGGATCATTTTCTATCAATCCATCCTTGAAGAACTTATTGTACTCTTTGGTCTCGTTTATTATGGAGTATGTTAAGTAAGTACAAATGCTGTATTAAATATAATTTTTTTGAATAATTATTTCGATTTTAATGGTTTCATTAAATTGTAGTTCCGTAACTGCACAAGAAAATACCGACGCTCGTATACATCGACATGCAACAGATATTCTTATTTCTTTAACTATGGATGTTCGTATGGAGTACTTCCATGAGATGGCTTCAAAAACTTTAAATACGTTAGTCGGAGAACCTGATAGTGAAGCTCGACAAATACGAGAGCATTTGTTTGTACTTAATCATACATACAATTTAATTGTTGATTATACTAGCAACTTAGAAGATACAATCAAGTGAGTAGAAATCAAAATATGTATAATAATTTTTTCTGTTTTGCATCGCCTTATAATTTGTATTACTTTTTAGCATATCGATCGATGGCAAAATATTGAAACAATGTATTAAGTACTGGGAACAACTGTTAGAAAAACCAGTTGGGTGCAAGGCTTTGGATCAATTTTTTGCACCTAGCACAAATAGGACTCTCGTTTCAGTTCTTCTCTCGATAGCATCACCACAATCTTCCCAACAATTTAGTAATCACGTATTGCACTTCTTTAACAAACTTTTTAAAGCAGGTAAATTTACAATAAAATGAGCCAAATTCAATAACCATTCATTTTTAAGTATGTACTTATTGATTATTATATTTTCTACTAGTATCAGAAAAGGATAGTGACGGATCCCTTGATCGATTGTGTCGTTCAGTGTCAAATTTAGCTAAAGTAGAAAACGAAAATCTTCAGTCTTGGCTAGCACACGTTATTCTTGGATCAGCAAGTTTGTCTCCTAGTGCATCTACGGCAGTAGTACCTGCACCTGCGTCTTCAGCAGCTCCTGTTACGACAACTTCTACTACGCCTGCTGCGGCTCCAGAAGATGCGCCTAAGAATGATGTGCCAAATAATGCCGCAAATAATGAACAAACTCAGGGACCATGGCAGTCACTTTTAACCGAAACAACGACACCTAACAACCAAACGGCAATTTCCAATGATGAGCAACAGTCATTGCAAGAGAATAACCAATTGCTTCGAGCTCTTACTAATTACATAGTCAAAGAGAATAGTAATATTAGCGATGGAGTATCAGTTACCATTCTGCAAGCTCTCATACCCATAGCTTATCGCATTTTGTCGACAACACCGGAAGGTGTAAGTTTTTCTGAACTGATGCAAGTAATGTCTACTCTGGCTGATGCTGGATCGGACAAGGGTCACACCTTGTTATTCCAATCTGCTACTGAATGGCTAGAGCTTTGTAAGCAGCAATTTCTGAACAAAGATCCAAATAACCTTGATAAGTCCTCCTCCTATATCGAAGCTGGCTGCTGCATACTCAATTATGTGGCCGATATCGTGAACGCGGTTTGTCCACAGAAGCTTCTCACTGGCCAGGATCGCGCCACAAGTCCACCCTGGGAGGGCGCACAACCTACCAATGACGTCAACGATAGCGATTGGATCGACGAGATTGCTCATGACGAGGATGATAGCGGTGCTGAAGACTCGGACGAGGATAGTCTTTGCAATAAGCTCTGCACCTTTACTATCACTCAAAAAGAGTTCATGAATCAGCATTGGTATCACTGTCATACGTGCAATATGGTCGACGGAGTTGGTGTATGTTCGGTTTGTGCAAGAGTCTGTCATCGTGGACACGATGTGACTTACGCTAAATACGGAAATTTCTTTTGTGATTGTGGCGCTAAAGAAGATGCCTCGTGTCAAGCGTTGACTAAAAGAAGTCCTCAGAGTTCGGACCATCCTACGAACAATGGAGCTTCATATCATAATAGCTCCGGTACTACTGATAATCACATGATGTTGACTAGTAGTCTGAGACGCAGAGCATCGAGTCCGGTGCATTTTAATGAGAAACACGAAAGGAGTAGTAAGGATAAGCAGAAGCAGCTGGCTCTTGCTAAGCAATTAGGTAAAATATTTTTGATTTAAACCTGATACTTCATAATAGTAATGTTTAGTATTTTAAATAAACTATTTATTTCATAGAAGGATCAAAAGAATGGGTATTATCGAAACTGTGGGGTAGCGGATTAGTTTCGTCCTTAGTACAACTGACTCGTGCCTTAATACCAGCGGTGGAAAATTCTTGTGAAAAATTTTCTCCTGTTGGTTGTCATTCACGAGCGCAAGCTGCGCTGTCACAACTCCACTATGTAGAAAAAAAATTCGAACATACTGATCAACTTATGGTAAATATTCATCTTCAGCTATGCAAATATTTATAGAAAGTAATGGTTTAAAAATATTGTCATAATATACGGTTTTACTTTTTCTTTGTAGTTGCCGACACTAGGATCCCAGGAAGGAGCATTCGAAAATGTGCGCATGAATTATTCTGGAGATCAAGGACAGACTATTCGACAACTACTGTCTGCTCACATGATCAGAAGAGTAGCGATGTGTTGCTTGTCTTCTCCACATGGCAAAAGACAACACCTTGCTGTATCTCACGAAAAGGGAAAGATTACTGTCCTTCAATTAAGTGCTCTTCTGAAGCAAGCTGATTCCTCCAAGCGTAAGCTGACGTTAACCCGTCTTGCATCAGCTCCAATTCCCTTCACGGTTCTCTCTATGACGGGTAACCAGTGGAATGAAGACTTCCTTGCAGTTTGTGGTCTCAAGGATTGCCACGTACTGACCTTCAATAGCACTGGCACAGTTTCAGATCATCTAGTACTTCATCCGCATCTTGAGACTGGTAATTTTATCATTAAAGCCCTTTGGTTGCCCGGCTCACAGACACAATTAGCACTCGTCACCGCCGATTTTGTCAAGATCTACGATTTAAGCAAGGATGCTTTGAGTCCCCAGTACTATTTCCTTGTGCCGACTGGCAAAATACGTGACTGTACATTTATTCATACGGAGAATAACGAGTTTCACCTACTGCTTATGTCATCTGCTGGTTACATCTACAGCCAAGCTATGGACGAGGAAAGCCTCGCTAAACATGGTCCTTTCTACGTTACTCATACTCTCGAAGTTTATCACTCAGACATCAAAGATAACGGACAGGTTTGTGGCGGTGGCGTTTCGATATACTATTCGCATGCGCTTCAACTGCTGTTCTTCAGTTACATGAGTGGCAAGAGTTTCGTTGCTCGCATGAAATACGTCGATGACATCGATCTTGTTAATCTGATCAACATAACCAATAAAGCTAATGGTAATAGCGGAGGCAGTGGCGGTGGTAACAAGTCCAACAATAACCAATCTCAACCTCTTTGCCAGTGGAGCGAGGTAGCCAATCATCCCGGACTTGTCTGCTCAGTTCTTCAGACTAGCAATAATCCTGTCATTCTAATGATCAAGCCAACCACTATTATGATCCAGGAGATCAAAGTTGTGCCTGCCAAAGCCAAGATAATGGACATGGTGGCCATCAGACATCCAAGCTCTAACGCCGAGCATCGCACAACATTGATTCTTCTTTGTGAAGACGGAAGCTTGAGAATTTACATGGCTGCGATGGAGCAGACTGGTTTCTGGATGTCTTCCAGCGTTCAGCCTGTTGGTTTAATTTCAACTTTAAAACAGACTAAAAAGAAGAAGGCTCTGAAGGCGGGCAAACCATCAGGTTCTGTCAACTTCCCCATCGACTTTTTCGAACAGTGTCAGGCAATGAACGATGTCGAGTTTGGTGGCAACGATCTGCTGCAGGTTTACAACGTCGTGCAGATCAAGCATAGATTAAACACTACCGGCATGTACGTTGTGTCTACCAAGGCGATGGGTTTTAATGTCGAAGTTACTAATAACGACGCGATTTTCGTTATGACGGGAATCAGAGTGCAATTGGGAAGTCAAGACGTACTGCGAGCTCCGCTATATATTGAAGTATTCGGCAGAAGCATACGAACGCCACTGACTCGTAGTCGATGGTTTGATATACCACTGACACGGGAAGAAAGCCTTCAAGCGGATAAGAAACTAACCATTACTTTTGGACCTTCTCAAGATGCGGAAGGTGTTATCATGGTCGATTCAATTAAAATGTAAGTTTTATACCAATATACTATTAAACGATAAATTATTACTCAATTTTTAATGATTCATTTTTATTCATTTTTTGATCATAATTATAGTTACGGAAAGACCAAAGATGGATTTGGATGGCCAGAAGAGCCCGAAGACATTCCCGCTGGGCAGTCGACACCTGCTCAAGCTACAGCAGGAGCGACGACTGGCAACGATGCGGATAATCCCACGATTTCGCCTACACCTTTAACTTCTGTGGACAAGTAAGTAACTTATTTTCTTTAATTTTTAACAACTGTCAGTTTGACTTAACATAAATCAGCACGCTTTTGTAACTTAAGAAACACGAGTTAAATAATTAATAAAAATTCTAATAACATTATGAATTGTTATAATGCAACCAGACCGACAAAGGACGAATCAATTAATATCGAGAGGTAAGAGAAAGCAATCGGTATAGTAGAGTTAACTGTGTTTGCTTACCGTTAATTTTTGTAGCATTCAATTGAAATTTTAATTTATTAATTTGTACTGTTGTAGTTATTATTATCATTATTATTATTATTATTATTATTATTATTATTATACTATTATTTTTATTATTGGATTTATTGACTATCGATTCATAATCTTGTAAAATTTCGAAAACTAAATAAGAAAATGATTGATGTTTTAGAATGGTCTCAAGTATTCTTGAAGTACTAGAGTCGTCATTTACATTGTCCAATGATGAGTCGAAAGCACCATTGAAGCAGACCGCAATTGAAGTAGCTTCTACTTTATTAACATTGCCAACACCTCCTCCAGTACAAGTCCATACAACAGCTCTTCTTGCAGCTCTGCATAATGCGAAATCTGTTTATCATTCCCATAAGGTAATATTTTGTCTAATAATTATTCACCTGTTTGTAGAATTGAATTATTAAATCATTAAAATTTAATTATTAAAATTACAGGATCAAGTGTTGCTGACACATGTCCTTGATTCACTCAAGGCAATGCGAGAGACAGAGGATCCTTGCGATATTGATGCTGAAAACTTCTATCGATTAGTTGTGATAGTAAGAAGCATTGCAGTCACTCGACCCCAAAATTTGTATAAGTTTGCTGAACAGCATTGTTCAAAGACAACCGAAGAGATTCATAGTGCGTTAAATTATTAAAAAAAAATTACTACAATTAATTGACCATAATTCACTTAATGTAAAATTAAAATGTAAATTTCTTCTTTCAGTTCCTATTTTCGAGCAAGATAGACCAACGCCACAAGCGTCAACTAGCGAGAACAACAATCCGCACTTGATGCTTCAATTGATGAACGTTTTATGGCTGTTACATGCTGCTTACCCAAAAAACCTGGCTCTAGCTCCAGTAGTAGTACCGGGTCTTACCCACACCGAAGCTGTTATCCATGCTATCATCGAAATCATTCATGCATTTACTATATGCGACGTAGACGGCTTCACTCCATTAGCAGCAAAGCTCTATCTGCAGCTTTTACTTAGCTCTGATACGACTGTCAGCTTTAATGCCAAGCAAGCTATTATTAAAGTGCTGCGTCCACGCTACAAGAGACGGCGGGTCTATATACCAAGTCCACCACATTACACCGCTTCGAGTAAGTAAAATACGCAAATTAAAAAAAAAATCATAAATTCAATGTTGACATTTTTTAAATTTTCATTATTCTATAGATGCCACAGCAGAAGTTGAAGAAAAGGCTACACCTATAGTACCTCAGCCCCAACCGCCACCAGAGCCTATTGAAGCAGACGAACAGTTTGATGTAGACAATGTTGTGTCGATGGTTCTACTCGGCGGTGAGAATTCTAATCAGGCAGGTGCCGCCGCAGCTCGAGCAGTGAATCCTCTTGAGGCTTTGCTGGGTCCTGGAGGCTTCCCCCAATTGTTGGATATGCCACAAGCCGAGGACGACGAGGCCATGGTCGAACTTGCTATCGCCCTTAGTTTGCAAGATCACGAGGGCGGTGCACCTATACAAGCATTACAACAAGGCTTACAACAGAGTCTAGCCAACTTGCAAGGGCTCGAAGCTCATCTTAATGGACAAGCTCTGCAAAGTTTACAAGCATTGGCTGCACAGGGTCTAGGTCAGGCACAGGGTGCCGCTCAGGTAAACATTTGTCAAGAGTTTTTTTCTAATTCTGCATAAGCCGGAACCAATTCTATGTCATTTTTAACTTTAAATATGTACAGGTTCAAGAGGCAGGTCATTATTCCGATACAACGGCCTCGGCTGGTGGTTCAGACGATGAAGGTTCGACAGCTGCAACTGATGGTAGTACGCTGAGGACGTCACCTGCCGAACAAGTACGTCAATCTGTCGATAATATCAATGTACAACTAATTTCATTAAAGGTCATTAAACTGAAATATCATTTTCTGCATAATTAGGGCGGCAGTGGAGGCAGCAAAGGAAGTGAGAGTGGTGGCAGTGAAAGCGGCGGTAGCGCTGTTGATAGTATAATGGGCGAGCACAGTGTCTCGGGACGCAGCTCTGCCTATGGAGATGCTCAAGCAGACGGAATTTCCGCTGCTGGTAGCAGATCCAACCAGCAAGCTCGCTCTGAGAGCAGTTCCATCAACGCACCCGCTACCTTTGCTGTAAGTGATTTTATTTATTTTAAAATATTTATTTCTGATGGAGACATGAAAAATTGAACGAATCATGTGTCGTAGGGTACCAGTCAAGAAGGAACTACGGAGCAAGAGCAAGGAATGGAGCCAGAAAGCGATGTTGCTGGTGAAATTACAACAAATCTTCACGACGTGCGACTCATGTTATTGGATAAACTTATGCAATTCATACCGAATCTATCAAATGTTCCTGGCGTTCGAGCCATTCCCTTCATGCAAGTTATTTTGATGTTGACATCCGATCTGGATGGTCAAGATGAAAGAGATAAAACTTGCTTCGCGAACTTACTTAATCTATTTGTCAAAGAGCTTAACATGGAGACTCCTGATGTGGCTGATATATGCGCTAGAACAAATAAACGAGAAGTCCACCTGGTTATTATGCGTTTATTGAGTAAGTTAAAATTCTACTCTATATGCCAAAGCTTCAATAATTAAATCTGAAAATATTTATTATTAATTTGCCGCAGGCGTCTTGATGTCCCGGTCAAAATATAACACCAAGAGCCAATCTGAAAGCTCTAATTTTACATCTCAAATGACCGCAGCAATTTTAAGTAAATCTGGCGTTATCGATTATTGCCTCAACTTGTTGAAGGCGCTGCTAGAGTATTGGAAAACGTAAGAATATTTTTTGTAATATTGTAAGTCATGTTAGAAGTTTGTATTTATAATTAATTTTTTTCTTCAGTGTTTCCACTGATGACTCGGGAGCAGTGATTGGTGGACAGTTGCTTAAAGAACATTTGACTACTTCACCACCAGATATGTCACCATTCTTCCTACGTCAATATGTGAAGGGTCATGCAAATGATGTGTTTGAACCTTATCCTCAATTGTTGACGGAAATGGCTTTAAGATTACCTTACCAAGTTCATAAGTATGCAGAAAGTAATACAGTTCAACCAGCGTTTGATCAGGTAAGTCATGCCTCTTACGCGTGGATTTTGCAACCATAAAAAATGTGAAATTTAAATTGTTTTCTAGCAATCATGGTATTTCTACCTGTGTGAGTACATGATGTCATATCAGACACCATTTGTACGTCGTCAAGTTCGAAAACTTCTATTGTTCATTTGTGGCAATAAGGACAAGTACAGACAACTTCGCGATCTTCATGCATTGGTATCCCATGTGAAAGTAAGCTAATTTTACAATACTTAAGTAAAACATTTTAAAGCAACTTTTTTCAATAAAAATTACTTCTTTAGTCTGTGCAGCAATGTTGCAATACTGGAGGATATGATGTTCTTGAACCTATACCTCATTCAATCAATTTACCGTATGACTCCTTAGTAGAGTTGATTGAGCATCTGAAGTGCTGCGTCGAGATAGCTACGAGTCGTACTGGCAACTGGCAAAGATTCTGCTTAAAACATAATACTGTATTGTCTTATTTGTTTACGACTTCAACTCTTCTTGACGAAGGCGTTAGTCCAACTGTGTTACAGTTGCTTCAATGTGCCATATGTTCATCATCTAAATCAAAGGACGCCAAGGGAAAAGTAAGTTACTTTGAAAACAAAAACTCGATCACTTCAGCATTTTCTAGATATTTCTTACGTACATTTTTTAAAAACAATTTTAGGATTCGAAATCTGCAATAAATACAAAGGAAAGGCGAGATCGCGAGAAATCTGAAGACTCTGATACAGAAGCTAAATTTGAAGAGACACAGTGCATCAACTTGGTTGAACAAATTCAGAAGCAAGTTTCACCCACTCTTTTGACTAAGTTCATACAGACATTCCTTTTGGAAACAAATAATACAAACATTCGTTGGCAAGGTCACTCTTTGGTACTTGCAATTTATAAGTAAGCATAATTGTTCATTATCTTGAATATCCTTTCCCGTTAGTTATATTTAATTACTTATAATCGTAATTTACTTGATTTGCTAGAAACTCCAGCCCTGCCGATCAAGAAGGTCTTCTCGATCATCTATGGCGTTTATGGCCACTGTTGCCCATGTATGGTCGTAAAGCTGCGCAGTTTGTCGATTTAATCGGATATTTCTCTCTTCGAACACCTCATACCGGCAAGAAAATGTATTCCTACATGGAAAAAGCAGTAGCTGTACTTCACGCTCAGAACCAACTCCTGTCACGTCACCCAAATGCCAACCTCTACGCTAACTTGGCTCAATTTGTTGAGCTGGATGGTTATTACTTAGAAAGCGAGGTATGTATAATCGATAAAAATACTGCTATGAAAGATTTAAATGAACTTATATTATTTTTATTTTTCAGCCTTGTCTTGTATGCAACAATCCTGAAGTTCCAATGACTACCATCAAATTATCTTCTATCAAAGTCGACTCCAAATTTACTACGACTACGCAAATTATTAAGCTTGTTGGCAGCCATACTATTAGTCGAATAACTCTTCGTATCGGAGATCTAAAGCGTACTAAAATGGTTCGCTCTATCAATGTATTCTACAACAACAGAACAGTTCAAGCTGTTGTTGAATTGAAAAATAAACCAGCCATGTGGCACAAGGCCAAGAAGGTAACATTGGTTCAAGGCCAAACCGAGGTGAAGATGGAATTCCCATTACCAATTGTTGCGTGCAACCTTATGATCGAGTATGCTGATTTTTACGAAAACATTCAAGCTTCATCGGAGACTCTCCAGTGTCCACGTTGTTCGGCTAGCGTGCCCGCTAATCCAGGAGTCTGTGCCAACTGCGGTGAGAACGTGTTCCAGTGCCACAAGTGTCGAGCCATCAATTACGATGAAAAGGATCCGTTCCTTTGCCATGCTTGCGGCTTCTGCAAGTATGCTAAGTTTGACTACACGCTCACCGGTAGACCTTGTTGCGCTGTGGATCCGATAGAGAGCGATGAGGATAGAAAGAAGACTGTTGTTACGATTAACACTTTGCTAGAAAAGGCTGATAGGGTTTACAAGACTCTGATAGCGAATAAACCTACACTAGAAATGTTACTAGTAAAGATATCTGAACATCGATTGGACAGATCATTGGATGATGGTGTCACAACCCAAACAACCACTGGAGGCAGCACACAGGTTAACCGTGCCATACAGCTGCTTGCCCAGAAGTACTGTGGCGAATGTAAGATATCATTCGAAGAACTGAGCAAAATCATACAACGAGTGCTGGCTTGTAGACGTGAGCTCGTTGCCTACGATAGAAATCAGCGGGGACAAGGTACCATACAGTACCAACGTGCAAGTTGTGTCAGTGATTGTTCAGAGAAAAATACATCTCCAGCGAATCCACCGGTAGGAAGGTGTTATGGTTGTGCCTCGTCTGCTACCGAGCACTGCCTCACGCTCCTTCGAGCTCTAGCAACCAACAGTGCGGCCAGAGAAGTTCTTTGCAAGCAGGGACTGATTCAAGAGCTGGTGGAGCACAATTTGAGGAGAGGTACGATTCAAGTACAGGAGGAAGTGAGGCAGTTACTTTGCCTGGTTACTAAAGACAACGCGCAGTCTACGAAGGAGTTGTGCTCACTGCTAACGAACAGGGTAACGATGACCTTGAGGGGCAGAGTCGTAACATCTGATCTGTCCACCGCTGTGAGACATGAAATGGCTTTGCTTGGAGCTCTTATACAGAAAGAAGATACGTGCTGGGAGCAGAAATTAAGATGTGTGATGCAGCTTTTCTTGATGGCCTGCAAGGATTCAAAGAGTCCGGTTGTCATGGAAAGTATTATACTGCCTTGTTTAAAAATTCTACAGAGTTTGTTGAAACCTGAACAACCAATCTCAAAGAAGAATAAGGTAAGATTTGTGCTCTTTTGCTTTCTAATATAATTCAAAAAGTATGTTATAAATTTTGTTTATTTATCTTATAGGATAAAACAATCGATTCATTGGCTACGGTTCAACCGCCCGATGGTGTAAGCATCGACTTAGCAAAGTGGTTAGATGGAGATCCGAAGTACTCTTATGCAGAGTGGTTACAACGAATGCCAGGAAAGAAGCCTGACTCACATCAAAATAAGCCGTTGAAAAAGGAAGAAGCCCGCATCCTCTATCTGAGCGAAAAGTACGGTCATCGGTGGTATTATCGGTGTATGCGTCTTCGAGGCATCCAGCCTCTCAAACTTGCCAACGGCTCATGGCTTAAGGAAGTCATATTCAATCCAAGTTCACGTCTGGCTCGCCAAGTTGTTTGCAACATGGTAGAGAACTTATGTTAAGGTACTGATCGCAACAAGGAAGTTTTACTCTTGTTGACTGGTTACCTCGACGAGTTGTGCGTCGCTGGCGAGAGCAGCGCCGAGTATCTCGCGCTTTACCAGAATTTGATAAGACAGGCGCCGTGGAAGCAGTTCCTTGCGGTTAGGGGAGTCTTAAATATATTGGCAGATCTGTTGACAAAAGAGATAGCAGAGCTGCACAGACTGGAAGAGACAACCTTGACAAGCGATTTGGCTCAGGGTTATTCGCTGAAAATGCTAACGGAACTGTTAGCCACTTTCCTTGAACAAGAGAACATCAAGCAGCATTACAAAGGTAGACTAGTCGGAGCAGTTTTGAATGGATACTTGTCTTTAAGACGACTCGTCGTGCAGAGGACCAGGCTCATCGACGAGACGCAAGAGAAACTGCTTGAACTACTTGAAGAAATGACCACTGGTACCGAGGAGGAGACCAAAGCATTCATGGCGGTTTGCGTCGAAACAGTACAGAAATACAGTCCCCAGGATATTCGCACTCCAGTATTCATATTTGAAAGGCTGTGTTCGATTATTTATCCAGAGGAGAACGATGTGGGCGAGTTCTTCCTAACTTTGGAGAAGGATCCGCAACAAGAAGACTTTTTACAAGGGCGTATGTTAGGAAATCCATACAGTAGTTTAGAACCCGGTTTAGGACCGTTGATGCGCGATGTAAAGAATAAAATCTGTCAAGACTGCGAATTGGTGGCACTGTTGGAGGACGATAACGGTATGGAGCTGCTCGTCAATAACAAGATCATCAGTTTGGATCTTCCAGTAAAGGAAGTTTACAAGAAGATTTGGGTGCTCGAAGGCGGTGAATGCGACGCGATGCGAGTCGTATATAGGATGCGTGGTCTTCTCGGCGATGCCACCGAGGAGTTTGTCGAGACCCTGAATGTCAATAGCGAGCAAGAGGTGAACAACGAAGAAGTGTACAAGATGGCAAATGTTCTCGCGGATTGCGGTGGTCTGCAAGTAATGATCGAGCGCTTAGCAGCGATACAGGACGTTAATAGGGCCAAACCTTTACTACAAGTATTATTAAAGCTCTTCAGGCTTTCCGTCAAAGTTAAGAAGAATCAAGAAGTTTTGAGTCAGCCAGAGTTAGGAGCGGTAACTGTTCTGCTCGATGTGCTGCAACGGGTTATCGCTACTGATTCCGACAACTCACAGTCGAAAGTTACAGAGCAACTGCTTGATGTGAGTTTTAATAGTATTTTCCGGCACAAGTGCTAAAGGGTTCAGTCTTAAACGAGTGTAAAGTTGTCGCTTCCCTTGAGCAATTATTACATGAGTCGAGAATTAACTTTAGCACATGTATGGAACAATATTTTTTTATTCCATGTGCGTAAAATGCTTTTAAACTTTTGAAATCTAAACGAGGCGTTAAGTTGTAATTTACGCCCATTGAATCGAAAAAATTATTTGGATTATGTATATAGGAACATGGGCTTATTTTAAACTAAATATTTGTTTTCAGATTATGGAGACAATTCTGTCAAATGCGGCTTCTCAACCATTGGAGACGTTCGAAGAGTTTTCTCGCACTTTAGGCAGCCCAGAGCATGTCAAGGCTTTGCTCTCGTGTACCCAGTCGACTGCAGTTCGGACAAGCGCGAACGTTCTACTGCATCTCGCAAGGGTGCTAGCAGCTTTGACTTACGGCAACAAAGAAAAGATGGAATTGCTTTGCGACTATTTCAAGCCCGTATTAAACTTCTACAAATTCGACTTTGAACATACGCCCGAAGACGAACAGAAACTGGAACTGTTCTGCGTATTGACACAAGGTATCGAGAGAAATGCAATAGGAAACACCTTGAAAGATCATATTATCGACATGAATATTGTGAAGGATGCTTTTGAATATATAACGGTCCATGCTCCATGCGTAAAACCAACTCTTCTCCGAACCGACAGTGACGAACTAAAAGATTTTATATCGAAACCAGCACTGAAATATATATTACGGTTTCTCACTGGTCTGGCTACGGATCACGAACCAACACAGGTAATTTTTTACAGAACATCCTAAAAATTCTCACATTTCAATGATGCAATTCATACTCAATCAAAACAACATTTCTATTTGTTTTAGCTTGCCGCATCTCAATTCACAATCAGTATAATCCATAGACTGGAACAAGTATCATCCAACGAACACGTAGGCTCGTTAGCCGAGAATCTACTAGAGGCCCTCTGCACAAACAAGAAGGTTGCAGAACTGATCGAAGAAGCCCGTCAGCACACTCGCAGTGAGAAGAAACGTTTGGCTATGGCCATGCGCGAGCGACAACTTGGTGCTTTGGGCATGCGAACCAACGACAAGGGCCAGGTCACGGCTAGTGGTACAATACTTCAACAGATGGAGGATCTGGGCGACGAAACCGGCTTAGTATGCGTCATCTGCCGGGAAGGCTACAAATTTAAGCCAAATATGGTAAATTTTTTGTTAAATCATAAACTGTTGATATAAATTCGCAAATTATTGTTATAATTCGCTTTGTGTTTTGTAGGTTCTTGGTGTCTACACGTTTACAAAGCGTTGCAATGTCGAAGAATTTGAGACAAAGCAGCGTAAGACTGTAGGTTACACCACTGTCTCACACTTTAACGTTGTTCACGTGGACTGTCACATGTCGGCGGTGCGTTTGGCCCGAGCTCGTGACGAGTGGGAAAGCGCAGCTCTCCAGAACGCCAACACCAAGTGCAATGGTCTTCTGCCACTCTGGGGACCCCAAGTACCTGAGTCGGCGTTCGCCAGTTGCTTGGCTAGGCACAATACCTACCTGCAAGAATGTACCGGTCACCGTGATATCTCGTACTCATCGACAGTTCACGATCTCAAATTGTTGTTGTTACGCTTTGCCCAGGAGAAGAGCTTCCACGATGACACTGGAGGTGGCGGTCCTCAATCCAACATGCACATGATACCGTACCTTATTCACATGGCGCTTTATGTTATTAATACGTAAGTTTTTAAAATCAAAAAGGCAGGAAAATATTTCGTAGGTAACCATTTGTTTATCGTACTACTCATCAATTCTGTCATCGCTTAATGTACAGCACAAGGTCAGCGTCAAGGGAAGACAAAGCTCTCGTCACTTATTTGGAATCGAACGCCGGTTCCCCTTGGCTGGATAGTTGTTACGAAGCTGAGGGCCCGCTATATCAGTGTACCCTGTCCATATTAATCTTGACACCGGCCCGTTGGAACAAGAACAAGTTAACGCATCTTCGAAGACTGATACTTCTCGCTCATCAACGATACGTATCACCTTCGGCAACGACGAAAACCCTGCCCGACACTACAGTCAAGGACTATTCTGTCTACAAGAGCGTACTGATTTTCTTCGGTCTTGTTGACAATATCTACGCACATTTCTTTAAAGTAAGCATTTGAAATGAAATTTATAGATTTATTGCAAAAAATTGTTGCATTTTATTTGTTTTTACAAGCATTCAATAGATTAGTCGGTTTACAATATTTTAACTTATAACGACAGAATTAATACAGCACTGTTTAATTTAATTTTTCAGAAGGTCAATGTTTTGAGTGATGATCAGTGGCCAGCTGTGTTGGCAGAATACATTAGACACAATGATGAAGCTCTCCTGAAAGCCTCCGAGAAAATTCTCGCAGCTTATCGAGATGAGTTACTGCCTTGTGCCAGTTTCGATGAATTTTGCGATGTCGCAGGTTAGTATGCTCTATAATCGTATAATTGTTACTCAATTTAACTACTGTACATTATTTCTTATAAAATTATTTTTTTTTACAGGACTGCTCGAAGAAATTTCTAACCCCTCAACGTTTATAAGCGATCTTTTACAAAGTCTCGCCTAATCGAGTAATGTTTTTTTATTTTGATTCAGCCTTACAAAAAAACTAACACAAACGTACTTTTTTATCGATTTGCTTTCTTTTAATGATTATGTGATAAAAACCAAACATGTTTCATGTGCTGCACAGGAACACGCGAAACAGTAAATGGATAAAATATCTGAAAAAAATTTTATTATTTTATAGCCTTGTATAAATTGTAGGAATTTTCTCGTTATAAATTGCGTGTAATTCATCGCGTCACGTTTCATTTATGTGCTTATATATTGAAATACAATCTGTAAGTTTACGAATCGTAATTTGAAATAAATACGGTATACATCTTAAAAAATAAATTGTGTTTATGAAAACTTTTTACTATCGCACAAACGATGAATTTCCACAGGCAAGCATGCACTGTCTGACACCTTGTTGACAAAGATGATAGTCTCTCATCGGCAGTGCTAACGTTTCATCGAGGATCTTGAGAATCTCCAAGAAAGATTTAAGAGCGTCATCGTGGTGGCCAAGTTCTAAATTCTTACGTGCGCTCTTGTAAATTGCATCTGTATCTTGTATAGCCTTCAGACCCTTTAAAAGATTTGTACTTTTTCCACATTTCGAGCATGGAATCATGAACATTTGCGAGTTTATGTTCACAGGTAAAACGTTGCCGCAAGAAGGTCCCGTCTCGCACTTAAACCTGTATAGCGTTTAAAATTTAGTAATCATAACATTGAAATTTTAAAAACTGCCTCTAGTGTCATTCAAGTACTCACTTTAAAACATTAGGATCAATATCTTCTAAAAGAGGCCAGTGATTTTTGCACGCCTCGCAATCACAGTCGAACCAATACTGTAGACGCAGTTTCCGCTTCCTGTCGTTTTCTTCTTCTTCCGTAAATATTGGACCGTAGTTTTCGGAAATCTCGGCACCAGCTGGAATCGTCTTTATAGCTCGTACAACCATAGTATTTCCTATGAAGTATCTTACTACACCGGGGTTGCAGGAATGATTGAAGAGTGCCACAGTCGGGAAAACTCCGCCACCAATAAACAGACTCTTACTCTTGGACAGATCGGGTTTTCCAGTAGGTCTCACGAGCTCCGAAATCTAAACAGTACATCTTTTACTAATGACACTCAACGTTTCTCAAATCGTAGAGAATGCATTTCTCTCTTACCTCGTGAGAGTTGAACTGCAGCATTTGAAGATGATACAGAATTGCATCCGCTACCAAAGTCTCGCCCTCCGAAAGAGCTATCTCCGCCGCATCAGGTGTTTTTACGCTCGCCGGCAGGTACGACGAAATTTTCAAGACCCTCAACAGCCAGGCGGCCATGTAAGCTCTGTGAAACAAGTCCTCGGCAGTCCTCTCGTCCTCGTGTGTGACTGCGTTTGAAATATAAGTATAACGTTTACCATAAAACATCATAACGCTATAAACAACTCACCTAAATTGCAGAAAGCCTTATAATCCTTGCCGATAAAAGGTTTGCCCTTAACAATTTCGATCTTGCCCTTGGTCTTCTTGAGTTCGCTTTTGACCTTGATAAATTCCTCGTAGGGCTTCTGGATGACGGCGCGCAGAGCCATCATACAAGTGACGGACGCGTGGGAGCACCAGAGAGAACCTAGCAGGCAGCACTCGATCGAGTGCATCCGTTCGTCGAGGTCCCGGCAATTGGGACTGCAATAGGCGATGGAACTGCAGAGGTAACAGCTCGCCGGGTACGGAGCGACTATGCGTATCGAGCATCTGTGGCAGTGGGTTAGCCTGCCGATTCGTCAAGATAATTGTTACACTGTTATTATTTGTATGGCAATGATACTTTTATAAAATAGCCGGTATTGTACCGATATTCTCCTAGAAGCATAGAGCAGTGCGGTTTCTCGATGACGAGCAGTTCTCCAGGCTGAATATCCTTGGTCGCGACGGCGAATCGTCCGATATCACCTCCGGCGTCTTTAATCTCCACGGCTTTGCTACAAGACGGATACAGAGGATTGCACTCCTTGATCTTCGGCGTCGTGTCCTTTTCCTTCAACCTTCAAACGTTCGAACATGAAAGATTCGTATAACTCATCCAACGGTTGAACAGCATCAAGCATATTAACACTTACATATTGTTCTCCATTTCGATAAGCTTCTCCTTTGTGATTCCCTTAGTGTCATTCAGTTGCTGACCCTTCAACATCATCGCTAGCATGATTCTCATGTCGGACTCGCACTTTTTCTTTTTCTCGCTGGGCATCTTGGCGTCGTCGAGCGCTTGTATGGCGCTTTTAAATGCCTCCATCGCTTTAGTGTGACACTTGAGGCCCAAGAGACATCGGGCCCGACGCTCGGCCACTTTGTACGTCAGGTGCTTGGGGTAACCTACCTTCAGAGCTTCGTCGCAGTCACGTAGGGCCAAGTCAAACTTATCCAGGTGGTAAAAGGCCGCCGATCGGTTCGCTAGAATAACGCCCAGTTCTGTAAGGATAATATTGAAAATTTAATTTTAACGATCTTGCGTGCAGTATATAGTGATGATGTTATGGATGAAAAGTACCGCGTTCTAAACGTTTGAGTAATTAAATTCTAGATGCGCAAGACATTTGCTTTTGAAATTGCTCGGCTGCACTGGCATTATTACATAATTAAAGTCAATTTAAAAACGCTAATTGAACAAAAGATTATATTATTATTTTCTTTGTCGGCATTTTTTGCATCGTTCAGTAACGTTTTCAGCTATTTTTAAAGCTTTTAATAGCTCGAAGAATACTTTGACCTTCCTCTATACACAACGCACCGAGGAAGTTGAGTCATAAAAGATTTTTTCCTTTTCAGATTTTATCGATGCCGTTTTGGCTATATTAACAAATACTGGACTGAATTGGCAGTAGACCATAAGCGAGAATGAAGGGATGTAAAAATTAATGCTTTCATTTTTAACGCAGGATATAAATGTAGTTCACTTTTTCAAAAAATCACTATCAGTTGAAATCGCAAACGTATCGCAAACGTTGCGTTGACATTGTCGCGTCACCTGCATAACAGTGCGGGTCGCTCTCTTTGCTTGTCGAAATAGACACCCCCAAGATCAATGTACTCATTAAACTCACCTTCTTTGGGAGCAACGAGAACCGCGTTATTGTACTCCTCGATGGCGACTTCGTAGTGGTCAAATCCGAAGGACGTATTACCGCTGTCCTTGAGCGATTTGGCCCTGATGGGGTTCTTGCATTCGTAATTGTCCACTTCGACCGGAAGCTCGTGACACTCCGGGTAGTTCAGAAGAAAAGCTACCCGAGCTCCGTTGTCGTCCAGGTTGGCGAACTTACGGAAGTCCTGGTTGTCAACAGCTGCTCGGACCTTCATCAGGTTGTCGCGAAAGAAGTCGCCGACATCGTACTCCAAATCCTCGTCGAGCTTGTTGAAGTCCTTGCCGTAGTCCTCGTCGAAGTAGTCCTCCAGAGACATGATGTATCCTTTTTTTATCTGAATTTTGAATATATCGTTAATCAGTGGGTAATATATACTGACCGTCAAAACTGTTAAGGCGATAATAATTGTACCGAAAATACGTTTTCGCCAAAGTAATGATGTATTCGAAAAACGTACTTAAAGGATTAAGAATAATTTTAATATGAAGTCGATAAAACGTCGAGCGACGTTTAAGTACTTGGCCGACTAGAAAACTACAAGACATTGTATGCACAGTATATCTCCAAAAATCAATTCGTCAAAAGTATATTAAAAGTTGAATATTACGGGGAAAAAAATCAAGCAACAGTCAATCGAATGAAAAAAAAAAATATTTACATGCTTGAAACAGCTGTAGCTGACTCCGCTTCTTCTATACTTTTCTTCTGCTAAGGGGTAAACGACACGATGCCGCACCGGTCGACGTCGCGGCACTTTTGACTCCTCTACGTTTTCTCGTCGGCGACGCAGCGCTAAGCGTCCGGGCTATTTTTGAAGATTCTATTTCAGCTCGGCCTATCTTCATCTCTCCTGCCGCTCTCATGTATGCATAGAACTTCAATTATTCCACCTTAAGGAGATGATACAATTCTTTTATTTTTAAGCAATTCGACGTTTTTACTTTATTGCTGATGTAAGCTACCTGGTTATTGCACTTTTACGAAATTCCGATGTCTATACAATATATACACTTTTCGTGTATAATCAGTTTTGACATTTGTCAGATTATAAATGTAATATAACGATGCGGTAAGTTTTTTGCCGTGTAACGTGTATAAAGAAGATGATTATCTTAGCTGTAAAAAGCCATATTAAAAATGATGATATTTGCAATATAGAATTTATTAAAATTTACCAAAAATTCCTTCTTTAAATTTAATTAAGTAAAATCGCTGAAGATATTATCTAACTCTGCATATTTTTCTCACTGAGAGTGATGCCATCAATACCGCATTATCAGTTTCATCTTATGATTAACAATATTTAATTTTTACTTATATAGAAGTTGACATGTGCACTTATACTTTTTTCTATATTTCTTAGCGATTACGACCGATTGATAGCACTCGATTTCCGGTCAGCGTTTGCTATAGATTTATGTTAAAAAAGGAATCGATTAGAAGAATATAATTAGTTCTAGGCATTTCAATCAGATTACACGTGTAGATGCAGGTTGATATGATAAAAATTTGAACAATCAAGATTTTCGCTTAGTATAAAAGACCCGTATCCACATATCGACCCCACTGTACTATGTTGCTTCATGATTGTACAACAATCATGAAGGTACTTGTTAGTGCATTATTTTTGTTATGCTTGGCAGTAGCCATCAGTGGTAAGTGAAAATTATTTGTATAATTTTTAATTAATAAATTTATTACAATTAATCCTTCTTAAAATTTAATATCTTTTCAACGATATTAAATATTTTAAAAATGCAGTTTAAAAAGATTGTTTGTTTATTCAAGTTTTTTTCTTTATTTTTCATATTTAATTTTTTATGTATCACACAGCCTCCCCGAGAATCGTCGGTGGTCACGATGCTCCCGATGGTAAGTACCCTTACCAGGTATCGCTCAGGAACTCTGATGGCGACCATTTTTGCGGTGGCTCCATCATTAACAAACGCTGGATCTTGACTGCCGCTCATTGTCTGCTATTGCAAGTATCTCGTGCCACTTAATTTTTCAAACTAAAATCGTTATTGTAATTACGAAAATTATAAACCTGTACTTGCTTAATTTTCAGTACATCGCCGTCTAACATCGAGGTTCACGCCGGTACCAACAAACTGAAGGGCGGAAAATCTCAGGCCTACCAGGCTGAGTATCTGACCCTCCATAACGATTTCAACTATATCCGCGCAGTCAATGACATTGCTCTGATCCGTGTTGCTGATGAAATCGAATTCAACGAGAAGGTTCAGCCCATTGCTTTGACCTCCGAAGATGTATCCAAAGCTGACACTCCTGTCGTTATCACCGGATGGGGCAGGACGCAGGTAACTTTAGCGTTGTGCTAATTCGAATTTTTAATTAATCAAGCTTTAGAAACGGTTTATCAAACTGTAATCTTGTAATTCAGTTAGACGAAGCTCCTAACGACCTCCAGGAAATCGATCTTAAGATCGTTAGCCAGGAAAAGTGCAACCAGTCCTGGAGTAGTGAGCAGCAGATTACTGAGTCTCACATCTGCACGCTGACCAAGCTCGGAGAAGGTGTCTGCAACGTGAGTTCTATTTTTCAACAGTTTTGCGATTGCAATAGACATACCTATTAATTAAATTCTCGTGTTAACTAGGGTGACTCCGGTGGCCCTCTTGTCGCTAACAATGTCCAAGTTGGTATTGTTTCGTTCGGACGTGCATGTGCTCTGGGTGTGCCTGATGTCTTCACCAGAGTGTACACTTTCCTCGACTGGATCCAAGAGCAACAAGACAAGTTCTACTAATTAGTTTAAATAACTAGTTATAGCACATTATAGAGAATTATTTTTTGTTTTTAGCGCAATAAACGTGCATAATCGAAGTTTAGAATTGTGCGAAAGTATTTCTCAGAATGTAATATTATTTAGAAAAATTAAACCGATTTGCATGCTAATTATCGTTTATTGTTTGATGTAAATAGGAGTTGAGATTGATAATTAAATCTTTTTTTCTTTAAAATGATATTTATTTAATAATACTCACATCAAATACTTCTGCATTTTTACAGTACTTAAAACATAAACACTACAGTAATAAGCCTACCTATAAGGTTGAAATTTGTAAGCTATTTTTTAAAGAAATAAATATAATACGTATCATAATTTTAATAATCTTAAAATTCAAAATAATACGTTGAATACAATTTTCGATTTAGGTAAAAAAAGTAAAAAGTGTACGCTCACTTTATGCCGGAGTTTAACGATCTTATCGTAGGATTACACAAAATTATACAGTGTTAAGAGTGATTGTTATTTTTGGCATATTTGGCAGAAGTTTGCGCAAAGTTAATTCGAAGCAGAAGACAACTCGTAAGCTACTTTATCTCTGTACTTATACACTCTTACAAATATAAATAATATATATTCTGTATACGTAACACAAACTAATCTATACAAAATTCATACAATAAAATCTCAAAATAGGTTTTTCTCTTTTTTTTTCGAAACTTTGTACGATTTCGCGATTGATATATACACAAGTAGACCCGCTACCGAAATAGTTGATTATCTCTTTACAAATTTTACATTTAGAATTAAGGTTGTCGAGGAAGAATTTACTATTCTGATGGTCAGTTAAAAATCTAGAGAAAAACTACACTACATTATGAGACTCTATCCAAAGCGTTATACAGATACACTACGGAAGAATTATTGCTACGATTATTGTACTCACGCTACAATATACAGACAACAAGAAAATTTTGAAATATGCGCTATTACGAGATAAAATGAATAGTCGCACACACACACATATATTACGTTAAAAAACAGTTCTTCAACGTGCAAGGCGACGTAACAATACGGGAAAAATTTTTTCTAGAATTTGGTCCTTATTGTAATAATGCTCCTGATAAATATTCGATTTCCTTTGAACGTTATTACTATATAATACAAATCGACGAAGGCCCATCGGAATATAATATAAGCCGGACACTCGAGCGCATATTGGGCTTCAAGCGTATACAATAAGTCGAATTTGCTCAATGTGTTCGCGGCTTGAGCAATGACAGCGACGCTGAAGTTTAACCAAGTTCGATTTTTGGCAGTGCTGGGTATCACTTGAAATATACATCGAAATTTCGGCCAGACATTTTGTTTATATATAAAAAAAAGAAAGATTCAAACAACGAGCGAAGGAAAAATTAAGGAGGATGCCCGCGGTCATATGAGCTCGACCTTGTGTAATTTTTTTCCTTTGTAACCGCAGATAGCATATATATATATTCGTATAGTGTGTAATGAATGTGACCTCGTTCGGCAAGAAGAAAGTTAAAGTTAAAGTTTGCAAAATACAATGTACGAATGGCTCTTTACCATACAGATGTAAGTAATGAAAATGCGCACATCAAATCTGACGCGGTATGCTAATAATCGTAAATACAAGTTCTTTCTCTTTTTCTCGTCTCGGTGTTGTATTTTTGTTTCTTCAATACGAATATTACATTTATAAATCAACGACGGCCATCCTCCTCATAAAAATGTCAAAAAAAGCTTAAAAATCCTAATCGATCCCAGCATCACACCTATACAACAAAAACTTCACGACGCGCTGCACCTATAGCGAGGAATATATATATACTGCGCCAAAGCTCCAACAATTCATTTTGATTGATCCATCATATCCCCAGAAAAAAGGAACGCCATCTCGATCTCTGACTAGAGTTCCCCAAAAATTCCAATAACAACAATAAGCGTCCCCCGAAGCACATATATTATCATCGCGAGTCTCTAAAAGTCGTACGATGCCTGCTCCTCTTCCTTGCTTCTGGTCCTGAGACTGATCTTGTAAAGTGCACCAGCGACCAGAGCCCCAAGCAGCGGTCCAACCCAGTAAATCCACTGGTCAGTCCAAAGGCCAACGATGACAGCAGGCCCAAGGGATCTCGCAGGATTCATACTGCTACCGGTTAGCGGCACAGCTGCCAAGTGTGACACACTGATGCTCAGACCTATAGCCATCGGAGCCCAGCCTTTGCAGTCCTCTCGTTTTGGATCTGTCACTCCGTGGACCACGAGGACCAGAAGGAAAGTGATGATCGCCTCGATCAGGATACCCTGGCCGTTGTTCACCTCGTTACCCAGAAGTGTCATCCCCAGACCTTGGGATGTTGCCTTTGCTGGTAGCGCGGCCTGTTAATTATGGAGATTTACTAAAATATAATAATATTCATTGTGTAACATGTGCGCGAATTCATTATCGCGAGCTAAATCAAGTGTGTTTATGTATATCTCTCCTGGGAATGCACGAATGAATGAATTAATGAATGAATAAATGAATGAGCGAGAGTCGAGAGGTATATGAGTTGCGAAATACATACTTTATACGCACATTTTAGATTTACGAGTCATTGATAAAATAAAGACTTACTCTCAAAATTGCGGAACCGGCGATCGCACCGCAGCACTGGCAGACCACGTAACATATCGCCTTGAGTATCGTGCAGTTGCCACTGACGAGAAGACCCAGAGTCACAGCAGGATTCACGTGACAGCCGGAAACTGGCCCCAACACCTGTGTGGAGCAAGGAACCTTCTTTGATTATCATAATAAAATTTCGAACTATATACAAACGAGTATAATAATTTGTACATATAAACCGAGGGCGAAATCAAATGGTATACATACAGGCTATTCTCCCCTGCGTGTAATACACTTATATTATGCAAGTTCCGAATTCCTTTTTGTTCGCGCGCGCGACTGATGATTGTATTGAAAAATGAGCTCCGAGCGCGTAATTTCATTCCCCGAGGCTGTGGATCATTCGCTTCTTCTTCGCCGAGAGAAAAGTGAATCATTTGTAGCGCGGATTTCGAAATGCCGAGAAATTAACTTACAGCTACCCGAGACTGATGATGGTCTATAAACTGCAGTAATCATAGAAATATCACCGAATTCAAATATACAATCACTTCTTCGATGACTAATCAGGTGTATATACTAACCTACGCACAGTCTTAACGAGAAAGAGATCGGTGAATCCACTAACTCTCGCGTGTATTAGTCAGTGTATAAACCGGCAAAGTTAACAAGATATATATATATATACCGGGGCAGTATAGCAGCAGCAGTAGCAGAGGCCCAAGGTAGAAGGGTAAATAAGGCCGCGGATTTGCCCAAGGGGCTCTAACTGTCTCTCGTTCGCGATGGTGCAACGCACACGCACAGACCGCCCGAAGGCTCCGACAACCTACTCACTGTTTTTTTTCTCTTTCGCGCTTTTTTTTCTCTCTCTCTCCGCGCTCTCGATATATCTGCGCTGTGTGTGCTCTAGTCTCTCTCGCAAAGAGACTCCTGCTCCTTTTTTTTTCTTCTGCGACGTGTGTGTGTGTGTGCTCTCGATCGTGTGCGATCGCGATATTCCGACAGCGAACGGAATTACCTTGACCGTATATATATATATAATATATAAATTTTGCCGAGTGTCTGTGTGTCGCGAAATTATACGGAGGGCAGCCCTTTCTCCGAGACTCGCTATATATATTAGAATCGTCTTTGATAGAGGCCGTATGTATTTATGATGATTCTATTTTATGCGCTGATGCGCAAATAAAGGGCATCAAGGCTCGTTGTGTGTTTACGAGTGTCAAAATTTTAAACGCGCGATAACCGTCGGGTTTAATTCAATACAAGCTGCATCAGCTCCGACGCGCAGAAAATAAATAAACGCGCGCGCGCGCGTGCAAAAGTCAAATTCATTCTGACAGAACAATCGGGTGAATGAGAGCCTGCTTAATGGAAGATAACATAACACATCTTTCTCGAACATCAGCTTCTCTTTTGTATATATTACATGACCTTATCCCTCATTTAAATTCGAGAGTAGAGCGCTGGGCCACCTTATATAGCTCGCGCTCTGAGAGAGAGAGGTCGAAATAATATATACAATAATGATTCGAAATTCGCGCGCTCTGCTTCGCTATATTGTAACGATGATGATTAGCGACAGTAATCATATCGTTCCGAGAAAGCTCTTCAGTGCATATAGTATATATACTGTATTATACTGCTCCATAAATCCCAAGTACGTATAATATATATATCCTTGCATCGATCGCGACAGAGAGAGAAAAAAAAGGGACAACAAAAGGATCGCCGGAGGGGCTTGATGAAAGGGAAAGAGCTGCAAGTGCCATGTAGGTGAGGGCCCTCTCGCGATTATCTCATTCGCCGGTCTTTCATTTCGCCGCGGCGCGACGTCTCTAAGTGCGAGCAGCCTTCTCTTTTTCGCAGCGAGATGCGGCTCGCTTTGTCGCGCGCGCACGCGTGTACTGATTTTGGAGCCGAGGACTTTGCCCTCCGGCCAGGGATAGGCTCTGTGTGTGTGTGTGTGTGTCTTGTAATGTACATATACCTGCTGGGCCCCTGATCTGCTTAATATTATCTCTTAGCTTTATGTTTATGTATGATGTGTATATATATAGCTGCGCCTTTTGTCTTTTGGGAGATGGATTGCGCTTGCGCGAATTTTGTTACACTTTTTTTTTTGGTGTTACGATATAGAGAGGGATGGAAGATCGTGAGAAAATGTCGTCGTTGTATTGCGAAATTCGACACAAGTCTAAATTATGCACTCTGCAGGCTAATATAGTAGGTATTCTATTATAAAGAAAGAATATTTTCGGTCTGATTCACCATTCAAACTGATTGAGGCGTTCTCGAAATTGCCCGGAGCCATAATATCTGAATGGAGGACTGACCTAAAAAAGTCTGTTTTGAATTTTGCAGCTATATAATGTGTGCATTTAAAAGATCATTTTATTCTGTGAATGAGAACCTGTGTATACATATGTATATACGCATATTTATTAAGAGCTTTTACACGTATACAACTTATTCAAAGTATATTTCTATAACTCGATCAAACACATTAGAATAGCGCAAACGCGTCCCTCTAACGATGTTTAAAGTTCTAATTCCTTTTGAAATTCAGCGCCCGCCTATTTGTACAATAATGTCAACATCCAACCGCGCGACAGTATATATATAGAGCTTTTGAAACGCGACGTTTCGCAACGATTCGTATATAATTTGTGGTCGGCTAATAAAAATGAGCGCACAGCTCACACACACACACACACACACACACGTATACGCACTCGTATATTAGCGAACTTTGACGAGAAGTTCAGTTCCGGAAATTGCTTAATCCATCTCAAAAAACGGCCCCTGAATTATAATTCTTATATATAAACGTTCTACTCAATCGACATTTTCTTTGCAACTTGCAATTTCTCGATCATCTCTAAAACAGTCATCCCGAGATCATCGTTCTAGATTCATTACCACAAAAAACACACGACGATATGATTCAATCCCTCGCCTGTATCACATCCGAATTAGGAACGATCTCGACAAATACGCTCGAATCGGTAGCTATATACAAAACATACACCAGTCAATCGTCAACAATTTGTCGGCACACAATGTAAGCAAAGAGATTCACGAAGCTCGTATACGCGACAAAAAAAAAGAGAAGCCGCCAGACACTGTGTCGAGGTCCTGGGAAACATAAATACACGTGTGCGAGAGTGAGCAGGTATTATTCTTTCTCTGTCGTTGACGCGCGCGCGAAGGCGAAGTTTTGGTGAATGGAGAGACCCTCTCTCTCTCTCTCTCTCTCTCTCTCTCTTTCTTGTCATTTATATATGTCCTGCGGCGGCTGTCGCCGCGCTGGCTCGCGATTTTTTTCTTGTGCCGGTGTATACGCCTGTATCTTATATATATATTCTCTGATAAAGTCTGCACGACGCGATTAAACGCGAGAATTCGTAAAATTAATACTCGTTCGATCGATGTGTGGACGGTTTAAGAAAATTAAAATTCAGGGCTGCGGTATTACTTATATATTAAGAATAAACAAAATAAGTGCCAGATATATACAGCGATATGTTCGGCCGCGAGGCAACACTGCTGCAGGGCTTGGCGAAAAACTTTTCTCTTTATTTCTCTCTCTCTCTCCAGTCCATAAGTATAATTGACGTAACACGAAGGCATTGTATGGGCGCGAAGCGAGATATTATCTCGATCCGGTAAATAGAGAAATTTTTTTTTTGCGTTCACCCTATAGAGCCGTAAATTGAATATTTGTAAAGAGACCCTCGCTAATTGAATAATGATACTTTAATTATATGCTCATTCTATTAGTAGAGAATTGCAAAATCAAATATTAATTTCCAATCATACAGCGTATCAGGATTTCTATTTACTTTCCTCAGCGTATACACATCAATGGAGATTCTATTCGTCAAAATACGATCGAGTAAAGAACGCACCGTATGCCTCATCTCCTTGGCTCACATATATATATTTATACTAATTAATCGCTCATTTTGCGAACGGCTTTTCAGTCATATACCTTTTACGAAACACCTCGCGATTCTTCGCCTTGATTGACGAGCGTCAATATTAATCGAATACGACCGATGCGTATATAGAGGAGATTCAAAAGAAAGAAACCGAGAGCGCAGTCATTTGATTAATCATGTGTGGCTGGTAATAACAAAGCCCATCAATAAGAAGTTTGCATTAATTTTGATTTAAGCCGATCAAGGGTAAATATTTTCCCCGAGATATATCTTATAACTATTTTCACACGGAAATTACACATCATCAGAATCTCTTATTGCAGACCTAAGTTTCTTGCTAAACGCTGCAGCCTCGTGGGCATAATACCTATATATATACTGAAGTACGTCCCACTTTTTGCCACTACCGAAATCCTTCCCCGAAGCCCCCGGAGCATATTATCTCCTTGGACGCGAGACACTGTAAGACTTTCGCAACGGGTAAACCCAAGCGCAAGCTCTGCGAAATTTATGCTCTACAGAAGAAGGAGGAGAACTGAAGTACTGCGAAGTACACTCGAATTTGGGTCATATCAAGTCTGGGTATGTTATATCAATTTACTGGATCAACATACAAGCACTTTGTCAAAATATTGTGGACGATTGTGATATGTTCTTGATGATTTTTTTTGTACTGTGCAAAATTCGTTCGAAGATTGAAAACAAAGTTATGGAGCTACATTTAATTGAAGTTTTAAATATATGCACGCGCAATAAAAATACACACACACACGACACTTTTATCTCCTCTTCGAATGATTGCAAGCCGTTTCCCATCGAGAATATTTATATCCATCTTACAGCATATATCAATAATCAACGTGGGATATTCAATAAAAGGAAACTCACGTGTGCTAGACTGGCAACGGCGAGACCAAAGGTAAGGGCGATGTGCAATACAGTAGGTGCAGTGCCCCAGTTGATGCAGGACGCGCAGCCGATTATGACGAGGAGACAAGTGCCCAGAGCCTCGGCGAACAGAGGCACGAGGAAGCCTACCTTCGTCACCTCGTCGATGCCCACGTAGTCCTTAGCACCTGCTGGAACCAACATTTTTTTTTTTTTTCAAAGATTACATTTGGTTCCGTATATATAGTATACATAGTTTATATAACAGATAGACGCGATAACAATGACCAATAAATTTACAATCTATAAAAATTAAATCTTATTAGTGTATCGTCTGCGTAGAACAGTACTAATTGCGATAACACTGTATGTATATGTATACGGAGAAGAAGACTTTGACCCATTTAAATTTTGTTTTCGTTCTAATACCCTGTCACGTGCGTTGTATTACACGCGGCCAATTGTCAAAATATAAATCAACCGCTGGTATATTAATCCGACGTCAAAAACAAATATATATATAATTTGTCTCACATTGGCGCTTTATTATATACATCAGCACAGAGAGGCCTCGTATATATAAACGCCGCTTATTGTGTGTATCACCGGCCGATCAAAGATACATATCTGCGAAGCGTATATACATATATATATATATATATATATACACGATGTCGTACGTGGCGGTTGATATAGAATTGATTCGGGGGGTCACGAGGTCGCGAAAAAAATCTTATTTCGTCATTCGAATACCTCGATGTGAAGTATGAGACGATAAGATCTATATAACGACACGACGACGGGAGAGAGAGAGAGAGTGCAAATAATGCACCTGGGGAGGCTTTTGCAATGAAGTAGCTCCGAAATTCTAAAAGTTTTATGAGCAACGTTTTCAAGACTTTTACGCTGGTCGGCTAATGAAAGTCACAGCTAAAGTGTCGGTATTAGGGGTATATATACGAAAGAGGTACCGATGGTATGAAGGATGATGTTGTCCGTTGTCGGTTTTTTATGACCTGCTGTTCGTGAATCGTCGATTTTGACAGTTTAATTGCATGCTTCGAAATTGGCTGACGAGTTATGCTGTGCTATTATAGGCTTGGTGTGAGAATTTATTGTTTTATAAGTATAGATTCTTAAAGTTGAAGCTCAGCGCGACGTGTTTTCCCATCGTATAATTGTGAATCATTAGCCATTGTATTACAGCCAAAATAATTATTATATAAGAATTAGCGTTCCAAACAAAAAAAAATCACGGAATTTTTTCGTCTTTGCTACAATTAAACCGTACTATATTTACCGTCTCGCTTAAAGTCTTCCCGCAAACTTTACGCCTATAATTATTCCACGAACGTAATCGATTACTAAAGCAAATCGTCGCACTTCGACTCCAATTGCAGAGCAAATACGAAAAATTTTCCAGTCTCTCGTGCAAACTTTTCGCGAGAATTGATATGTGCGTGTTCTCTTGGAAAGTGTGTCTCGATCATTGCCGCGAATCGTGGTATGGAAATTTCGAGGACTACCACTGCGTCGCCGGATTCGGAAACTTAACGCGATGCTAATCTAAGCCGCTTCGTGTCAATCGCCCGGCGCGAACGATTTATACGTGCGACAAATGACCTAATATCGATCGTTTCTAGCTCTTATCGCTGTTCTCGTATTTGCTAATTTTGATTTAAATTCAATTTGGTATTGTATACCTAAGTAATTTATCGCATTGTGTTATTCATGTCGAAGTTATACCAAGTATATACTGTTAAATTATCGCGACAATTTATTCCGCATATTATTGAGATTACGTTTGTATAATATCTATACGTGTATAAGGTTAAAGAGTTATTCGACTTTAATAGCACTATAATTCAAATCCTCGTTTAACTCTCGATGCGTTGTCTTATACATTGTACGTCCGTTTATCGGAAAACCCTGTATATAACACGCGTTTCCATCTGATGCAAGTGACAGTTCGAACGAGCTTCCGTATTGTTTTCAAAACAACTTAATCGTGTGAGTGATTTACACGAATACCAAGAACATCTATTAATAGTTGTATATATTATAAACAGTTATACACTCATCAGCCGTGTCGATAAACATTCCTCGGAGAAAAAATTTTCAAAATACATATATCTATATAGAAATAATCGCGCTCGAGAATATAAAGTTGCGCAAGCGTGTAAAAGCGCGTCTCGAAACAGAAGAAAAAAAAAAGCCGAGTATGCGACGGTTGAGGCTGCAAACTTGTCAAGAAGAGAGAAAAAAAAGAACAGGGCTGGGTGGAAGTACTGATCGGGTTAAGGTCGATCCTCGACCGAAATTGCCATCCGATGCTCGCTAATGACTGATAATTGACACTATACTTTTTCTTCATACTACTTTAATCTCGCTCGTATCGTCACTGTGACACACATTTAAAAAAAAAAGCTCGATTTTCATTTGTCGACGAATCGAGAACTGATTATATACTTATTTTTAATTGAATCAATTTGTATCGTTTGCAGTTTTTATGCGAATATAATATTTCGCGGTGTAAGCCAACGTGATTTTAAACTTCATTTTATAATATTAGAATATACTAATTAATTAAAGACACACCGTTCCGAGGAAATAAAGGATATGCTCATTTATTCACGGAAATATATTGAGCGTGAACAAACGTTGTGATAAGATAAAACTGTTTGAACGCAGTACATACATTATGCACAGTAGTGCTCTAATAATACAATTGCTATTTAGTGACTCGATAAGATAAAAATGTGAAACCTCAAAAATACGTGAAGCAGCCAGAATTCTCGAAATATTTTTTAACGACCTTTTAACAATTCCCTTTTTATCATTGATAAAAAATGTTATACGCCGAGTATAATTAATGACGAAAATTTTCGATAGCCGTGTATTCATTCTATCGAATCTTCTTTTTTTTTCTTCTTAAATGTCGACTTCCCGATTGTCTAATACATCTGCGTGTCGAATCGAACGCCACAATTTCACGGACCGACTAATCGAGATGTGTTACGTCGTTTTCCGTTGTTTCTCATCAGCACGCGCTGTATACGCGACAAATTTTTCTTCTCTCGCGTCGTAGTTTGTTTGGCATGTATAGCCTTTAACTTCTTTATCAGCAGCATAGTAGCAGCAGCCGTTCTCGAGCATATGCTTATTTGCAATTGTAATTTTTTTTTCATTTTAGACATTTTTTTTCACATCTGATGTGTGCGCGCTCAGCTTCAGCTATATTTTTATGGCTTCACTTTTTAATGACATTTTTACGATCGAATTCGTCATTTTGTTTTTCCTATATATGAATTATTAGGCATTACAAGCCGCACGTGCGTGAACGTTTTTGAAACAATTTCAAACCTATGTATCTTTTATCGCGTCGACTGAGTCACAAAAGTCTACAACGTTCAGCGCGCTTTTCAATTTTACAAAACTCTGCAAAATACGAAACTCTGCTTCTGCAACACTGTGTATTTTTTGTTAAAATTAAAAAAATGTTTTTAAAAATACAAATCCCGCCGTTACTATATACAGCATTGTATATTAGCATAAAAAGCCGCAAAGACAATCCGCACAAGCACAAACTCAAAGCTATATGTACATGTATGGCAAGAGGCAACATATAAACGCATCAAAGACACAAACCCTGCCACGATTTGCTCATTTCGTCGTCAAGTTCGTTCTCCTGTGGGCTTCTCAAAAATTCTCACACTTTCCGCCGACACTTCTGAAAGGCACTTTCCAAACGAAAAATAAAAATAGAACAACAGAATTCTCTTCGACACTCGCAAGCTCCGGTATAAAAAAAAAACAAGAAGAAGCAAAGTCGGTTCAACTTGTATAAGGGTGCACCAAGAATATTTGACAATCGCGAGGGCAGGCGGCGAACTATTGAATGCGCGAGAGGCAAGTTTCGCGTTATATCGCTCTTCGGCCCCTTTCCTCCTTTCCGTTTCTCTCTCTCTCTCTCTCTCTCTCTCCGTCTCTTGCTTTGCGCTCTTCTCGCGCAGCTATACAGAACACACGCGGGAGTAGGTGCTCCCCACCTGTGGCTGCTGCTGCTGCGCGGGAAAGAGTCGTCGCCAAGGACTATTTGGACTCTAGCCATGTGCGCGAAAGAGAGAGAGACTGAATTCGGTTGTGGATGCGCGGTCAGATGGATGGGAGGTTTCATTCATGAGCTGCTGGAAGTTTGAGTAAGATGAACAAAAAAATTGTTTATTTTACAATGATTTTGGTAGAACATTATGTAACTCGGGATGACTTTAGAATGTGAAAATGTTGTTCGGTGATCTAGACAGCGATACTGTAAGAAATGTAGACTGATATATATATACTGGCTCGATAACGTCGGCGATTTTGATAATTTAATTAGTGCAGCGCACGCGTCTCAGCCTTGAATCAGTTAAATTGAATGAGTATAATAAGAGAAATACAAACAAATCTGTAGACACTTTAATGAACGCCCGCGTGTCTGCAGCGTCTATATATACAGTCGCGTCAAGAAAAGGTCAACACCTTTTTTACGCGCGAGCGCTATTAATGAATCTCCGCATCGATCATTACCCAATTTTAAAGTCGAGCACCGGGTGTGTAACTGGTATTTTTCGACAAAACTCTCGCCGTCTCGTGTATTTTTTTTTTTATCTCTTCGTTTCCTTTCTATATACGCACCTTTCACGCGAATCGATCACCGCGAACACGTGCAAAAGATCGAGGCTTCGATGAATCGGATCGGACGTTTATTAAATCCATCTTTTTTATATTGCGCAGGATGAATCATTATAAATATATCGAGGAGTTGCTCTCTGTGTACTGGGATAAAATTAAACGAGTGCGTTTTTTTTTCGCCACGTGTAATTATACATCAGTTATATTCGCTGCTGTGTGTTGTGTTGGGCAAATGTGTTTTCGGAAAACAGGTCCCAAATAACATCTCAATGAAGAGCCGCGTGTATTGCGTAAGGCGACTACCTACCTTATTCTTGAGATAGATAATCATAATTCGTATGTCTGCGTGTGCTTGGAAATTACAGGCTTCTTCGACGAGGTAGCCGAAGAAAAAGATTTGCGCACGTTTCGTCTCAGTGTGTGTGTGTGTATTGTGTAAGCTACTACTGCTATTCTCCTCTTAATAAACGCGGAAAATAAAAATAGAAAAGATATTCCAAACTGAATTAATAAAAACCAGAGGGAATCATGATTTCACGCCATTTCTCACATTAACGTCTCGTATCAACATCAATATATACGCCCATATCGACAAAGTATTATTATCGCGTCAACTCCAAGACATATCCTCTCCTAATAAATGCGAATCTAGCCCACATACACACACACACACACAAACCGCGAAATTCGTTCCGACAACCTCCTTTTTTCCTCTCTGCACACAATTCACATCAGGACCAATTTTACTTTCGTTCACTCGACGATAAGCGCCCGGGGGACAAAAGTTCCCAGCCCGAGAGACAAGGATAGCCACACACACACACACACAAACACGCGTCGCGAACTTGAAGTGTCATGTCGAGAAATTGCGCCGACGAGTGAGAGCAAGAGAGAGAGAGAGAGAGAAAAAAGCCGGTGACTCAACGGGCCGGGATGAACTCGAGAAATAAATCTCCATAAATTATGTAAGAAATAATTTCGTACCTGCGCGCGCTCGGCTTCTTTTTGAAACGCGATCAAGGGGAGAGAGCTCTCCGATTATGTTTGGGAGGAACTATTGTTCTGACAGATTAAAGATTATTTTCGCCTGAGCTGCATAATGCGAGCTGATGAGCGGGTTATCGGCGTTGGGATCCAAGTTTTTTAAGTGGGGCTTAATTGGCCGATTCGACGTGTCGTGCTTCTCTTTCTGCGCAGTAGTACATGTATATACTTTAATGAAGACGAGAAATTTTACATGTGATGGGCATACGCAAAAGTCTTGACACGCGTCGTTATATTGCTATATACAAAAAAAAAATAATTACATCATAGTGTTGCTAAAGGTGGGGGATTCGAATATATATGTGCTTCGGAGAAAGAACCGAAAAGTCATAGATCACGAAATTGATAGTGTGCAGCTTTTTATCTCGAAGAAAGATTAGCCGGACTATTTCTCCATTTTGAACACGATGACTGAAATTCAGGTGTATCTTATCGCTGAAGAAATCAATCTTCAAAACGTCGTTTAGGCCAAACTGCTGTCCTTTATACTATATATATAGCATAACGTTTATATCCCAGCATATGTATACACCTATATACGCGCGAACGTTTCACATCTAAACTTCGTTCAGTAGAAAAGCATAGCTTATCGCCTATTTTACTACAACTATTTTTAGCATCGCTGTCGTACATATTTTCAAGATCGAGCGTCGAACAATAACAAAAAACGAGAAATCATAACCCATAGAGAAAAATCCCGAGAGCATGCAAATTCTATCCAGAAGACCTCGTAAGGTCGCACGTCTAAGTCTCGAATAAAACTGGACGACAAAATTCAAGGCAGCGTCAAAAAAAGGACGCTCATATGTGGTCCGTCGAAATAAGGCCGCGGAGATAAATCCAAATTCGTCGTAATCTTCCGTCCGGTTTATATTACGCGCTTTGACTTGCAATTAGTATATATACCTACACCACGACTGTTTCGAGTGGTGCATCTCCGCGCATCGATATTTCCTGTTCTGGTTAATAGAAGAGCGTGAATTAGTGACTGCTCTGTGATGATGAAAGAAAAAAGAGGACGCGTGGAAAAGTTTGTAAACCGAGGACGAAAATTGTTGGCTTGCAAAAACAAAATTGCATTGTTGTGTTTATATAGCTTGAATTGCGAAATTCCGAAACGATGAAAAATATCTATGGTACTATGAGAATGTAAACATCATTGACGTATAGAAGAAAATATTCTTTATCGAAGTATATACGTGTTCCCAAGTCCAAACATCGTAGCGCAAAAATTTCAAACGGCTTATTGAAATCAAAGCGGAATGCAATTTTATCAGGAGGATGCTGATGCTGTTGACGTGTTCCACAATTCTGGAACGTCGTAGAAAAAAAACATTCGCGAAAAGCTTATTGTCGCAGCTGCTTCGTTATTTATACAATTATCAATTTCAAGCTCGCACAAAAAAAGAGACCAAAATATACAGCCGAAGCAGATTAAAAAAAAAATAACCGGCTTAACGAGGAAACCAGCGTTTAAACATCCATTTATAATCGAACAGCAATTTCAATCATCATCCTCTTACAGGTCCTATCCGCTTATATTTCGCAATCTCGCTATTACCATCGATTCCCTCAGCGCATCTCCGCCGCATTTTCTTCAACGTAACAAAAGATCCGATGACTGCGCGCCAATTTTTTTTTCTCTCCACCTCGCGGTGCGAATTACGACGCCGCGTCGGAAGAGAATACACACAATAAGCTGGATTACGTGATATGTCGCGTATATTTTGCACCTGTGTAAGCGCTTCCTTAGAGATGCTCTTGACGAATAGGCCATTAGAATGTTAAAATCGACGATAAATTTCAGTAGCAAAAATACGTATATAGATTCGGTGCGTAGATGAAACGTATATATATATAATACTGATGTTTGAGGATTTAATCTATGGTATATCAATGATGAATTATTATCATTACAAGCGTACCACAGTTTTTCAAACCGAAGAGAAATTATCTAACATTTCCAACGATCATTATATTCTGATATTGAGTCAGGAGTTAATAATTGCTGAGACTCGCGCTTTTTCCTATATTTAACAGCCTGATGTTAATGTCACCATCTGATGACTTTGTTCCTCTTGTTTACGGTCCCTTGTATATTCTCACGTGATGACTCTTTTGAATATTTTTAAATCTTCTCGTACATAAACAGCCAAGATTTTTTCCTCCGTTTCAAGATTTACGCACGATACATTGTTGCGCATGATTCAGTGCTAGTCATAACTTGGCAGCCAATCCGAGAATTCAAATCGCGCAGCCATCCACTGCATACTGATAAATCTCTGAGCGATAACTCAAACGCATAAACGGATCATCATCTCGATCGAATCTCGTCAAGAGCGAAAGTTTGCGTATATAGTATAGCTATAGGACGACATTATAGGTAGTAACATCCCGCGACTGATGCGATGATGGCGATATAAGAACGGCCGGCCATGAGCGCGACACGGCTGCGTGTATTGACCGACTTTCAATCATTGCCGGCACTCCTAGAATAATCGGCAATTCTTCTCAATTCGCGGCGATGCCAGCAAACGCTATATATTTACTATACTCTCTGCGGTAATTAAATGCCTCTTAATTGGGACGGCTCTAACGGCCACTCGCTCTAGGCTACTGGAAAGGGCAGCGGCTTGTTTTCTCTGCTTGTAGTATAGTATATAGCCTTTTCCAACTTCTCTATGTGTATATATGCTATAGCGAAACGATGAGAGAGAGAGAGAGAAAAAAGTTTGCATTCGCCTATATATACACCGTGTGCTCTCGTTTTAGACACCGACGTGAGAGAGAGAGAGAGAGAGAGAGAGAGAGAGAGAGAGAGAGAGACTTATCCGTTTTGTTATGACGTTTCACGATCTCAAGATATATTGCTTAAAAACTTGGACGACATCCTATATTGCAAATCCGCCGAGGTCTCAATAAATCGACTTTAAGAGACCGTTATAATTTCACTTATAAAAAGACAGCCGTTTATAAGACGTACATTGTAGCTTGTTCGCGTAGCAGCAGCACCTGTGGATCAAAACCCGCCGGCCGGCAATGATGGAACGTGTCTGCTTTTGATATACACAGCGCGACTCTCTTTCAGATCTCTGTACAAACAAAATCGGGCGTGTCCTCGATCTTCGCGCTTCTCTTTTTTTCTCTCTTCACGGGCACAATGAGCGAGCGAGATATTTTAATTGCCCAAACGTTACATTGTGAATTCACGACGACAGGCGTGCCGGGATAAAACGCGTATATTATAGGTATATATAATTTTGAATAAGTGAAGTATTACTGTATATACCGACGCGTCTTTTGTTGTTCTCTTATCAGTCGGACGAGTGACGCACTAGTCGCCGACTCATTCGAATTACTCTTGATGGGTGGCGTTGTAATTTATACGATAGATGCCTTCGTTTTTTGTCTATATAAATATATATAGGGTGTGTGCCGTAAGTGAGTTTGCAAGATTTTTTTCAAAAGAATCAGAAAGCAACAATAATATATAATAAAATTCAGGAATAACAAACTCAATCCGCGCATCAAGTCAATACCAATTAGTCACGATGAAAAATCCGCAACGCGCTCGCGTCATTAGAAAAATTCTCGCAGCGCCAGCAGCGAATCTGCCGAACGTGACCGATTCCAAATCCTGACGAGCCGTGATGTGGGAGACGCGTATATACGTTCGCGCAATAAAACTCATCGCATATTTATACTCGCGGCGCAAAAAGAAGAAGAAAAAAAAGATCGTTCGGCTACTTTGTATTCAGATGATTCGTTAGATTCCCACGGAAGCCCGCCCGATATGCATATACATATATATACACACAAAGACAGAAATTATTTTATTGTCATCTCGGCGTTATTGCCGAGCGCGTTTTGAAACTCGCGCATTTTCAGGGTCGACGAACGCTCCCGACAAGTCCGGTGTTGCGCATTACCGGTTTGTTTCACATGCATCAGATATGATAATAGTATATCCCGTATTATTATTAGGATAAAGGCCGCAGTGGCATATGAACGAGTTATGGATTTTTTTGTTTTCATTGCCGTTTGTTGCCCCGGCGCTGCTTATATATATGTAAATAAAATGCGCTGCACTCTCGATTGTTTCTTAAGCCTCTTATATATTTTGTAATGAATTTATGTATTCTTTCTTTGCGGCTTGTTTTTCGGTGATTTCGGACAGTCTTTCTCATGAGATCTTGTTTGTCAGTGAAAATATATATGTACGACATAAGGAATGATATCTCTGAGAAAAGAATGACGATAAAAGAAGACACCTATTAAAAATCCATCTTTGCAATACCGTAATATTTCATAAAATATTTTCGATAAAAAAAGAGGATCTCTTGAAGAACATTTTCTGACACCAAAAACTGCAACTCAACGATGATGAAAAGTCATCCAGACTGATTTCAAAACGGAGATACGCTCTCGCGTGGGCTGTACAAAGCACTGAAACGCAAGAAGCGTGCGAACCCACAGTGAAAACTCGATAAATTATTCACGCGTAACGTGCCTATACATTATAGTCTCGTGTCGTATACAAAGCGATTGCAAAGGAAGCCATTACACGCGCAATTTCGCATCAAAGCAAAAAAAATGTTGTTCCTCAAACTGAAACTATTTCCGTGTTAAAAATGCAAGTGTAGTATTTTGCTGGTGCAAAAACAACAAGGGGACTCTCGAGTATAGAGTGTGGTTAATTTGTTTTTTTTTCGGAGCACATATCTTTGCCGTATGTCAATAATTAATAGTTTTAAAATGAACAAACATCAAGTTTAGTGATAAAGTAACTGAACTGAAACTAACTAAAAAATATTACTTCTTTTTCTTAAAATTAAAAATATCTAAATCCGCTATTTATCGCTCGCTGCAAGGGGAATGCAGGTGGTACCGAAAAGCAAAATTAACATCAATTTGATGCACAGACTACTGCACAAACAGCATGATACACAAAAACTGATAATTTTTTTTACATCTATAGACCATTTCAAACGTCGAAGATCTCGATGAACTCGCCGATGAAATGATGCGGTTCGATTACTATACCTTCGGCTCGGTATTCCATATTTTTTCTGTTATAATTATATAGAAGATTATAAAGACTTGCGAGTTATCGTACACAAACTTTGCGTCTGTAAATATGTACATTTTCCTTCTATCGGACTTTCCTTCATTCATGTGTCTGATTATTCACCTCTTATTGCATGATTTAATGACAGTTGCTGCAAGATCCATGTGGCTTATATTATACTTATTAGATGCTATAATTAACAACGTTTTTATTAGAAATTACTTACGTAAATGAATCATTACTGAAATATCTTACTTTAAATCGAATTATTTGTAGAAATTGTACTTAAATACTTTTGCGTGTAATATTATCTACAACTGGTGCTCGAAACGTTAGAAAAGAAACCTTCTTTGCATCACTGTGTCCGCAGCACAGACTGAACGCAACGAACGCAAGAAGTCGATGTGGAGGGGAGAGACGAAAAATACTCTGTAATAACTATTGCATACATTTTTCGATTATGTATGCAAATAACCCAAAGTTGCAGTAAGAACAGTGCGCATGAGTGACGTGCACGGCATTTCCCTTAAATGCCCGTTTAATTATTAATAACCGAACGATATTCGCGAATAAAGCAAACATTCAGTTCTTCAACCTCAGCGGTGTTCGCAATATCGAGGAGCACGCGCAAAAATAATGGATATTTTTCAGAGTTCTTATTACATACGCTGCAACAGATATTTAAGTTTTTGTGGACACTGGCCGTATCAAAGTCTTAAAAGTCGAATTCGTAATTTTACTCTGCTGATGTTTTTGATGAGTACTATTTTAGTACCTCAAGTAAATTACACTTACTTTCTCAACTATATATGTATATTGGATTACACAGTATATTTACGTGAGTTAAATGTTAAAAAATCTTTTGTAGTCAATAAAATTGTGGCAGCTGCGACACAATATGCATATTTTCGTTGCTGCGCTACCGTCGATACTTTACTACTCTGCTTTTGCATTTAAAAATTTGTTCAGTATATTACGAATGAAAGAGGTATAATTTATATTTGCTGTGATGAAATTTAAGTTTATACTAGCCGATATTGATTTAAGTTTATATTTACCGTAGATTAAAAAGGTATTGGAGAAGATCAAATCTGATTTTCAACACTATAAAAACGATGATCTTAAAATTCTTCACGATTATTCGAACCAAGCATATAAAATAAATACTTTTTATACAGGTAATGAAGTCAGATTGAATAGGTCTCATAAAAATCACTTAATTGATAACATGGTTTTATGACACAATATTTTTATCTTATTCTGTAGTGTACATGTTTATGGCAGTCGGTGGGTACAGTATGTTACCCTTGACTTTGCATGTAATGGATATTGTATTGCCTAAAAATGACTCACGCTTACCAAGCAAACCAAGACTGATAAATTATAATGTTGAAGCATTTGACGAAAATATTTTGTTTATCATAATTCATGGAGTAATCGTCGATATAACAGCAATAGTTTTCATAATAGGTTTTGAAACACTGTGTTTTAGTTTTTCGTATCATGTGTGCGCTCTGTTTGTTATAGTCACGTATGTTAGTTGTATACTCAATTTTTCAATTTTGCGTTTATGTTCAAATTGGTTAATAATTTTTTTTTTAATTTAGAAATAAAATACGAAATTCCATTAACGAAAGGATTACAACCAAAGACTCTGAAATAAATCACGATATCTTTTATCGCAATTTTGTTCAAATAGTTATCTTGCACAAAGATGCGTTAGAGTTAAGTAGAGAAAAAAAAGGTTTATGTTTAAACTCATTAGAAATATAATGCTAACTAATGATATTTTTGTATTATCATATAGATTTGTAGACGCGGTAGAAACTGCGTTGTCTACTCTCAACTTATTCGCGATTGGATTTTCAATGATGCCCCTTACTATTACTGGATTTGAAGTAAAATTTACATGTTATATATACACATTTTATAAGTATCAAAGGTTGAGGGATTTTTTAAACTATCATTTCTTTTTTCAGTTTATTTTGAGCAAAGGCAATGTCGGTGAGATGGCTCGATGGTCACTTTTCGCATTCGGAGAAATTGTTCATCTTTTTTATTACAATTGGCCTGGTCAAAAGATAAGAGACCATAGTTTGTGCGTTTATCAGTCATGGTGAGCATTCATAAACTATATATAATTGTGCATTATTAATTTGATTTTAAGTGTCGATATATATAATTATAATTTAATTTAATACATTGTTTACCTCTTTAGTTATGATATCGAATGGTACAAAGAAGAAATCCCTGACAAATGCAAAAAGTTATTAAATCTCATGATACTCAGAGGTCAAAAACCATGTTCATTAACAGCTGGGAAGGTGTATATTCTTGGCTTGGAAAATTTTGCGGCGGTAATGAAAAATTTTAATGGCTTTGTTTTTGTCAATGTTTTATATCTATTTACAGGATTCGTAGATGCTTTGTTACTCATGTTCATTTGCTTTTAGGTAATGAAAGTATCCATGTCCTACTTCACAGTTTTATCATCGGTAATGTAATTTTAATTTCTTATTTTATGGTTGTCACCTGTAAAAATTCGGGTATGAAATTTAAATACTAAAATACAGTTTTTACCTATATATTTTAATAAATAAACAATTGCAATTGATTTATTAAAGGTTAAATGGTGTTACATTAAAACATAAGGTCGATTAGAAACGCATACTTTTTTAAAGATACTTGCAATGATTATGGTTGAAAAACGCAGTAAATATTACTTATCGTTTTTGTTGGTATACGATGCAAAGTAATTGCTATAATTTTTTTAAGTCATTGAAATCGCCTGAAAGAAAGAAAAAAATTAAAAATATGTTAAACTGATTGTGATCCGATAATATTAAAAATAGTTTCATTAGTCAAATAAAAATCTTAATGAGCTTTATATTTAATATGCTATACATACAGCTTTGATTTTCAAAATAGTTCACGTAATGAAAATATTTTGATGATTATCAACTGACAAGCTTATTATCATCTGACGTTCTTCAGTAGGGTGATCAGCTTGGATGTTTAATTTTAATACATATCTTTCATTTTTAACTTTTCACTGTAACTTCATGTATGACTTCCTACTCTGTCTACTGAGATCCGTATCCGCTGGAAGTCAAAGAACGACAGAGTCTACAATTGAAATCTAAGCCCTCTCTAGGAAAGAGGGGATAAAAAATACACAGTTTACAATCGTTCTTATTTTGTATGATCAAGTATGCAAATAATCTAGAGTTTCTTCCATTCTGAGGGTATGTTTGATTGACGGGTAGAACATTTTCCATTTTAAGCTAACTGAATTATTGATAACGGCAGGTAGTGTGTAGGGAGGAAGAAAAAAAGTCTAAAAGTTGGCAGTTTCAGTACGGGATCAGACATCAGCGTATGCAAATGTAAATCATGGATATTCTAAAGAGTTCTTACTACATACGGTGTAACAAGTATTTAAGCTTTTATGGGCATTGGCCTTACCAGAGTGTCAAAGTTAAAATTCGCAATCAAATTTTAATAATGCTGCTTATAATGTCCATATATTTGCCACAAGTAAACTTAATATTACTAATTCATTGTTTTTAAATACGTAAATTTTGACAATTTATATTTATAGTTTATTAAAATGATTGAGATACGTCACTACTTTCACTACTTTATATTAAGCTTACCGTCACTGCTATATTATACACAATTTTTAGCGAAAAATGTGTTTGCCTTCATTGGACGAAAAGAGGTTTATTTTTATACTCCACGATAAATTGTGAATAATTCAGTTTTAACTTCACGCGCTGTTTTATTATAGATTAAAAATGTTTTGGATAAAATTCAAAAAGATTTTCAAATATACGAAGGTGAAGATTTAGCAGTGCTCCATGAATATTCTAAAAAAGCTCAAAGGTTCAACAAGTTTTATACAGGTTTTAACATTTAATTTTCTATGCACCCCTTTTTTACTTTCTTAATTTATTAATATATATCTAAATTTTTTTAGTTTACATGTTTATGGTAGTTAGTGCATACAGTATGCTACCTCTTACTCTCTACATGATGGATACTTTTGTACCTTTAAACTACTCTCGATTGCCATACAAACCAAGGCTTATCAAATATTGCATCAGTACTTTTGATAATAATATGTTATTTATCATCATTCATGGGGGTATTGTTGATATGATGGCAATTGTATTTGTAATAGGTTTTGATACTCTATTCTTAAGTTTCGCGTATCATATATGCGCACTTTTTGTAATTGTGACGTGAGTGAACAACAGCAGTATATTAAATGGCAGATAATTTGTAAACTATATTCAAATAGTAAATTTACTATTATTTTTGAAGCCACAAGATTCGAGATGCAGTTAATATAGAAGTCGATAGTAAAAATAATACGTTAAGCGAATCTTCAAATTTAAGAGATGTTTACTATCGCAATTTCGTAAAAACTATTACTTTGCATAAATATGTGTTAACGTTAGTAAATCCATTTATACATTCAATTTTTGATATATTATTTATAAATTATCTGAATTCCATAGATTCATAGAAACAATCGAAACGGCATTTTCACCTCTCAATGTGATCTCTATTGCATTAGCGATGGTACCTTTGACTATTACAGGATTCGAAGTAAAGCTTTAATAATATAAAATATTAAATTAAAAAAAATTTTAATAACGTTAAAAATATTTATAGGTTGTGATGAATAAAGGAAATCCTGGGGAAATGATGCGATACTCGATGTACGCAATCGCTGAAATGATTCATCTTTTTTACTATAACTGGCCTGGTCAAAAAATTAGAGATCACAGTATGCTTATTTACAAGGCGTGGTAATTTATAATAGTAGTACGCCATTACACTAACTGTATTGAATTTTTATATTTTTTTAATTATGTTTTTTAGCTATGCCACCAATTGGTACAATGAGAATTTTTCTGTGAGAAGTAAAAAACTAATGAATCTCATGATGATGAGAAGTCAGAAACCATCCTATTTGACTGCGGGTAAAATTTACGTTCTTGGCTTGGAAAACTTTGCTGCGGTAATGGAGGTTCCTTAAAACATTGGTAACATACAACATATTTATAGTTTTCTCACGTAATTGTTAATTTTTTGTAGGTAATGCGAATGTCGATGTCTTACTTTACTGTATTGTCATCGGTTACGTAGGTTCAAATAAAAGCGTTGCGTACATTTTTTAAACCATCGGAATAATTTAGTGTAGTTCACAAAAAGCCCGAAAGTCTGCATGTTTTCTACTTAAAATAATAAATAATTGTTGGTATAAATCATTCGTTAATTTTGGCAATTTTTATACTTAGATAACGAATGATTTGGCCTCCGTGAATAAAGAAACATTTATTATTTTGATACAACAATAGAAACGCGGTATTGTACGTGTACTTTCTGTCATATGCACCACGTCAGCTGAAGATGATTCAGAAGATTCCCCCCCCCCATCCTATTACTGTAATTCTATAAACGTATCACGGAAATATACTTTTTTTCTTTCTTTGCTTACGCACGATCAAAAGGCTATTACGTAAACACATAAAAATAAACAGAACACCGACACCCTAAGAGCAGAGAGCATAGATCGCGGATATACATTAAGTACACTGCACTTTTCTCATACCGAGAGAAAAAAAACTTCTCGAAATAAACGTATAATTTACGGTGGTATACAGCATAGCCCTAAGCACGCGATCTACACCGGTTATCGAGGGGCGGAGGTGTGCGAGCTATATATACGCAAATACATTGTATGCAGCCTGAAGCGGTATATGCACCGGATATACATTGTTGTTTGATCAACTATGTAAATTGTTCGTATGTTTTCTTAGTTTCTTTTGCGTTTATTTTCTGCATCGATGATAGACGTGCAGGCGTTTATTTTTCTTCTTTCATCTATGCAGAGGGTGCATTTTTTATTAGGTTCTATTAGCTGCAGAAGAAACAACAAAGCAAGTATATTTTGATTTAAGTGGCCAGATAGAAAGCAAGCTGGTGTACGTAAGATAATGGAATCAAATCTTTTGTAAGAACGATTTGCTATTTCTATACAGACCTACGTGTACCTACGGTAACGTATGTCAAAATAAAAAAATCTTGTTCCGTTCTTTATATATTACCAATAAATAAGCTATTATACTAATCGATCGTTTACAATTTTCGAACGTTTTAGAAAACTTCCAGAATGGACGAACACTTAACAGCATCATAACTCATCACGAAGTCATATTCCACGAAATTAGTTAGACACCCATTCGTCACCCGCTAAATTGCATTGTGAGAAAAAGCATCATAATGACCCGGCATTATCTCATTATTGTTATATCATTGGGTTATTTGTCTATGAGATTTTAAAAACGTCAATTACTTCGATGACATAGGCTCATTTGCACTACAATGTCCCGAGAAAAATTCATTGCGCCGAGCTCATGGAAAAGCAGTACAGCTATATATACTTATATAGTAATTGCTTCCGAGTTATGATCAATTATCTGCAGCTTCGAGCTCGTATTTTGCAAGAAGACGCCGTTCGTTTATGCAAAGTTTCTATTTGTCAATTGTCGTAAAATGAAACGTGTTATAGCCGTCCAGCAATTTACTAATTGTAAGTAGATGTCTTTTTCTTCGCATCGGATTGTCGGTCTGCAATAATCGTTTTAAAATTACATAGGCATGGCTGCAGATCACTAAAAATTGTGAATGTTTCCGAATCGTGCAAACCATCTTACACAACCACATTTTATTATGGAAACGCTAAAATCCAAATTAACATCGACGGCTACAACCATTACTTAACGGCGCAGCACGAAACGAAGTTTAGCCTAAATACATGCTCGAAAACAATGCGCGGATTCGACGCTTAACTGACGTAGCTGAGAAACCGTAAAAAGCAGAAACGGGAGTAGTTTCCGTGTCGTTAAAATTTTCCATTGTGTTTCTTTTTCTTCTCTTCATGCTGCGATGCGCTACACGCCACCAGAAATTTTCCAGACACCTTTGCGTTGCACACGATAAAAACCGAAGAAGCGACAAGGTCCTTTGTTTCATCTATATCTCTTGGTTATGTATATATGTATCTCGCGAGCGCGCAAAAATTATCCTGCGGCAGACGTTCGAGACTCTACAATTAGAATAGACGAGGAGTATAGATCGTCTCGCGATTGTTCCTAGTGCCAGAGGCTGTTACATAGTCGGGAAAAATTGAGAGCTTGAGACTCTTGGGGAGAACCAATCTGGTGTTGTGTAGTTTGTAACTTCCGCGAAGGAGACGATCTAATTTTTCCGATAGCTGCGAATTGCTTGTAGGTATATAAGCCACTCAATTGCTTAGAGGAAAAATTCGTCGGTATCTTGATTTGATGCATCAGTGTGATGTTTTCATTAGAAACGGCTGAGTCTGGGAAAATCGTTTGAAAAGCATTTTTAACAAGCCTCTGCAGAAGTTTGGAAGCATTTGCTACTTAATTATTACCTGTCATTCTGGATGATATCGAATTTTCAGAATTCTCTCACCTTATGTAAGATCATTCATTTTGTAATGCGATGCAAAGAAAGACTGATGATAAATTGTGACATCGCACATTTGTTATTGATGGAAGCACGACCAATTGATGCGATGGTTATCTGAAGTATAATTGATTTTCAGAATATCCAAAGAACTGGTTTGAAATTAGACTACAAAATGTGTAATTGTGAGACTTTTGTCTTTAACGATAAGAGATTCAAATACATATCGTAGCTTAAAATAAACTCAGACATACGATTAAAAATCATCTAAACAATAGAAAAACAATAATAGTACAATCTCGTACTAATGGTTCGAAAAACACCCTGTAAACTTCGCTAACGTAATGCAAACTTCCGAGGTGACTCCGAGGAAAACAATGAAATTAATCCGTGCCTCATTACCAATTTACCTCATCGTTGACGTAAACGCGATTGTCAATCATTGAACGTAATCGACGTTTATTTGCTTACTCGATCACATGCATACTTACGATATACACGGAATTCGAGTATAATATAGAGAGATAGAACTATCATACGTTCCACGACTCGATTCGAAAACACGCGAAAATTCCAAAGTAGATGCGCAAGTCGAACCTTATCGTATCATTGTATTTTTGTGTGTAAATGTTATTCGTTTTAATGCAGTGATGTAACACAATGTTTTGTCTCGTTCAAGCGTAAGATGAAAAAAGAAAGACTCACGTGAATTTCTTCGATTCGACTGCTGCTGTGACGAAGAGGTCTGGTGATTCGGCTGAGCATTTTCAGGATTGCTCTCTGGCTGGTGATCGGTGTTCTCTTCCTGATGCACGGGATAATCCTCCGGAAAAACCGTGGATACGTTCATGCTATTGTGCAAGTTCAATGTCTACGAAAGAAGAAAGCAGTTGACGAATCAATATCGCACACAACAATTTTGACGCGATATACACTATTTCGTATTATGTATTGAGTGATTGTTAAAAAGCACAAAGTTACACAATTCGGCAATTCGAATTTTCCCACGCTTTTCACACTGATGTTAATTGTGAACGTAAATCATTACGTGAACGGCTTTGCAAATCGTTTCTCAGTACACAACACATCAAGCACTAACTTACAAAAATGGTGAGTCTAAAATCACTATAGGTTATGCCACAAAGAAATCACAAAAAATTATGACGTGCTCATTAATTTCAGAGTGAATGGTGTGTTCAGATTACTTGACTGTCAGCTGCTTAACAAAGGAAGGTGTTCATATATATATATATTGCAAATATCACGTTCAAGTGCGCGCTACTGGCAAATGCAATAATACACACGTGTATATTTAGTACTAAAAAACTGGAGCAGCTATAATATGCGAGTGGTTTAATCGAACCCCGATTATTATTGTCACTCATATAGAGAGAGCGCATAAATGATAAATGTAGTATAGACGAAGCGTCGACGAGAAAGCTGGAGATAAAAATAAACAAGCGCGTGCACGTGAATGCAGCTTTTAAAAGAGTTGATCACGCTATTATTAATTGGTATATTTTTCAGACGACACATCGGATACGTCCAATTACATACTGTTATCAAGTCCCACAATCTTATATTACATCAAGCGCAAACACACAGAGAGCACAAATCACAAAAAAACTCATCACCTCAACCAGCACAAAAGCTTGCACCTCTCGACGATCTGGCCGCTGCAGCAATAACTGACCTTGGAATCGGCATCAACAACCATAGGTCGTCTACTTCTCTTATGTTTACCCTTCCAGACACGCCGTTTCTGATGCTGTTGCTGATGACGATCAGCGAAAGCTCGGCAAAAGTCAACCCAGAGCTCGGCTCTAGTGGCCGGACTGGCTACTCCTCCTACACTGGCCATCATCAGTATTATAGGGCTTGGATTCGTCAGCCGAATCCAGAGCGGAAGTTCGCCGCGCAGCTCTTCGGCGCGGACATGGCCTTCTATATAGACCCCTTGTCTACTGCTGCTGTGGTATTATAGCGGGTGGAAAAAGCGGGACCTTGACATAGGTGCGCGATGTATATACACACCTCTACTGGATGCTAATGCAGCCGCGAAACTCTCTGCACTTTTATATAGCTCGACTTTCTCTTTAGCTGCTGTGGTATTTTATGTACATCGAGTTCGTGATGCATCGGCTTTTTATGGATCGACTCGTCGTCCCTTTTTACGGTTTGACTGCTCGGAACGCGTCTACTGTGTATATACTCGACTTTTTAAGGTCTTTGATTTTTCGCTTGACTATGCAGTTTAGCGTATTTTTTTTCAAAAGTCAAAAAGTTGTGTATAACTCGGTTCCCCTCTACATCGTCGGCCGATCGCTGCATCCCATATCGCACTCTATTCGGGGGCGGTCTTATTATATAAAAGCCGGACTACCGCTGCGGTTCGCGTGTCGAGCAGATAAGCTCCTCGCGAATGATTAGCATATTGCACGCTCTCGTGCTCTTGCCGATACGTCACACTCTTCTCTTTCTCTCTTCAACTATATAGTTCGAGGAGTTTCGTGCGCTTGCGATCGATGCGCACCGACTCCTGATGTGTTCAATGGGGCTTTTGTCGGTTAGTCCTTTCAATGCAGCGACTGCCCGAATTTCGGCGAAGTCGTTGGTGTGTGTCTATAATAGTGAAATTTTCATAGGCGAGAAACCCTTTATCAAAGTTGAGCTTTATCGTCTTATACGCGAAGCTGCGACGTCGAGTTATCAATTTTACCCAATACTTAGATATAGTCATATGGAATCCGATTGACCTCCTATACATCCATTAGAGTAATAATGACGTATACTTTTTGGTCCGCCGGTTAAATAATTGTATTACTATGGAAATTAGATTGCAGATGCACTCGCGAGTTTTTAGGAAGGCCGTGTGCGAGATAACGTAGGCGGCAGAAATCGTAGAATTTAAAATATTTAGTTGAGAGATACTTGATTTTCTGAGATTTTTCGTTTACGTTAAAATTATGCTGTTTTATACGATATGATGACCTTGACTCTCTGCTGCGTGATATAGGTAATGTATAACGGAATGAGATTCGTATAAATAAATAAGGAATAATGATCGATGTCATAATAATCGTTTGTATATGATTTTTAGATTCACTGCTTGCATACACTAGCTCCGAGGAAGTGATTTTCATGATAATAATAATTACGAAGAGGAAGGAAGCTGTTATATATCTTTGTCTACTGGATGCACTGTCTCTTTTTCATTGAGGGTACGTTAATAGCACGTGCACTGTATACTTAAAAATAAACAACTAATACAAAGCACCTAAATATATTAAACAAGACAATAATAATCCACGCACTTGGAGCATCTTCCTTCGTCGAAATCTCATTTCCCTCTTCATAAATATACGACCGATGTATACTGCACTCTACGAAAATTCCTGCACTACTTAACTCCAAACCTCGTGCACACGATCGGCATTGACATTCCGTCATAGACTAAAGAAAAACTCGTTCACGTTTTGTCATCGACGTAACGAGTGCGCAGATCGAAAGAACCGCAGTCACGCCATTAGAATACTGAATATGCCAACCCCGTATGATCCATTACTGGTTCCACAACGGTGTCTTTGCTGTACTATAATCTCGCGACGACTGTCAAACGGCTACTAAGTATATACTTATTCCGCGACTGTGGATGGATCGATGTGTGCATGTCGCTTTGTGTGCTTTAGTTGAGTATCTGCATGTGGCGACGATTCTGAGATTGTTTGTCATGGATCGAAGTTGCTGCACGTGAATACTGTGTGGTAAACAGATCGAACTGTGATGGCTTTCTTATTATATATCTCGAGACGGTATACGTGCTTTGATTTTCAAGAGCTTTTTGGTTGATTGAACTGGTATATAGTTGCGGGGTATTGAATTTTTAAATCTTTTTTTTTTTCATATTCTGTATGTGCAGATTGATTGATTAGTTGGAGTGCTGGGAAATATACGCGATGTAAAAAAATTGACTACGATCTATGCATAAACTGATAATTTCTTTTCTCCAAATGAAATATTAATACATCCGACTGATGCATTAATGAACCGATCCATAGTTTTGTCCTGAACGTCACTATTATTATGCACAAGTTCAAGGCAATTAAAACGTCACATCCTTATCATATGGCGTAACGCTATATATATTACGCGTTCAGATGACCGATATCAACATTCCTATCAGTGTACCTTATCCTTTCTATATAGCTAGAACCGACTACTGATTCTAGATTAATGTCTCTTTCGCGTTTGATGATGCGCGCCTCGCACGTGCAACCTTCGGCTTTATCAATGGAACGTCGCGAAAAACGAATAGTTGCATGCCGTGCGAGAAGCATCTTTTATCTGCTGGTGGGCATTTCTGGGCTATAGCTTATTTCGGCAGGGGTTTCTTCAATTGAGGCTGAAAAAATGTGGTTTTGGAGGGTGGCTGCTAGATAAGCAGTGGATTTGAGTTGAAATATATAAATTCGTTGCATAATATTTTGGCGTGTTTATTGTCTAAGTTGACTTTTCTGCTACAGAAGCATATTACTGTATAGAGTTGTAATGCCACTCTTAAATTTTTATCAAATCATAAATTTTGATAAATATTTTATGTTTGTAATGAAGTTTATACATGCGTATCGCGATGATAAAAATTATCATCACAGATATACTGCATGCGCGACAAATTTTTCTTGGTTTTTATTATATACTGATTTTATCTTGACACACTTTTCGTGTGATACACATGCCGTAACACACACACACACACATATACACGTTTCCTCAAATCAACCATTTATTTCTATCCAAACAATCACTGTAAGTAGCTCACATATAAATTCATAAATCTGTTTTCAGTTAAAATAAAAAATTCAAATCCCTCAACATATATAAGCATCTGCGTAATCTCGCTCTCTACTCGCCCCTTCAAATTCTCACTCGAGGACGTCAAACTGCCCAGACTCCAAACGATCTCGAGAACGTGTCTATATACCTCCCAGTCCTTCTCCAATCACCTTATGTATATATATTACCAATCCGTCAAAAAAGACTGGAAGCTTCGAGTGCTTCCTCGTCACTGCAAACCACCCGCAGTGCCATGTGTCTAATCAATCCAAGACGGACTTCAACAATAAGAACGAGTCAGTGTTCAGTCTGATAAAAGACAGAGACGGCGGCAGTGAGATAAGGACGACGGACTGCTAGTGTATACTATATTCGTGTCGAGGTCAGCGGCTGCTAATCCTCTCACGGCGATAAATCAAAAATGGACTGTAAGGGTGACCCGTATGTCTGTGGCGGGTTTTAAATGCACTCGCGAGCTGGACCTTACATTTTCGCGTTCGCGAGGTATTCGGAGAATTGGCCATTGAGAGAACTTTAACTCGACAAGGTGTCTGGTATAGTGTATGTATATATATACATATGCGGGCGAGTGAAATTTCGAGTATTTCGAATGCGGAGGATCGAGAGAGATAAAACTCTGTTTCGTGGAATTACTTTATTTTTGCGATTACATTCAATTTGATTTATCGTCATTAAACATTGAGAGTTATGTATATTATGTATATCTGAAAAATAATATATGTTTCCGTTTGATGTGCAGTAAGTAAAATATTCATTAAGAAATATAGGAGCAGAACTAGGACGAAGAGCCGATAACTTCTCGTGCACTCAAGCAAATTAAGCCTCCAATCAACTCTAGCCCCTGAATACAACGCAACCTGCCAGTTAGATATGCGTGTCTTGCAGTCAACTACACAGGCGTATCACGACTCGAGGCTCTTTGCATGCGAACTCATATATATCAGAGGCATAACGTTTAATTAACCATGTTTTTTTTTTCAACGCCGAGTGTTCGTCGTCGCTGATTAGACGATGACGATGATCGATCGAGCTCCCGGCTATACACCGCACCCTAAGCAATTTCTTCCGATTGAATGTTTGCGGAAGGAAGTTTTTATTTCTCGGACAGAGAGAGATATGCAATCGCCGGCTTTTAGAGCTGATGAATTTTTTTTTTCTGGATAAGATAAGTTGATTGGGTGTGATATAAAGATGAATTAATTGATTTGGTTTTTTTGGGGGGGAGTATATTGCCTTTGAAGTGGAATCACGTTGTTGTTTGGATTTTTGGAGAGCTGCCAGTTCGCTAATTAAAAGAGAGACTTAAGAAGTGATGTGTTGGTTATTATTTAAGTTTTTCGGAGATGCTGCAGAGATGCTGCGGATACAATTCGAGAAGAGCGTTGTTGAGGAGGATGATTGCTTTGTTACGAGAATAGAAGGAGAATAAACTACTGGAAATTGCACGTGAAACAAATAAATGCACTGTGATTATTTAAATACGAGTGATGAAAGAGGTACACAAAAAAAATCAATCTTATAGCCAGACTGCAACCGACAGCTTTTGTAAACACGTTAAATACTATATTGCATCACGTAAAACTATAATGCAGTAAGTAGATAATTCCGAGCATGGCAAGACACACGGCAAACGCCAGATAAAAGTACTTGCAGCTTTATATATAGTTTAAATTTAATCACGGCTTTCAATAACTCTTCAATCGAATTCAGAAAATCTTCAACACTTCTTAAGAAAAAAGAAAAATCATAAATTTCTCAGATACGTCCACAACAGAGTTGCATAAGAGATAAGTATATATATAAAGAGAACTATACTGTTACAGCTCGCGCTACCGTTCGACAGACAATTTAATTATAAGTTTGCTAATCTTTCCATGATGCACAAATCAACACGCCATATCATACAAACGCATCGAAGCGTATGCGTCTGAGATGAAGATAATTCATGGAAATAAATCGACGTAAAATGAAATCACACAGTGCATCCGGAATCAACGTTTCCATCACATATATACGGTATATACTTACTCTTCATAATTTTCCTCCGAGAAAAACTGTTGCAAAAAGCAACAAAAAAACACGCAACGACGAAATCTCCAACAATAACAGACCAGCGCACAAACTTCGTCTCTTCGCTGTACCACTTCACCTCCTCGAAGCAAAACAACACAGCTGCATCGCATTGTATATATACCTATATACAAACATCGCAAAGGGTTCTCTCTACAGGTCGTTCGGTGCGTTGCAGTGCAGGGATCGTTACACGTGCACCAGAACATATAACCATACCTGCAGCAGCGATCGTTCTTGTGACTCACGAGGGCCTTAACGGTTCTCAACCGGTTCTTTTTTGCGAGCAGCATTGTGCAACAGGAGACACGCTGCTCGTCGCGGCAAGCAAGAGAGAGAGAGAGAGAGAGACACGCTACGCCTGAGAAACGCTCCCGGGAATATACCTACCTGGACTGCTTGCTCTGCTGCATGTTCGTGGCTGGGTAGAGTGTATTATATATATATACACGGGAGTTGGATCGCCGGAGATAGGAGATGCGCGGCTTCGTGGAAGCCGAGGTAGTTATCTAGCTATCCTTATTTTGTTATTCGCGCGCGCGGGTCAGCTTTGTGTACTCGTCGTTATTAATATACAATATTGTGGGATGATGTGCTACATGCGGGGGTTTGCGTGAATATAGTTAGGGAAATAACGGGAATTATATATTAGATTGATAGTCTGAATAACTTCTGGCGCTGATTGACTGTGGCGATTACAGATAAATTATTTAGTTTTGGCGAAATTTTCAGTGCGGGAAAGTGGACACAAGTCGTTGCCAATAGTATATTCTCGCGACGTACGTTAAATTCTGCTTAAAGCATTTCGCAAACCACTAATTTGCAAGCTGCTAAACTTACACACAAAATTCTTCCCAAATACCATCACTTATCCTCTCAACACTTGCAACGTCCATCAAAAGAACCCACGCGTCATATAATCAGCTCTAATATAATCCTCCCGATAAACTCCGCGGCAGTATATAATTCTCACACAGTGTATTACAACGAAACCGCTGAATCGCGTAGTAGGCGTCTTCTTCTTCTCTCTGTATATACAAGACGAAGAACCGCTGAAAAGTGACAGTTGCCTCTCTCCGCATGTGTGTGCAGTACGGCATAAAGTGCGCGGCGCGTGACGCGTATTAATTACGCGCCGCTGCAGTTTATACGACTATCTTGATGCGCTTCCAGACCTACATTACACACGCTAATGCCCGCTATTACTCGCCGACATGTTTGGAGAAGTCTAATTGCTGCGCCGAGGGTTGCTTATTCTTATATTTCTTTTTGTGTATATTATACAGCTATAAATATGCGTACACTCTATTATTTAGAGGCTTTATATTCTGAATTTTGGGAGCGTTCGGTGTTTTCATGCTTTTCCCTTTCTCTCGCAGCGCAGGGAAAGCTATAATTGCGGTTGCTATTTTTGATGTATTATAATGTCCCGCTGCTGTGTGAGCTTCGTCGTCTAGGGCGACTGCGTTATATTTCGCGTGCATATAAAATACAAGAGCGTGCGGGCTAGTCATCGGGAGCGTTTGAAATTTAGAATTGGAAGATTTTAGCGCAAACTTGATGATTGTAGGCGTGAGTGAAGTTTTCATTCATGAGAACGCTTTATGTGTGACCTGTTGAATCTATTAGGCACGCGTTGAGAATTTCGTTTTTGATTCGCGAAATTGTCTTGATGGGCCGGTATATGAGTATGGAAATTTTATCGCGATTTCAATTCGTTTGAGTAAATTTCTTGCAAAACATAGTTTTAAGAAAATATTTTTAAGATTAACAGAATCAATCTTTATACACCACGTTGTCTCATAATTATATTATTATGAAGTATTTAACGATTTTTTTTATACAGCAATCGTTTGGTAACGCATAAAGTTGTGCATTTAATATACTGCAGAGGACACATACGGAGTTCTAAAAAATAGATTAGATTATAGATAAGATAAGATTAGATCATTTTTACTTCCGACTCATAATGATTACCAGTCTAAACAGGTGATTTTTATCATTCCTCTAAGGACTACGATCAAATAGTTGAGCGAAAAATTCAACGAAAGGTTGATAAAAAGATGGCGTGCGCAAGCATAAATAGATCGAACATACCGAAGTAGGTCTATAATACCTATTACAATTTATTTCTACGAGACTCATCATCAGACATCCCGCAGAGACGCCAGTGTCAAACGTTACGTGCGGCCGTGAGACGAGTGCTTACATTTCTTTTAAACGCTTCGACTTAGATATATGAATTAAGTGTACGCGTTTGAAAGTGGAATAAGCATTATTTCTATATATAGAATATATTTAATTTTTAACTTCATTTTTCAGAAAATTTTCTATAGTTGCAAGGGGCGAGAGTAGTTGCGGTCAGCAGTCAGTTGATCGCCTTTAAAAAATAGTTTCACCTTTCTCGCTTTAACTTAGATAATAAAAATTCAGCGCGCATATATATAACTAAATCCAAGCACTCGCAGTAGAAACAGACGAGCATGGCAAGACTCGTTCTTACGGCTGAATTTCTCTTATATTATTCAATCATTTACCATTAAAGCATGCTCATTCTTCTACAACTTAATTTATAATATAAATCGCTCATCTCAGTATAGCGTATAAAAATCGTATTAATTTCAAACTAATGAATTCCCAATCGCGCACAAACAACAACAACAACAACGCATCCTCTCGCAGTAGTAGCAGCAGCAGCTCGTTACTCCGTTCGCACAAGCGCATCGCAGGAGGCTTCGCGGAAAAACGGCCCTCGCTCACCTGCGCGCCCTGACTATATAGACAGCGGGTACCAAGAGTGTAGAGAGCCGCAGCCGCGCGCATCAAGGAAGTCAGCTAAGCGCGACGACGACGTCGGCCTCTTCTTCTGCTTCTTCTTCTTCTCCCGCAGCGCTACAACAGCTATAGAGCGAGAAGGAGAGAGAGAGAGAGAGAGGTACACCTATATGAGATTGCCAGACGCTATAGCGGGGCTCAGTTCGAGACGAGAGCTAGGCTGCTGCGGTGTATTGCTACTGCTACCCTTGCGCGCGCGTGAAGTTCGAGTGCGACCGGTGGTTTCGCGGTTTTTCTTCTTCAAATTTCAAGTGGAGGAGCTTTTCCCGCTGCTGGCACTGTGAGTTTTTTCTTTCTTTCATTTTTCTATGTAGGACCGGAGAGCTTTATCTTTTTTTTTTTAATTACGCAGGTGATATATATATATCTATATACACTTTATGGCTTTTCGTCGAGACACGGTGACAGCATGTCGCACGATAAGTATGATCTAATTCCGGGCTGGACACATAACTGTCTTGTTAGAGCTAATTTGAGTCTCCGTAACTGATATATCATAGTAGTCTGCGAGTGACACCGTGTCATCCAACGAAATGTAATTATTACGGACATGCTATATATATATTTAAATAATTGTTGTGACTTCTTTTTTTTTGCTACTACGTGCCGGTGAATGAAGAGATCTCCGCGCGCAAAAAAACTCACGTTTACGATCATGTAAAAAAGAATTTTAATGACTCTAAAATTACTCTATACAATCCCCGGCAAACTACATACACATCTGCGGCGTTCAAAAAGTATAGACCTTCGCGTGCTTTTTTTTTTCTCTCTCTCTCTCCGAAGCTTACGTAAATTTAGACAGACACCTCCGTGCTCGTCCGATCTGTCATCGCGCAAAAAAAAGTCGGTTATATATCGTATATAAACAACAAACATTGGAATCGTCCCGCATCGTTGCAGTGTAGCTGTGGGTATATATAGCACGTGATTCATACATACAAATGTTTGACAAAAAGCGAGGTACAACAAGATTAACTTTGGCTGCCAATTTTTCCAATATTACGTTAACACGTTATGATTTCATAAGAAAAACATTCTGAATTACAATAAAAACTTGATTAACATTCTCTATACAGTGTCAGATACCTATATATATTATACGCGCCATTAGTCCGCGCATCGGCTCAGGGCCTTATCGGAGATAATTTTCGCGCGCGCCACGCATCAGCATCGCGGTCAATATTTATACCTGGAATCGCGAAGCTCGTAAAAAGCTCTCAGAGTGGCGGCGGCGGCGGCATATTATACGGTTATTAGAACCGCGAGAACGAGGTGGGGCTTTTGTCGTTTTTCTATATAATAGAGAGAAGTGGTCGCCGCGATATATAAGCGGGAAAATATATGTGCGATGGGCTAGTCGCGAGAGCTATAGGGTGAAGAATTTTTACGACAGTTCGTTTCTTCGAGAGAATGTAGGACTCTCTCGAGAGGTGGAGTAATAAATTAGATGATCGCGTCTATATACTTTTTCTCGGGAGTTTATAATTGAGACTTTTAACGGACGACGCTTAGTATATAATAGGTTCAATAATAATCCTGAACTTCTTTTCTTTGCTCTCGTTTATGCGGTTTTGAAGGTAACGACGATCGTCTATATATAGCTATATACTTTATCGTGACGTCACACGGCTGTATAACTTGATAATGCGAATACCGAGAAACCGGAAACATCATTATAGTTAAACGCTCTCTGATGCAGCTATATACAGAAAACTTGCGTTATCCATTTAGTTTCGGTGTGTTATAGCCGCAGCCTTGGATTACAGCGAATCACCCGCGCATATTATATGTAGGATGAAAACACTGGAGAGTGCGTAAAACATAAATCGTCGTTTTCGTGCGCTAACAATAGCTGCGACACTCTCTCAATTTCAACTTACTTCGATCAACGCGACAATCGGTGCATAGCAAAAACCAATTGTATAATAATTCTCTGACGACACAATGTCGCGAGCATTATAGTTTATATAGCGAATACGCATTATTATATAAGCGTCGTTTTCCGAGGACTCAGGGCGACAGCAGCTTCTCGCGTTGCACATCAGGTATATAGCCTCCGCGCGAGCGAAACTATATTCGGAAAAGCCGCCTGTCGCGTGGAGAGGAGATCGGCTTTTCCTTCTCTCGTGCAGAAAGCGCGCGTTTGCTCTAGTTGGCGCTTATATTTTTCCGTATAGGTAGTTCTCTCTCTCCCAGGTGAGAGTTTTTATTTCTCTTTATTTGCTGATGTATATAATCGATGGATCTCACAGAAGCAGGAGGAATAAAGAATTTACGAGCGGAAAAATTGGCGCGAGTTGCTGGAAACTGTGTAATAAGAAGCAATAACGATCTTCCGAGGCAGTTCTGTGTATACTTAGGTGTCTCTCTCTCGGTCTGTAAAGCGACGACTATCGTAAAGTATATACATCGGCTACAAAGCGAATACTTACGATCCGCGCGGTATAAAGTTACGTTATATAGCTAGACGGATGAATGACTAGGAACATTGCAAAATGTATAGCTGTATATATATACTCGAACAACTCATTCATGCTGTTCTTTGATGCAGAATTTTAGATTTTTTTTTCATAAGCCATCTCCGTGCCGTAATTAATGAGAGAAATTTTACGACTGCGAATTTTCCAACTTGAAAGCGGATGAAATTTCTTATATATACACCGATCGTAAAAAGATCGGTATTCTCAAGAGGCTCCATACAACGTGCTAATGAATTTCAGTCTCTATATGATACAAGCTTTTGGTCTGCATCCAAGAAAAATAATTCAAAGCACACGAGCAAAGTCATTACACGGCTTCTATCTCGGAGAACCGATACACCATAAACATTTAATCAACGGTTAAACCGCTCCTATATGCGATCACCCTCAAACGTTTCCAATAGCTTAAGTATATATCTCTCTCTCAGTTTAATTACGTCGATCTCTCCGATGCGTGTACAAACCACCGACCGGAAGCTATATAACAAAAAGACGACGACAAAACTCAATGAAAAATGACCGAGAGATCACGAAGCTCTCCACGTCGATGATTGATATATGCCGATCATCTCTCTCTCTCTCTATCTCTCTACAAAGTTGCGCGAAGACTCGATGTGGAACGCGAGCCGATCTACCGGTTTTCCACGGCGCGTACACACGCGCTCCCTAATCGGACAGAACATCGTATATATAAAGTCTCTCTCTCTCGCTTGCCTGAAAAGTAGAACGAAAGGCCTATACCGGTCGGACCTATACGATCGCAGCCGGTGATATCGCCATATGCGGAATATTTAGGGGAGGATCGTATAAATTTTCGAATGCGTTTATATAGCGGTAAATCGGCAGACGCCGTACTGTGGTATACGGAGAAATCGAGCTTTTACTTATGAAGCGCGTGAGGAATTCGAGGGAGTATATAGAAGTATTTAGGTTCTCTATAATATCCGATACGATCTCGTGTGTATCGACGGTGTATACGGAATATTATGCTGTGTTGCATTTTATGGTACCGACTGTGCGATGTGCTCGTTATAACGGAGTCGATTTTGTATTTATGGTATATTTCCTTAGGATATTAAATGCTATAAATTCTTGCTAGCTTCATTTTTTCGCGTGTAACGCGAAAAATTTCAGAGCACACTTATACAGCCCGTTTTGGCGAGAGTGCGCGAGCTGATTTTCAATTAATCTCAAACTACGCGAGCTGCTGTTTGGAATACCAAATATATCGCGAGCAACTTTTTTTTTCCTCGGGTCTTTCACGTTTTCTTGGATAATTATATATATGTGTTTATTCGAATTACAAATAAATCGAACATTCGCTTTAAGCGTTCGATAAAATGTATATTCACAAATAATCTCGGCCATCGCATAATAATATTAGTTATATGATGTATACCAAGGGTCCTTCGGATTTTTTCCAGCTTACGCGGAATTAAAAATCACCACTGACGGATCTAAAGGCCGAGCCCACACAAGAATAGATTCGTCATCCGTATTATACGCGATTGTTCAGTAAGCTCATTATGAATCAATGCACAGCGGCGTCTGCGATTATACCCGTATGTTACACGTCTGGTGATATAAACAAGCGATTTTTCGCGATGATGATACTTTGTACAGGTTATACGCGAGGAATCGCAGGAATTTCTGAATGTTCATTTATTTTTATATAACTTATTACGCGCGACGCTTCATCACACTTGCTATAGAGCTTGTAAGACAGAATTTCGGTAGTGCATGGGTGATAAGTCTCGGTGTTATAGATAACACTAATTGCCCCAGTTCACTTCCTATCATTATGCAAATGTTTTCTTTGTTCCTTGCCGCGAGGGAATTTCAATCCCCTTATATATACTGCACTTGAACGATTATGCTTAATTAGTTACACCTGGGTATCAAGTAATTTTCATTTATAATCACATGCGCCTGCGCCTGTATACGTGGAATAACTGATTCACAAAAATATCGTACACATATCTTCCTTAATACATTTCGCAATTCTGAATATAATATAAAATTTGTTTACATCTGGTATAACAAGCAACTAATGCCTTTTAAATTACGTTTACTCAAAGAAATTCGCGCCAAGTGTATAATATATTTTCTTTGGCCTCGATACCGTCGATATAACGACTGCCAACTAATACCATCATACGAGCTCTTCAATCGTCAGCTTGCAAAATCTCAAACTCTCCATTAAGAGCTTTACAACAAAAATCCCAGCCATCCAATATATAGCTCTCTTGGCAAGAGTGCAGCCACAGAGTTCAGCGAGTTCACGCTCTGATTTGCGGAACACCGCAGTCAGTATACACACACACACACACATACGACGACCGATGAAAATTAGCCACCCACGCGATATGCGCGATGGTCATTTAGCGGTTCCCGTGTGTGTATACATACATATCTATATAACCTACTGCAGAAGCGGCTTCGGCTCGTGAATTTAGATCGAGGACAGGAGAGACAGAGAGAGAGAGAGACGTCTCTCGACACGAAACTGAGATGCGAGAGCTCAGTACGAGAATGGATATACCTACCAACTGTTTGTCGTGTGTCTGCGCGCGGGGGAGTCTCTCGACGAAATTCAATCTCTGATGCTGTCTTTTTGCGTATACAAGTCAATGGATTCTTGGTCGCATTGATGCGGTTTTACATATACGCCAGGCGCGCGTTTCATTTGCGGCTCGTTATTATACGATGACTATAATATATACCGCGGGTAATTCGAATGCGGTATGTATAGCGGTCGCCGGAGAGGATATTACTGCTGAGAGAACAGTTAGGGAGGACGATTATGTTGATGTTGTTTCTTTCTTTTTGTACTTCTTCTCCGAAAAGTTCGCCGGAAAGATTATATGCACGTTTTAGTGCCTAACGGTAGCTCACTATACTTACTTTCGCCAACGAGAGAACTTGTAATTAAATGGATCCTCGCGTTTTACTCTACTTATTTTTACTGCCGTTTTTAACGTCGAAATTTTACTATATACTATTCACAGGATGTCATTTCGTACAGTATATATTATACGAAGAGAAACGTCTCGGGCGAAATAAATCGAGCACGGAAAGAATAACAAAGTCAAGGTGCAGGTCGTCGTAAAAAAAAAGAGCAAAGAAAGCGCTTATTAAATAGCTGATAATAAAGTCGCGCGCGTCATGATGGTTTGTGGCGGCGCATATCCTCCTTTCGACGAATTGAGCGGAATTACTTAATTGACGAGACGATGTTACGTGATATATACTGACGCCCAATCTGCCTACGCATGACACTCAGTTTCTGGATTGCCTCATGATTTTTTCAATAACGAAGAATTTCATTGAAACCTATATACCATTATGTTAACATTCCTATAATTATATTGGTCGATGATGCCTAAACAAACAATGAATCTCAAGTATCGAGTATGTTTGTGCGAAAGCGAGCGGAGATAGATTTTTGGAGAATTTTAAAAAAAGTCACGGACGTAGGTTGTAAGGAATGCCAAAGTGGCGGCGGAGTGATGTCACGCGCCTGATGTGTGTGTTTGAGGACGAATTTGAAATGATTTCGAATACTATTTTGATGTGGGCTTTGGATGGACTACAACCGCATCGAGATTGCTAAATTAATGAAAATTCAACATACATATAGAATTAAAATTTTCAATCTTTCAGCTCTACAGTTTTATAACCAAACGAAAAATATTGTTAGTGTATTCTTTTCTTTAGCTAGCCATCTCCCGTAGTTTGCTAGCTTCATTATAAAGCCCCCATCAGTTCGTATTTTTCCGTATATCGTCGTCAAAACAAAACGACGATCACTGCATGCGTTTACCTTTAGCATCACTAATATAAACGTTCCGAAAATTGATACTGCATAGACTGCATAACATGCTCTATGTTTATGCAGCGCACGTAATTCTTAATGACTACCGTCTGATAACGCTTTAAACGAATCATCGTCGCGCAGTAGCCTGTAAGCGTCACGTGCAATGTTATGGCAAATGTGATAACCAGGTGTTTCCACTTCGTGAAAAAGAGGAGTAGAGAAGACTTATAACTGTGTCATGGATAATATGCGACAGTTCAAATACAAAGACAGCTGACGAGATCGGTTAGCGGAGTCGAGAGAAGTTTTTGAAATCGATATTACGATCGAAATTAGATTTTTGCATTGGATCTTTGCTCCCGTTTATGTTTCATGACTATATTATAGCGGTAGGAAATTTCGGGTATTTAGTTTGTTCGATCAAATTGTGCCAGGCGCGAATAATTCAAATGATTTCTATGTGTACTTCAAATCCTAAGCGGTTACTTGTTTGATGTCTTATCAATTTTCTTTTTATCGCAGAACGAACTTGAGTGTGACGCAGGGAACCTCGAAAATCTTGTATGTCGACGAGATAAAAGCAATTTGTTCGTGACGCAATGCACTGATTGTGTACATCGTTCGATTAAATTAAACAAACGTGAAACGATTTAATTGACAATTAGATAAGTTCACAAAAATACGATTGAGCACTTAATTACTTCAAATTAGGAAGGAAACTAGTTGTGATATAGCATTGGTGATACTCTTCACGTTTATCACATTTTTGTACTCTAATTTTGGAACAAAAATTATTTAAACAACGAAAATAGAGTTGAAAAAAAAACAAGTTCAGCCGTGACATCTAAAACGAAGTAGGGAGTTCTTGTCGACGAACACGAGATACCTAGTAGGTCGTTTTTCTCGACGAACGAACTTTTAATCCAGAGCAACGAAACAACTTCGACAAGTATAACCTATAAATACCTACAATACCCGTATCAATATATCTCACAACATCCCTATAAAACAGTATACAATATAATGAAAGAATAAAATCTCAAACGATACCTTTTCAGATGGCAAGCCTTCGGAGTATCCTGGGAGCGCAGGAGTTCACAGACAAGAAGTCGAACCTGTACCGTGCACTTGTAGCCGAATTCCTAGGCACGATGTTGCTGAATTTCTTCGGTTGCGGTTCAGCCATCACCGGCGACACTCTCGCTATCAGTTTCTCATTCGGTCTGACCGTTGCCGCAGTCATCCAAGCCATCGGACACGTTTCCGGCGGACACGTCAACCCAGCCGTCACTTTTGGCATGCTCGCCATCGGAAAGGTAGGTTTACTGAAAGAGAGGTTATGTTGTGCAAAAAAAGCTATATAAAAGAAATAACACTGTTTTGATAGATTCCGGTGATTCGAGCAGTACTGTACGTGATATCCCAGTGTTGCGGTGCGATCGCGGGCTCGGCGGTGTTGCGAGCGCTGACCAGTCCCGAGAAGGAAACAGTTCTCGGAGCTGTGGCGTTGAAGAATGGCACCGACGGCGCCAAGGGTATGGGCGTTGAGTTCTTCCTCGCGTTCATACTCGTCCTCGTCGTCTGCGGTGCCTGTGATCCTGGTAAACCTGAAGCTAAGCCACTTGCGCCGCTTATTATTGGACTTGCCGTCACTGTTGGACACATCGTTGGCGTGAGTTTATCACTTTTTGTTTTTTTACGTTTTTACAATCGATGCTGAGTTACTTACTTAATCGAACGTATATTTGAAAAATCGCGTTTGTCGCCTGAGTCATTCTTCGCGATTTTCTTATGGTCAAGTAGACGAAGGACGTGTACAACATTGTTCTCGTCGTTGGTTTATTGCAGCTCTAGATTTAAAAGTAGTATTTTTGCGCTGCAACATAAATTTTCAATTTTATGTAACTACTCGCTGTAAAATCGGAGTTTTACTTGTATACATATATATAAGCGTATGATTTTTTCAAGTGACGGCAGATGATCAAAGAAAACATAAATATCTTTCTTTTTTTTAAATGTAAACATTATTTTGAAACAATACTTATCGCTTTGCTTGCTTCTTCTTGATACACAGCCCGTGAAACTATGTTTCATCGGTTGCGAAAGCCATCTGCAATATTTGGAACGATTCCAATTATTAATCTCGCGCATAAATTCCGCTGTACATCCGCAAATAAAATTATTAGAAATTCGTCGGCGTACAGATTCGACACACTGTAACTATATGTGTGTACATACTTGGCGTACAAAAAGTTATAAATAAAATCACGTGCGTTCACTTATAAATATAAATAAATATAATCATCGTCTTTTTGAAATTCACCAGATTGAGCGAACCAGCACCGGTATGAACCCAGCACGAGCGCTGGGCAGTGCGGTCGTCGTGGGCGAATTTCCAGACCATTGGCTCTACTGGGTAGGTCCAATCCTGGGAGGCGCCGCTGGTGCCCTTATCTATACGCATGTCATTGGTCCAGCCAAGGAACCCGAACTGCCCAGGTCCTACACAACCGTCGCTACCGAGGAGAAAGAGGTACGCTCGTCGACTAATCTTTAAGTAGAATTTTTTTGATTATTCACTTTCTTTTTTTTTTCTTCGCGGAGCAGTTAAAAATACCGCATATAATTTATGTACGAAGTATAGAAATAATTATTTAACTGCTTTCGAGGATATTTTTATTATGTATCGCTGTGGGCGTTTATCATCAGATAAAGCTTTTTTCGTTAGCTTATCATATGTTTTATGGTGTATGATAATACTGTTCGATGACAGACATTTATTCGATTCATATGAAATTTCAGAGACATTAAGAGGATGCATGTATAAAGGAAATTAACGAATTAGCAAAGCTACACTTGTCGTGAAAAATATCTAAGTAAGATAAGTGCCACTACATATCTAAGAGCATTTGTACACGCACGTAGTACACTTTTAGCACATTCTCGTAGAAAATTAGTTTTTTTTTTCAAACTAGCCTTCGACGCAATGTCACATCTTTTTACACTTACAATTTTGAGATGCAAAACATATGCTCTGAGAATACTTTTGATTTTTTTAAGTTTGCTTGAAACGTCTAAGATTGATTATAAATTACATATACCAACACTCGTTATTGATTTCATATTATAAATAAAAACTATACAGCAAGAAAAAAAGTCTCTGACAGAACTGAACGAGCGTTATTATATCTGTCCCACAGCGGTTCGAGTACATAGACAGTGGACGGGGCGGCCTGTAGAAAATATAGAAAGAAGCGCGAGCGCGCGCCTGCAAGAGCGAGAAAGAGATCACTGATCGAGGATCGTATGTCCGTTATTTTGCAGCTCCACCGGCTCACCAGGAAGGGAGCTCAGCCCGCTTGACCTGCGCCGCTACAGCAGTCGCCAGCATCCTTTCCTTAATGCTCGCAAAAACAGGCGCAGCTGCATGTGCACGTGCCCTAGCCTGCGCTGTTCCTTTGTACTTTGTCTCTCTTCCTCGATTCTTCTCTTATCTCGAACACGATCGGCGCGCGACGACTTCGTGATGCAGCTTCGCTGTGTTATATACAAAGTGCCTCTATGAGAGTCTTGAGCATCGCCGGGAAAGTCGACGAGTTGGATTTGCGCATTCGGTTCTCTTAATTTTTCTAGCATAAGAAGAATGCTGAGCATAACTTATCTTCTTAGAGGCAAACTTTACGAGCTTTGGTCATTGCCTTTTTCGTTTGCATTTAAAGAATTCGGATTCGTGCAACCTCTTATACCTATATTCGAAAATACCTGTATTTTCTCGTAAAATGTGAAACTCCGTAACAGAAACCACATCGCTTCGCTTTATTATTTTATTAAGAGAATAAGATTTATATGTTTTTTATATAGCTTGCCGACGTTTATTTTATTTAAAACGATTTGCGAGTATTTTTTACAATATTACATATGATACGAAATATACGAATGTGTCTGCCAATTTTATTCAGATCAAATCTCATTGTTATAATAAAAAAAAAACTATCAAGAATTATTGATAAAAGTAGTAGTATAATCACCGAAATATTTGATATTGCTGCGCCGAAATCAAGATGCAAGACTCAAATCTGTTCGTTATTTTACACAATTACTATAAATGTCAAATAATACAGTAAGATCTATTTTATTAATTTAATATTAAGCTCACTCGTAAGTATAGAGTAGATACTAATGTACGAAATATATACTTTATACTTATTTATTATCTTTCATAATATTTAATTTAAACGTGCGCTTTTGGAGTGTTATATTTTAATAGTAAATTTTATTATTTTTTTTAATAGATGATATCAAAGTATAACAAATACTATCTTTCATATTAAATTTCATATATTTTGCATAAGATACATTTTTTTTTATTATAAAGTCCATTCTGTATTTTGTAAAAACTCATATAAATTAGATTGTACCTGACTATGTAAAATGGATGATTGTAAGCAATCCATTCTGATCAACGAAACAAACATTGATTTCACTGTTACATTAATAAAAATTAATAAATTTATATATAAAATTAAAAATTATAACTGTTTAATGTCTGTATACCTCCTAGTAAGAAGCAGAAGAGAGGATAATAAAAACGAAATTTTCCGTACGTACACACCACACTTTGTATTTAATACAGAGGTTTTAAACGTAATAGCGATGGTTCGCTATTTTTGTAAAGTGTTTTCTTACATCTTATTACGCGAAAATTGGTCGTCGAAAAGAGACTGCATTACAATGTACCTGTACATTTATAATTTGTTATGTATTAAACAAAGTAACATTATTTACCGTTTTGATTTTCGCCAACAAAATCAATTTTATAATTCGTAGAATACTTACAAATATAAAATAAAAATGGACTCTTTTCGATCGTCATATAAATCTACACAATTCGCCACTATTTCTTCAATTAAAGAAGTATCTTGTTTTGGTCTTTCGACTGTGCAAGAAGCTTCATATAAATGAGAATTACATTTTTTTAAATCGGCACCTTTCCCCTACTTTTTACTAAAGTAACAAATTAAAAATCTACCGTTGAAACATATAGCACTGACATCATTAGAACGGTGATATTTTACCGCTCTGGATTAATTAAACGCCCCATTTCGCGTTCGCCAAAAAACGCCCTATTTTGAGTTAGAAATGAACGTCCCATTTCTTTTGGTATTTAAATAATTTTTTTTTAAAAATTGAGCTCGACTGTCATGTTAGAAATACTATTTTCTTTAGACATATTTTTTTCTAATGAAAAATATATTTCTAACCTAAAGTGAAACCGCAAAATTGGGCGTTTTTACGAAAATTCGAAACGAGGCGTTCTTTACTTCTAGCGCGAAACGGGGCGTTTTTCATCCAGAGCGACGATTTAAGATAAGTGTATCTTAATTGCGTAAATGTAGAATGTATTTTCAGAAACTCATTTTATTGCAGATCGCAAAAAAACTTGATTTAACGATTGCGTGTACTTGTTCCCAAATATTTTCTTATTTTTTACATTGTCATCTTAAGCGTACATAAATATTTTTAAAAATCTGATCTGTAGTCATATACGTTTGGCTTTTCTCTTATCATTTTCTTTGCAAATTAAGTTTAAATGTGCTTACGATTACAATAGTCAATAAACGTTAATATAAAATTCATTCTGAAAGGAATGGTCAAATATTTACAAGGTTTTGTTGGTACAATCGTCATAAATTCTTCATCATCTCGACCTATCGTAAATATATGTAAGCTTCCTTTAATCATATAAAATAGTATGAAATAGATTTGATATAGAATAAATGGAAAAAATTCTATATTCAGTGACAAAATAGTCGGATATAGCAATGATTGACAGTAACCAGTTGATCAATAGCCACCAGTTTGCCTATAATAACAGTATTTAAATGTATAATAATATATACTTCCGATCGCGATGCGAGAGCCTTTGGCAAGCAGACTTAAAGAATTCACAGAGGAATAAGAAAAAACAATGCCACGTAAAGATCAACAAGTTATTGAGACGGTCGCAAGTTCTCTCGAGGAGAAAAGTATGTTCACCGACGAAGATTCATTTTTACAATTTATTTTCAATTGCTGCTTTACGATTTTCAAACTGACATCAAATCATCTTCGGTAAGACGATTTATCGACGCTAAAAGAATGTAGTTTTCAACTGTAACGCATTAAAATGACTGTTCTTAAAAAATCGTAAAGTAGCTGCTCGACGGTTAGAACGACTCGCGCACCAGAATTTCGTCAATAATCGACAGTCATCATGGAACTCACCGTTCAAATATTTTACAAAATTCTCTATCGATCGTCAAAATCTTCTCGCTAGCCCTCCATTTGTGAAAGTTTGTCCTCTAAACTGTCTCTGCTATCGGTAGTCTCATTCAAATTGATCGTTTCGTTGGTAGTCGACAGTTCGATCACCGAGTCGTTAAGATTTGGTTGCTCCTGCATGATTTTACCATCTACCTCCATTACCGTCTCGGAAGTCTCGAAGATGTCATTCGACTCTGTAAGCGAAGGCAATTCCTGACAACCCTCCGTCGTACTTTCGATTGTTATCGTACCGTCCTCTACGTCTTGTATTTGGTTGTTTTCGGAAGAGCTCTGCACCTCAAGCTTCATACCCTCTTCCTCAGATTGGGTTATAACTATCTGCACCGCGTGATTTTCATCGGGATCGGCTTCAACTTCAACCTTAGATATCAATAATTTAACGTTTATTTAAAATTTAGTCTGTTTATTTACATTTAAAAGCAAAAGCGACAAAGCCGTGACAAAACAAAGTATAGGAAATGGAGGAAAAAATGCTTATCACATGCATTACTTATAAGGGTTCACAATGTAACGTACTTGAAAAAGTTATGAAATTTGGAAATAGTAAATGGATAGTAGCAACACACCTAAAGAATAAGTTTACACAACCCTAGCAAAAGCGTTTCGGGTAATTATTTCGGCGTAATTTTTGTCACCTGTTCCTGACTCTGTTCCTCAACTTCACTACTGACGACGACCTCCTGCTCCATGGGTTCTTCTTCTGGCATCGTCGTTGTGGTCGGTGCTGCTTCTTCTTCTTGTACGCTTGCAGCGATTTCAGCTACCTCATCGTAATTCTTTTCCACATCCGACACTTCGTTTACAGAAGACGTGATCTGTGTAAGATTGCTGAGTACGTTTTCTTGCATCTTTACGACACTATCTGTCGAGTCCAGAATGCTGCATAGTTCGCGACTCATTTCGTCAACATCGGTCGCGTTGTCTTCCGGCTTGATGATAATGATTTTGGCGTCCTCTATTGCTCTCGAGGGACTGCTAGAAACAGCGACCTCGGAATTGTCCACCTCGTAGGTAGTCGAGGCCTGTGATAGTTCTTCTTCTTTGAGTCCCTCTGAGGTAACTATCATGTTTGATTGGTGTACTGCTGTGTCATCTTTGTCCTTTGGGCTAATGACAGCGTCATCGGCGTACTCGCGTTCTTCGTCATATATGCTCTGCTTTCTTTTGACAAAGACTCTTTTTAGAGGAAGCTGTTGCTCATCCTCCGACTCATCGTGACGTTCCGGCATCATGTCGTCTGCCTCGTATTCTTGCTGTTTCCGTGCCTGCAGCTCTTCGATCTTTAGTCGTTGCTGCTCGACTCGTTTTTCAAGCTGTTCAAGCTTCTCCTTTGTGGCGCGATCCTCCTGTAGGATCACCTAATTAGAGGTCACGTAAGATTATGTAAAAAAGCGTTAATTTGTTTGCGGTTAGTTGAGCCAAAACGACGATGAAATGAATTTACCTGTTTCTGCTGTGGGTGATGCTCGACCCTGTGTACCGTCGTAACTGCTTTGGGAGTCATAATGATGCCACTAGCTTTCGAGATATCTTCGCCGCATTCGGCCATTCTTATGATGCTCTTAGCGTCTGCGGACTGCAACATCGCTTCTATATTTTGACCCTTGTCCAGCGGCTTTTTTACAACCACGCGTTTAACCACGTTACCAGTCGGTAGCTTCGCAAGCTCGGCTGGATCAATGATCGTGCCATCTGGATTCATAATAACTTCGCGAGTTGTGTCGCCCTGGCGAATGATTCTACGCACGATTACTCGCTTCGTTACCTAAAACAAAAGAAAAACAACAGCATTAGTCATCTTGAATAATAATATGAGTAAATAAAAATCAAATGCTAGTACCTTGGGGCCAGATGTCGAGGATGCCGTCGATGCAGCCTGTGCCTGAGAGGCAGCCACGGCTTCTTGAACAAGCTCTTTGACCGGTGTTGATACAGCATCGCTAGCGCTTCCTGCTGGCTTTCTGACGACAATCCTCTTGATTACCTTGACAGTATTGACGTTCTTCGGGCTGACCGAGGCAATAGGTGTATCGAGCTTTTCCTCTTTAATTATTGTTGGCAGAGGTTGAGAAGTCTGGCGTGTAACAGTCTGCGTAGTTTCTTTGACCGGTTCTCCGGTTTGATGTTTAAGCGGTATTTTGTGTTCTTTGAATACAGAAGCAACGATCTTCTGCACCTGAGCTTCGGTCTCATCGTGCCTGCCAGTTTTCTGCACCGGGGCTGGTTCATCCTGTTTAATCTGCTTAGAATTGACAACTTGAGGATTGGTCACGATCTTTTTCGTCTCCTGAGGCAGTTGCTGTTCACCTCTGCGTTGTATCGGCATGAGAGTTTTGATAGTCTTTTTGACAACGCCGTCTTTTCCTCTTATATAGACGACCTCTTCTTTATCCATCTGTTCGTCCTCACTGTCCATTTTGGCAGCGGCCGAACTCTTTGATGGCGAAGGTTTCTGCATCTTCTTAGCAGCGTAGTGATAGGAAGATGGTGGCTCGTAGTCGTCATCGCCGTCTGAATACTGATCCTCTTCCTCCTCCTCTTCTTCGCTCTCGGTGTCGGCGAGTTTAGCTTCCTTGCTGTCAGGTGGCAGACCATCCGGACCCATCTTTTCGCCGGCTTCGATGTGCTGCTTGATATGCGTGACATAGTCGGCCCTGTTGCGGCACGACTCCTGGCAGACGTCGCAAGTCAGACCCATGCCGACTCGCCTGGTGGTGTGCGTCAGCTGGTGTACTTCGAGACTCTCCTTGCGTTTAAAGGCCTTACCGCACTCCTCGCATTGGTGGCGCTTCTCGACCGAGTGGCTACGCATGTGACGCGTTAGATGATGCGACAGTAGGAACGTGCGAGGACAGAGCTTGCACATGTAAGGGCGGTGGCCCGCGTGAGTGGTCAGATGTCGAGCGAGTTTTGTGCTCGTACGGAAGGCCTCCTTGCAGTAGTCGCAAACGAAGGATTTGTCCTCGTTATGCAGCATCTCGTGTCTCTCAAGACCTTGCTTATAATTGAAGCGCTTGTTGCAGATATTGCATTGATAGGGCTTCACGGCTTTGTGCACGGCCTCCTCGTGCTTCTCGAGTTCCTCGGGCGTCAAGAATTCGCGGTCGCAGTTCGGACAACCGTATCTCAGCTCCTCCTGGTGCATTTTGAGGTGACGCTGCAACATATTACCTCTGGCGAACTGCTTGGGACAGAGGTGGCAAGAGAAGGGCTTCTCCTCCGAGTGGGTGGTCATATGCTTGTTCAGGTCATACTTGGAGAAGAACATGCGATCACATTCAGTGCACTTGTAGTTGCGATCGCGGTGAGCACGTTGTATATGGATCTGGAGTGATTGTTGCAGAGGGAAGGTGCGCTCGCACTGATTGCACGCGTGCACGCGGATTTCGCCTGGTTCAAGCTTTGTGTCCTCCTTCGCTTCTAGCGCCTCGTGCTCACCCTCGCTGCCCTGGTCCTGTTCTTCTTCCTCGTAGAATTCGCGGCGCTCTTCCTCCTTCTCGCGTTGCTGTTTCTCTGAGCGCGTTTCACTCTGTCGCTGGCCTGATAAATTTATGCGATTGAAAAATTAGTGCTTGAATTATAACAAACCAAATATAAGTATTTTCCTAATTTCAAAGAAGTACGTGTATACCTTGGTGGGCTGGTTGACGTTCTCTGTCACCATTGTCAAGTCGGGCTTTCTTGACTTGTTCATTGGTTTGTTTAGTATCCAAATTTCTCTTGTTACTTTGTTCAGACGGATCATTGACATTTATGGTCAGTGGTCTTGGAAGAACTCCTGAAATAGGATAGGCACGCAGGGCTTCATCTGCCTTCTTGCACTGTTGCTTGAATTTGTAACACCGATCCAGATTGAAACGGCAAGTGGAGCAAATCATTTGTGGCATTCCATCCGCAGAGTATACCTGAAATATGAAAATACTTTAGTGTGTTTTTCAAAATGTTCAATAAAAGAAAAACGGTCATTACTCGCGCGGTAAGTAAGAACACAGTCGATATTTTGCTCAACAGGTATGATCGATGCCTTCCTTATTACAAGTGTTATTGACTTTGCATGCTATTTTCTTGATATATTCATGTGCATAAATAATGGAAAATTGTAACAGTTATAACCGACAGGTTACCATCGGTGTATCAGCACATAAATTTTGGAGCGAATGAAAAATTGTCAAAAAGAAAAATAGTACGTAAACTGACACTATGCGATTATATGCATCTCGGTGTGTCATTGAACCTAGCATCAAATTTCAAAGCTAAATTAGAACAAGGAAATCCAAAGTTCTGGACTTGAGAAAATCTAGGATGCCTATCTCCAAACATGCTAATCACCAAGACAACCTACAGCAAGCAGGAAGAGCCACTGCTATATATTACATACGCTCTGGAAGTCATTATCAATGAAAAACTCGATTCTGCCACAGCTGCAGCAGTGTAGCTTTCAAGCTGTGTGTGTATAATGCGTATATAAGTAGCTATAGAGAAAAAACGAGGCACGAGACATAAGGACCGCAACAAGAGAAAGCGCGGCCGTCACATCACATTGTTACTGGCATAGTGTTTACCTCGATGGAGACGCAGGACATGATTTGCAGGGAAAGCGGCACTTGGAAGGGCCGGCTGAGCTCCCGGTCGTAGATGAAGTTGAGCGGCTCGTTCTCCGTCAAGCAGAACCTGCAGATGCGCCGGGAGCGCAACGGCGCCGGTCTGTTCTCCATGTTTGCGACTACCGCCTCCTTTCCTGTCGAGGAAGACTCAAAGAATAAGTGCAAACGAGCGAGTATAGCTATGTGTGTCTTATATTCGTATACGCGATGGGATGCGCCTGTTATCGATGCTATAAAGATGGAGGCGTCCGGGGTTATAATAGCCCCCGACTACGAGGACGCGTCTCCCTCGCGATTATTAAAATTTCTTTCTTGCTCGGCGAGATCAGCAGGCTCTCACTGCACGCACTCTCTCTCAGACTCGGTGTGGCTCGATGTGTATGTACCGCCGCTGGCGGAGATCGACGATGGCTGTAGGTATAACTTTTTAGCGGGGCGACACGACGACACGGCGCGCGACTGCAGCGATACGTTGCGGACTGAGCGTCGCTTTGATGATGATGATGCTGCTGCTGCTGCACAGTACTTGCCTGGTTGGCTTCTTCCCGATCGGACCCACGCCTAGAACTGTAATAATGGGGAATACTGCGCGAGTATATACTCTGATGGTAATCGCTTATAGTGTGTGTGTGCAGTACGTGGCGCTGTGTGGAATTTCTTCGCGTGGGAGAGGTCGCTTTAACGATCCGAGGTTTGGGGACGCCACCGCGAGATGGTGAGCCTGTGTCGAGGACCGGATCCGGATGTGATGTGTATGCTACTGGGGGAAGAGTGGCGGGAAGATTTAATTGCTGAATATACGCTTATTCTTACATCAGTCCTCATGTTGTATCGACTATTGTTATTATTATTCTTTTGTTTACAAAAATTCAGTCTTGTGCGCGTTTGAAAAATTACGTAACCGTATATTTATATTTTTAAAATTAATATTCTCTTGGAAAAAAAGTAGTAAGTTATATATGCGGGTACGGTATACAAGTGTTTACGAGACCATGAGGTGTTTGGATAACAAAACTATTTGAGCCTCGTCTTCTGGCGTGTCGAAAGTTCGCAAAGGCTTCCTCGTCGGGCCGACATTGATCGGAGCCGTGAGAGACGTTACGTACTTCATCGGTGGCATCGCTATACCTGGAATAGTGTATATGTATTAATATAAAAAATCAGTTGAACGCCGTTGTTTGTCATTTACGTTTCTAGGATTATTAAGTTTTTGTTATAAAATTTTTTAACTATTGAGAATATATATGTAAACTCACCGTTATTTATATCGGCTATCTTGTCTATGGCATGTGCCAACTGCGTCTGGTAGACTTGAGCATCGGAAAAGAAACCTGTCTCCGCTAAGTGAACGATTTTCTTCACTAAATCCGGGGCAATGTTGGTGCTGGTTGGCATGAACGTGTCTATTCCGATGGATATAGCGGCTGGTAAAATCTAATATCGGAATAGTCATCGTTTATTACACAATTGTTTGTATAATTTTTTTGTTCGAAAATACATTAATATCACGTACGTAGTTGTTGGCTAAGATAATCTTAAATTGACCGGCTGCAGCGCGAAGCGCTTGATAACAGGCATCCAAATCAGCAACGGCAAATTTGATACCGCCTAGACTGGGTATTTTGTTGTCCAGCTTCTTAAAAAATTCAGCCATGTTCACTGAAAAAGAAATGTTTTCAAAAACAATATACTTATATATATGTACACGCGTCTATTTTGAGAGCAAGTGTCATCAGAGAAAAATCACACTCACGATTGACGCCAGTGGCATCGGGTGAGTGATAGTAAAAAAGCGGTACTTCCGGAGCTGCCTCGCCGACTTCTTTCAAGTAATCAATCAGGTCCTCTACCGTCTTTGGCTTGTAGTACAGCTCTGGAAGACAGAGTATGGAATTCGCGTGTATACTTTGCGCGTGACTAGCCTGCGTTATTGTAAAGAATTTTATTTTAGAACACTCTTGTTATTGCAAAGTAGTTTAAATATTTAGATGACGACTATAATAGTGGTAATTCTTACGAGTCTTTTGACATCTTGTAAATTTGTACCGCCGACTTGGATCATGAGATGTTGCTTGGTTTCTTTTACAGCCTCCGACCAGGCTTCGGCTACCTGCATTCTTTCTTCGGTTGACATTGCCATTCCTTCGCCATAGGTTCCATTGACTATATTAGGCAGATGTTTTATTAAGATTTTTTTTTTTTGTTCTGTTATAAGAATATTTGTTATCTGTAGGTATTTATCGCGAGGTGAATTACAGTTATTCGCATTTTTTTTTGCAATTCGTGGCAGTTTCTTGAAATATGAGAATGTGCATTAGTATATATTACTTGTGAGATAGTCCGGACACCGAAGGGGGTACGGCCGAGCCTACTTTTTCAATATACTACGTTTTTTTGTCTTTTGTTATTCTACAATTCAGTCTTTATTACGTTACATTGTTAAATAAAAATAAATCCGAGGATTTTGAAACAAGACTCTTCTCAAAAATTGTTAAAAAAGATTCACCCTCATAATGCCCGGATTTAAGCGATTACTCAAGATAAAGATGATGACGATTCAATTAATAAGTATAATATGTAAAATAACGTTTTCACTTAAAAACATACCTAAAACAGCGCCGAATTCTTTTATTTGAAAATATTTGGCATATTGAGGAATCACTTCCAAATTGAGGCTTCGTACACTGTTGAAAGTAATGGAAATTGCTTCTTATATTAATATCATTAAAATTTGAAAACCCAATATTGTTTAGAATAATGTGCATCAATTATACCTATCATGTCTGAAAGGTGTGAAAGCCGTAGCTATGATGCCTTTGAAGTTGAATTTTGTAGCCTCCTGGAAAACAATTGTAAATCCGCCAAAAAGTTTAATTGATTGATTAGTTAATACATACACGTCTATATATCACTACTATCTGCGTAGGCTTACCATCATGTTTGCAGTCGCTTCTATACTTGACTTGGAGTGCTGTTGGTGGTTTATTAACTGTCACGAGCTCACTTTGAAGAGGCACCTATACGATGTGGATCACATTAGATGTATTTGCTTCGTTGATATCGTTTACTACTGTGTATATACGGGAGAAGTGCTCAGCGTTTTTTTTAATCAATACCATTTTTATCTTGCGAGTACTTCATATACTTATCAACGCTTACAGCAGATGGCGCTATAAGCCCGCGAAAAATGAACATTCAAATATGCTTTGCTTTGCAAAACTTGAGTTTGCGTTTAATAGGGATTGTTTATACATGAGGATAATTGTATAGGGTAAAGGGGATTAGAAAAAAATACACGGTAGTGAATATATGGACAATTGAAAAATTGTTTTCATTTCAAAATTAATTTTTCAAAATACTGCCACAGCTGATTTTGATTAGGTATATGATGTCGGCAGCACAAAATTCACCGGTCCAAGATGCAATTTTTCTGTCAACAAAATTCCCACAGTAGTCTTATCGACGGTTTCTCGATAAGATAATATATCACACTGCACCGAACCAGTCACCAATATACGGGAATCAATATTATATTTTAATGCTATTAATGATTTAATATATCTTGCAATACGATCAAAGAGAATGGCAAACGATAATAATGAAAAAACAAGACGTTCAACTTGTGCTTATATTATAAAAATAATTTATTACGCAACAATAAATATTATTCTTTAAATCCTAGATAATGTCTTTCAGTACATGGCGAAGTTTCCGCTGGTCGTTCTCGTTGTCTAACGAAGGCAGTGGCTTCCGGGATGGTCCAACTTCGATGGGACTCAAGTGAGACATTGCAGCCTTCATACTCGCGACAGGATGACCTATATGCAACGAGAAGATTTTCGATTTTGTCATGTCAGAATTTCTTTTTTTCTTTTCGTCATCCACTCGAAGCGCAACGACGTCGCTCGTAAAAAGACACTACGTCACACAACAACAATAGCCTCTCGGTTGCACTAGACGAATATAAGAGCATAGAAATTGAGTTACCTAATTGAGAAAGGCTTTCAAAGGCTCGCAACAGTTTCTCCTGCTTAGTTTTTGCCGATGAGTAGTCCTCTTCCTTGCTGTATCTGATTATGTCGCGGACGAGCTCCGGAAACAGATTTGCGGTGCTCGGCATGAATGAGTCCATTCCCACAGCGCTACCAGCCGGTATCAACTGTGAAGAAATTTTGCACGAGTTATTTTAGCTTTGTGGAAAATTATAAAAAAAAGAAGTATATGAAAAATTGATTTGCTATACCTGATTACTGCCAAGGAATACGGTGAACCTTCCGTCGTCGACGCGCAACGCTTGCGAACCTTCATCGAGATTCGTACAGGTGAACTTGATACCGACGAGGGTTGGAATTCTGTCTCTTACACTTTCGAGAAACTGGCCCATGTGTACTGAAATTGAGTATCGGTATATTTACATGCATAAAATGGAAATTGTTGAAGTAAAAACTTCGTGTAATAATAACTTCGTTTAGAGTCTATCATCAAGTTCAGACATGTTTATCAGCTCGAATGACACTACGTGATATTATAAGGAATAAGTAATATATGAATTTGCTCACTCGTGACTTTGGACATGTTCGGAAAGTGATAGTACAGCAGTGGAGTTTCAGGAGCAGCTTCGCTGACGGCCTGCAGGTACTCGATCAGCTGTTCGACATTGCTGGGCTTGTAGTACAATTCGGGCAGACATAAGATAGCGTCGACGTTCAAGGTCTGCGCGTGACTCGCCTGAAATTTCGTAGTCTCATGTACAGACAGAAGATTCACACCGAGTTTTTATTATTGCTTTCTCAATGAGGAGAAAGCTTTTGTAAATTTTGTTTCCTCTTTTGTCATAAAAGGATTAGTTATTAAGCTGTATTATCGACCGATTTCACGAAAACCCGCGTTGTCTCTTTGAGCATTATTATTGGCAACGTGTATATTTTTGTTGTTGTTGTTGTTGTTATAGTACGTACGAGTTCCTTGACATCGGCGAGAGGTGCGCCACCGACATGGAGCACCATGTGTTGGTCATACCTTTTGGTTGCCTCAGACCAGGCCTCAGCGATCTCCTTGCGCTCGTTCACCGACATCGTCATCCCTTCGCCGGTCGTGCCGTTGACTGAAAGATATTTTTCGAATTGCTTATATCGAAAGCTGCAGATTTGTATGCTAATTTTTATAGCGTCGAGCCGGGAATTTCTGAACGCAAAATACATACCGAGCACACCGGGCATATTCTTGGATTTCAAATAATCCGAGTAGCGTGGGATGAGGTAGGCATTGATGGCTCTCTCACTTTAACAGAAATGTTTCAAAACGCACTGTAATTTTATTTTTAAAAAAATGCAACCTGTCGGCAGTGTCCATAACATTGTTATATATACCTGTTGCTTTTGAACGGCGTAAAGACCGGAACTATCAAACCCCTGTACGAGTATCGTATCGCCGACTATATGATATACATGGAAAAACACAGAAGCAAAATCAATAACTCGAATTATATTATAGAAAATGTAAAATCTACTACTACCGTCATGTTTGCGCAAATATAAAAATAACCGGTATACGTGCGGAAGGTACGTGTGAGCAAGATCGACTGCAACTCTTCGTACCGAATAAGTACGCGAGTATAATAAACATTTCGATTAATCTTTGCGACTATATTGCAGACGCGCATGTGTATATACATATAGCGAGCTTGATAAGACTCTCGCTGTATTTTTTTCTTTTCCGAAATATTCCATCACATGCGTGTATATATATATGCGCGCGCGCGAATCGGCAATAGGTGAGATAAAGATTGGTCTGCTCGAATAATTTCCGCTATTGCTTGCACAAGATTTCATAATTGTTTTGGTGGACTGTGTTGTTTACTGATGATGGTTTACACTTGATGGAAACTTGTGGCTAATGACACACACACAGACGCTTCGAGGTGTTAATGGATTTATATGGTTTTTTTCAGATTCAGGATCTTTTGAAAATCGAATTTTCGCAAGACGAACTAACGAGTCTGTTGCTATATAGGAAAAGTTTTGATGTGTGGATTCTCTAGTTTTCCACGGGAACAAAGGATTTATACTATTGAAGTTTCTATTTTAAAAATAATTCAACTTGGCTGATCCAAGCTTGTTTCTAATGATCGGACATTTCATTTTCATTATGATAATAGTTGAGATTTTTCCACAAATCACTCTATCTCTATTAAAATTATTTATCTTATACTGCTGCGAATGAATTGTATATAATTGTTATTATATAGTCTAATCAAACATTTTAATGCCAAGCCAAGTTGAAACCAACATATTTTCCCCCTCAGACTCTTATAAATGTGTAGAATAACAACTTTGTCGAGGCAGAAATACTTTTCGATGCTTATATGTCTTGTGGCTCTCGTGAGCTTTCTCCTTTTATTATTTTAGCGAATACCAGAGGACTTTGACTCACGCGCTATATGCATTTTCGCATTCTTGCCGAAAATCGTCTAAAAAAAAAGCAAATAATAATACCGAGAGTAAATCCGCACGAAACTAACCTGACCACTTTATGTCAATTCCTATAAATAGGAACGCATACTCACCAGGTTTTCGCGAGTCACCGCATACACGTGCGAAATTAAAATTCTTGCGGCTGAAAAATTGAAAATAGTTTGGAACAAATAATGAAGGGATTCTCTTTGTTTTTTCAAGATTTTATATTTGTATGGAAAAAATAGATATCGGAAATTTGGATCACGTAGAGTTCTAGGCATGTAACTGCGAAGAAAAGTCGTGGGTGTAAATCTCTGCTACGTTACGTGCGCGTGTGAACATTGTTGTTATTTACAATTACTGTTTCGGTGCACGTACTTCTGCATTAATTGCATACGAATAAAGAAGTGAGATAAATGTGAAATCAATATGAGATAACTCGGATAACGATTGTTGATTGGGTATAAGAAATTGCTGACAAATTGTATAACTCGAGCCGAACTCAATCAATTAATTAAAATTAGAATATCATAATTATATATACATATAATGAAGTATAATAAACCGAGCATAAGTCTTATATTAAGATTATAGCACGGCTACTCGCTATGCACGGAAATCTTCCTGTAGAATCAAAAGAAGTTATAATTATTTATCCGTTGCATGACAACACGATGTACGACTAAAAAACAGCAAATACGAGTTTATACGAATTAAATAAATGATCGAATCACAATAATTTCTAAACCTCTGATGCCGACGGACCCCATTAAAAATTCATGAAGCAAATCTAACGGTATAATTACAACAGGCCTGCGATGCACTTACACACATAGAGTCTCGGGACAATGCACTACGTCCGCGCATATAGAGACGATCCTCATCCGCAGAGTGCAATGAGGCAAGTATATATGTATATATATAGTATATATACATACGCGGCGCTGCGGCTTCGCGGTTACAACACTACTCGGGCCAGGCGCGCTCGCGGGGCCTCAAGGTGGGGACGCATATAAGGCCCACGAGGGGTCCCGTTCAGTAGTAGTCTCTAGTGATCGACACATTCATTCACAGCAGCCCCGGCGACTCCTGCATATACATAATACACACACTCACTGCAAAAAACATCAGAGCGCGCGGTGCGGCCATTGTTCGCCATATACCGATTGTATCGCTTTCTTATTCGGGGGCCCCTTATCGAGCTTTTTTAGGCCGCTAACATGAGGACCCAGGTGCTACTCTGCTGTCTACTCCTGCTTGGTGAGTGCATGTGTATATAGATATATATATACATATAAGTTCGTTATATATGTTGCTTTCAACTTTCTCGGGGAGATCTGCGAGTGCAGATCGCTGCCTTACCAACGCGCAATCTTCCTTTCTTTCTTATTCTCTTGAAACTCATGGAATCGGCTTTTCAATTGGATTATAATATTCAAATGTGTGATTTAAATATTTCAACATTTTTTACCTCCAAAAAAACCCGGCGTTAATAAATCCTCGTACATCCATAAATCTCGAATCTTCTGCTATATATTTTAAGAAAAAAAAAAAATCTTTATCCTCTCCTCGCGATCGCAACACTTTCTATATCTCTGAAATTTTACGAAATCCTCGCATGAAAATCCAAGACGAGATCGCCAACATGCGAGCGGACGACTGCTACCTTGAACTTTACATTCTATTATAGGATATACGCACACGCTGCGCTGCTCTCTCGCCGCATTCCAAATGAGGCGTGTTCGCTATATACTAAAAAGGAAAACGATCTAGGTATAGGTATCCTCCGTCTGCACTTGACTTTTCACGATAATATATAAGGACACAAGCGCTGTTTCTTCATCTATGTCCTCTGGGATTGCGGGGAAAGCTTGAGAGTTTTAGAGCTATTAGACAATCGGAATCGGCGAAAGTCTTTGTATATACCTATATGGTGCGTGTGACGGCGCTTTCGATTTTTTTTTTTTTTTTTATTGTTCTGTCACTTTTATTAGAAAATTATATTCAAATCACGATTCCGTTAGGTAATATGTTGAGAGCAATGCGATATGTCTATTAAACAAGCATATACTACTTGCAAACGTATAAATTAGCATACGAATCCAAAGTGTACGTCCTTGTCAAGTTCAAAAAACTCGCTCTCTCTTCTCGCTGACACATCACGTGTACGTCAATAAAAAGAGAAGCAAACCCCCTAAAAGAAGCTTAAAAAACCAAAGACGTCCTCCTGCTTGTCTCGAATCGACGAGAATAAGAAAAACGAGATATCCGACAAGGCGAACGAAAGGGAATCCAAGACACGACGAGGTTCGTGCAAAAGTGTGCTTTCTCTCTTTTTCCCGAGGTCGTGCATTATATTTCAGGGACGAACCTCGAGGTCGTTGTACGCTGCGGAAGAGACGCGATAAGGGAGTATAGGCGACTCCTCGTCGGACAGCTTTTTGCCTCTGATGGCATTGACCCAGACTCTGATATATTTTGCGAGATGCAGGGAACCGCGCAATTGTATACTTGGCTTCAAGGATTCGCGACTTCGATGGGATATATATATTTATTGATTTCAAGGTGATTATAACGCGGGAGATTGTTGAGAGCGAGTGCAAAGATAAGGCTGCTGAGCTTGACACTTCTGTAATCTAGTTTTGATGATTAGCCTTTTATTGCGGTAGACACGCGATGATAATTTTAAACCGAGAGATTAGATTGAATATCACTATGCGGACTTTACACGCTGTATTCTTAGCAATGATGCGATTGACAACGAAAATAGGATCTCTCGGAATACCTCTAATTTTCGAACAACACTTGAAGTATGTATAGGTATATGCAGCTCACGGTATGATTCATCGAAATGAGATATAAATTTCTTTGTTCAGCCGATGATAAGTATCTATATTCAGGGCGAGAAAAAACTGGTTTACATACCGCTATCACTTATTGTAACACGAGACACACCGAAGCTTCACTGTTACATCCTATACAGTATTATTAATAACCCAATAACAGAAAAATTGCACAACTAATTCTTTCTTTCTTTCTGTACACAGGTGTCGCAACGGCGCTAACGCGTAAGCAGGAAGCCGCCGAGATAAGTCGGCGCAAAAATTCACAGCCTCTGTACAAGAAACAACCAGCTCGAGTAACACCTGCTGCATCGGAAGACGACGCCACCGCCGAGTACGAGGAGGAGGAAACCGGCGAATTTTCAGACCAGTGTCCCGAGCCCAACGGTTACTTCCCAGACGCCGAGCAGTGCGACAAGTACTACGACTGCAGGGATGGTAAGCTCACCGAGAAGCTTTGTCCCGATGGTCTGGTCTTCAATGACTTCAGTCCACAGCACGAGAAGTGCGATCTGCCCTTCGGCCTCGACTGCAGCAAGAGACCCAAGCTACGTAAGTCAAAAGTATCAAAATTATGTAATTTTTCATATTACACATGACGTGTGTGTATTGAATTATCTGTATGCGACACACAGAGACACCGAAACCAACGCCACACTGTCCACGCATGCACGGCTACTTCGCTCACGAGGACCCGACCAACTGCAACACCTTCTACTACTGCGTCGAGGGTAAATTCAACATGATCAAGTGTCCCGATGGTCTGGTCTTCTCTGAGAAAACCGGCATCTGCACCTGGCCCGACGAAGCTCACAAGACCGGCTGTGGTTCCCGGGAACTCTTCAACTTCACCTGTCCCAAAGTCGACGAGTCTGTAGCAGCTACTCATCCTCGTTATCCCGATGCAGAGGACTGCCAGTTCTTCTACGTCTGCATCAACGGAGAAACCCCAAGGAGGAGCGGCTGCAAGCTCGGACAGGCTTTCGACGAAAGCACCGGCAAGTGCGACTGGGCCCGCAAGGTCCCTGAATGGTAAATTTTATTTGAGAGTTGTGTGTACTTGGAATTAAAAGAAAATTTTCTTTTCTAATACTAATCGAATGCTCGAATTTCAGCAAGGACTGGTACAAGGGTGTCCTGACAGACGCCGAGCTTGACGCTCTGGAGAACCCACCGAAAGCTAAACCCAGTGGATCATCAAGAAGGAAGGGACCTAAGCGTGGAGTGACCGAAGCTGCAGAAGAGTGAGAATAGATTGTATTTGGAAGCAACCTGACAACCTCCAGCCTTTTCAATTATGCAATAATATACTTTTATACTGAAAAACTGTTTTTATACGCGTCGACGCGGATGTTTGATTAATGTGCTTTGAGTTTTATATATTATATGAGACACACGTAGAGAAGATGATGGGTATACAGAGACACAGCTCGAGATGACGATGATGATGTTTGGAGGCGCAAAGACTGAAGTTTCTATATTATGTTTTATATATTACGATATTAAATTGTTATTAAGAATTCCTTTTTTTTTGTACGATAAATAAAGATGTTCTCTTTTGTAAGAACGACAAACAATCGAAATATTTTACACACACGTTTTATTATTTGATCAGGTATACTTTTAGAGGTTTTAACTTAAATCCCAGCGACGACACGCTTAAATTTTACGTAGAGCTTGAAAAAAAAAGAAAGAAATGCTAATGAACGTTTCGGTCGCGAGTCTTTCACGGATCATCGAAAATAAGAGAGTGAGAAAGTCTGGACTTGAAGAAAGGTCAAAGAAGAGAAAGAGATGGGAAGATGCGGAGAAAGGGGATATCAGTGAAAGTCCACCGAAAATCTCTTTGGCTCTGTTGGCCCTATGGCAAGATCTAAAATTAGAAAATCGAAGTAAAAGTACGATGGATATATATGATGCTTTCGACATTTTTACACAGCTTCTTTGATAAGTGACTAGCAATTTCGTTCCGCGATTCTTACGTAAATTGTTAAAATCTGATAATCGTTATGTCAACGTTATATTAAACCGAATAAATGAAATTAATTTTGAATAAATTATATATACCCAGATCTTCATTTTCTCTGACAGGCGACCGAGAACGTTTTCTCTATATCCACTGTGCTGACCGAATATATAAGTTGTATTGCAAAATAGCGGATAAAATTATTAAAAGAGTAACAGTATACTTGAAATACTTGTCAAACTACAAAATCTGGACGTATATATAACAAAAAATAACGACAAATTGTCAGCAGCAGCAGCAGCAGCAGCAGCAAAAGCTACTATATAGATACCAACCAGTACTAGCATGAAAAACCAACGGAATATATAACAAAGCCGATCAACGGTGCAGTCCCTCGATCCAGTAATGAAAAAAAGGGTTCACCTTGCATCCAAATGAAGGCACCCGCACCAAAATAAAAGCAAAGAAACAGTTGCTTCAAAGAACAAAGCTTCATACTCTCGCACGCACGCATACAAAGCGTGACCAAAATTCATCCTATAATACACACACACACACCATCAAAGAAGATGAAGAATAACAAGAAAAAAAAAGAGTCTCTCTCTCTCTAATATATACATGTATATGACTCTACTGGTCGAGCACACGTAAATAGCCTCTCTCGAGGTTCGGCGGAGGCGAACGAGCGACAGGATTGGAGGCGCGTGTCTCCTAAGACCCAAGAAGCAGCGAAAGTGGGGAAATGCGCGCGGGGCCCGTCAGGTGGGGGATGACAAAGTATACCCCGTGGAGGACTGTCCTCGGCTGCAGTCTCGAACGCGAGGAGACGACTTTTCAGCGGCACGAGAGACCGACACCGATTTTCAAAAAGACTGATCTATCTCTCTCGGAAAGAATTTTTCCGTAAGTTGCTTTGCTTTATTCATTAACCCAGTGGATACATTCCATTTTCTTCTTCTTCTTCTTCTTCTTCTTCTTCTTCTTCTTGGCTTATTGTCTCTAACGTTTCTCTCGTTTATAGAAATATAACATGGCCAAAGTGTTTGTTTCCTGCGTCTGCCTCCTGGCTGTGGTCGCGGCTACTCGTAAGTATAATACAGTTACTTTTTTATATACCTGCGTAAAAAACTTTATTTCTATCTTTTAATTAAATAAAAAAAGAAAAGCTTTGCTTTTACTCTACGCGTATACGCACGACTTTCGATCTCACCGCAATACAATATAATAACCTCGCAACGAAATAAAAAACGCGCCGTCTTTGAAAGCGCGACGATCGAATCGGTAAACCGCAGGACGACTATATAGTGCAAGTGTGTGTGCGCATAGAGCACGTTGCGTATAGATCGAGCCGTACGGAGAAAGGAAATTTCGCCGGTATATCAACGTACATACATACTCGCCTTCAGAATCGACCGCAAGTCAACGACCTTTTTCTTCTAATTTCTATACTCGCGCGGATAGAGCGAGAGTCTTTGCGTAATGCACCTATATATATATATATACTCGCTCGCGCGCGGCATCATTAGACTAATGCATATATGACTATATAGGCGGAGACCGTTAGGAGTTCCATTTTCAGCTATATATGACTCTCGACGCGCGCGGCTAATTAATGGATAGTGAAAATTTCCCGAGCCTTTTAATTTCATTGCAGCTCAGATGAAAAACAAATATTTTATTCATGACGCGCAAACGTTGTAAAACGATTGAGAAGTCAAGGCCAAGCAAACTTGAATTTTTATTACACGACGTATGTATAGTGAAATTCAAATTTTCAGAACATATACAAGCTATAAAAATGCTCAGAACCAATAGTGACTTTTTTAGTATACATATATATAGGCATAACTCTCAACATACACACATACACACATACGCTGCAGAAATTGACGTTATTGCGCTCGTTCGCTCTCGGCTGTACTTTCTAAAGCGTAAATGTCAGAACTGCTTCTCTTTCTCTCGGCGGCCCCGCGTATATAGTCGGGTTACGTAAAATAATTTCGAGCCGCGCGCGCAAGCGCACCCGCAAAATCGAAAGCCAAACGGGATATGAAAAATTCATGCTGAGTTTCGCTAAAATTACGCAACCACATATACATATATGCGCGCATGTGTAATTGAAGAAGGCACGTAATTGTGTCCGCGGTATAATGTATATAAACAAACAACAGGTGATTTTGATTCGAAATTTTAATTCTTCATCGAGAAAAATAAACGCGCGTGTATAAAGGATAGATTACACGAGCCGACGACGAATATTTCAGTAGAAGCATACCAGGCTCTAGTCAGACCAGTCGCTCGGAATGTAACTACTGATTAGATTTAGCTCGAAATTCTATCGTATCTGAGACCAGTTCGTAAAACAGGGTGTATATCACAGATATAATATCCTCTACTATTATTGTTATATTATTTCAGACGCCGCGTACAGCTGTCCAAAAGAGGACGGCCAATACGAGGACCCGAAACAATGCGACAAGTTCTACGAGTGCATCGATGGTCTTCCAATTGAGAAGTACTGTCCTGACGGTTTAGTCTTCGACCCACTGAACCGGAAAATCAACAAATGCGACCACGTATTCAACGTCGACTGTGGCGACAGGCTCGAGCTTCGTAAGTATTATAATCGTACAATATATACTCGTTTCCTTATAATATAGCCATCAAGCATTGAGATATAAATTTATAATTACAGAGCCACCCCAGCCAACGAAGAAGTGTCCGCGTAAGAACGGATTCTTCGCTCATCCCGATCCGGCCGTCTGTAACATATTCTACAACTGCATCGACGGTGAAGCTATCGAGATCACCTGCACCACTGGACTTCACTTTGACGAGTACAGCGGCACCTGCGTCTGGCCCGACAGCGCGGGACGCAAGGTATAGAAACAAAGTTTCTTTAACTGTGTATAAACAGTCCATTCGAGCCATTTCCTAAACTGCCACTTGACAATAGACAATAAACTCTCGCAGTGTTAATTGTATACTCGCTCTCGCATAGCACACAGAACTGAAACTACATATACGGGACAATGGAGGGTATAATTTTAGGAAGTAGTTGCGCCTGTCAAATTATATGTAATTTTCGAAAAGCATCGATTGTTTACAATAGCACACACGATTCCTTTGTTCTCGTTTCTTTTTTTTTTCTTCTTCTTATTCTTCCGGGTGTATACCGCGAGCCTGTTGTTTGCTTAAAATTCAAGCTTAGACACAAGAGTTGTAGAAGAAAAATTTAACTCGACAATAATTCTTCATCTATGTATATACAGGGCTGCGGAGTTGTAGGCAAGACACTGTCGGACGGTTTCGAGTGTCCAAAGGAATCCGGCGTTGATAGCCGTGGACTAGCCGTTGATCATCCGAAATTCGCACATCCAGAGGATTGCCAGAAGTTCTACGTGTGTCTCAATGGTGTCACACCCCGAGAACAGGGATGCAGTGACGGTACCGTCTACAACGAGGTTCAGCAGAGGTGTGACGCACCCGAGAATGTACCCGGATGGTGTGTATTTTTTTTTTTTTTTTGAGGAATTATTTTTGAAACGAGTGAAAACTTTGAATAATTCATGATTTTTTTTTTAAACGTGTGTTTTTTTTAGCGAGGACTGGTACAAAGATGACGACAAGAAGCCATAAATCATTGCCGCGACATCGATTTGTCCCGCATCGGGACACCGTATACATATAAATATATCTCCGCCTCATTTTACCTTCGTTTTATCGTCGATCCTGTAGATGTGTAAATGTTTTTTTTTTGTAATTAATAAATGTTTTAACTCGACCAACTGTCTCTCTCTCTCTCTGTATATGTGTCTGTGTGAATTCAAAAATATAATATACGTACGTACACTACTATAAAGATGAAGATCGTATAACGAAAAGGCTTACACGTGATCCTTATTACACATATTATTTATCGTCAAGGACCCACATGTCTCGACTATACCGATAGCATCATCGTTAATAATCAACTAATTTTGAAATCTACAAGAGATAAAATGACAAATGAAGACAGCGAGAAAGAAAGACGTAATCCAGACAACATCGAAGACACTTCCGACTCGCTTTCGTCGTCGGGCATAGTGCCAAGGATACACGCGCATTTTATAACGAGAGGCCTTGGGGCAATATAGCAGCAGCAGCAGCAGCAGCAGTCGTTCAAGCCGAACGTCGGACTTTCTCTCGAGATGATAAAACGTCGGCGCCGGCGCGTTTCCTTTTTTTTCTCCCTTTCTTGCATTCGACTATACTTCAATATACACGGGACTAGATCATTGTATATATACAACGCGTGCGCCTATATGATAAACCACTCGCACACGATTTCGATCGATCTCCTGCATAGCGCTGGGTAAAAGCGTCTTATCGGAAATCGGTTCCGCTTTCGTCTCGTCTCTCGGTCAATAACGGACCTTGGCTATATATAATACCACGCATTTATAATACCGACGTCCCACTGCGTGGGTGCGAGACGATTTCAAAGTATGTATAGTGTATACACATATGTACAAGAGTTGTATATTGCGAGAGACGCCGATTTTTTCACAATCAATCGCTGCGCCGAGGATATGCACTTCGACTGTGGGTTATAAATATAGCATTTTCACCGGTTGTTTACTGCTGTTGAAATGGCTCTCGTTATACTGACACCGCTTGAGATTTTCGATCTGATTTTATCTGGTGAAACGAATTCTATAGAGGGAAAAGTTGATCCCGAGCGAGAGATCGGTATGTATATATATATACTACATCAAGCTTTGCTCGTGAGCTACGAGCTTATCTGATTGTTGCAAGCTATTTAGATTAATCTTGTTGGGAGAATTCGTGTTCTCGGTTATAATTCATTGGGAAAAGCTGTATACATCTACTCCGAGTTGATTATTTCAAAATGAACTTATATCGGAAGAAAGTTTCGATGGACAAGTATTTTTTTCCTTCAGCCCGCATACCAGTTCCTGATGAAAAAATTCGCATTATAATCCGTTTGACAATAGACATTTACATAAATTCTATCAATAGCGAAAGCTTGGCTGTGCACAGGCGTGGCTGCTAAAATCCAGTGGGATATATAGGCTGGTTCTCCGCTATAAGGCATTGACAACAAAAGAGCTTTTTATGACGAAGCAAAAATACATGGAATTTCAAGCATTCGTACAGATATAATAGAATAGCTTTTCGTCAGTGTCTAGACGCTTTCTAATGTGGGATAATTTATGGGTATATCTTATTGCGACAACTGATAACAATACTATCGGTAGCTTTAATATCTTGTCGCGAGTAAGTTGTATTAGAAAAGTATACAGCTACAATTGGTACATTATTGTCAGACGAGAAAGTTTATCTTGTAATGTTTACGGAAATTTCGTCATAAATTTGTGATGGCAATTACACGGTGAAAAAAAAGACACGTGACGAATTGTTCTTTTTTTCCTTTTCGTTCAAAGTGTACACTGTGAGAAAGCTCGCGTATATATATATATATATATATATATGTATTTAAGAAGTATATACACTATACGCGTTGTGTAGTTACGAAAAATACTCGGAATAGTTCGAATCGCGCGCGCGTCGTATCGAATTTTGAGCTGTCATTACATAAGTGTGCGAATAAAACCAGTTTTTACAGGGTAGCTATATTTAAACCTGAATTGATAATCCAGTTCAACTTGTGTACAGAGCTATATCTCACACAAATACACACACGCACGCTACCCTCTTTTCCATCGCCACCCTGTGTACTGCTATATAATACCGATCACGAAATCGTCTCGCCTACAAATCTTCCGTTACACGTCATAAACGACACACACCTAATAAAGTCAACGCTTCATATCGTGCCTCCCTCTCCTGTGTCAATATATGTATATCCCCCGGACAACAGCGAATAATCCCCGAAAAAGGCTATAGAACAGAGCCAGAGCAAAACTACCTTCAAATATAAGCGCGCTGGCAAGGAAATAATATATAGACTTACAGTCGAGCGAAGAAGTCGATAGGTGAATTCGGTGAAAGAGGGGGGGCCTATAGCTTTGTGAAATGCAGCCAGCAGCACGGGGGGCAAGAACTGCTGCTCGCAGCAAACGCAGTCGAGCGAAACCAGTCCAGTGACGACGACGAAGTGACTCTGAGTCTCTTTCTCTCTAATTCTGCGCCTTCTTCTGCTGCTTCCTCATTTATATAGAGGACGTGAGACGTTGTCTTCCTGTTTCTTCATATTATATATAGATACACAATGAGGCGTTTCGTTACGGGGCTTTTTGTCGCGCTGGCGATCGGTGCCACTGTACAGGGACAGCAGCAGCAGCAGCAGCAACCATCAGCAGCATCGACTTTCCGTTGTCCTGAACCAAAGGGTTTCTTCCCTGATCCAGAGCAGTGTGATCTGTACTACGCTTGTCTCGATGGACAGGCCGAGGAGAAACTCTGTAAGGATGGTCTTGTCTTCAGGGATGACAATCCGAAGAAGGAGTTCTGCGACATTCCTGCTAACGTCGAGTGCGGAGACAGGACTCTTCTGCGTAAGTCAATATTTTTCTAGAATTTTTCGAAAACCGTGAGATTACGCGCGGAGCGTATATTGCACGGACAGAGAGAGAGAGAGAGAGGCGCTTCCTGATGGGTTACATCAGGTATTACGGACGATCTCGCGCCGGGATGTATATAATATATGCACTTTACACTCCGTGCACATGCATCAGTGGGATGCAGTAGCTTCTCGCGCGGGTATGATATACCGGTTTTTCAATAATTCTCGCTCGCGTTGCGTCACTTTTCACTTCAATTACCGGGACTGTCGCTCTGTCTCGTCTGTATAAGTTAATGTGCAATTTTTGGAAAATTGCGTGCGGTTATATACTTGTGAAATATCGCATTCTAATGTTGTGTGTATGTTTGCTTATATATATACGTGTGTCGTAGCATTTCAGGCTTATATTAATTTCTAATTTATAGGAGAAAGTCTCTCGCGTATATGGTTATTACTTTCTCGATATAAATATTAACAACAACAACAACAACCGCATATTTTCCGCGCCAATCCATATATACGTAATCGAATAAACAACCAGCTTTCGAATTCGATCATTGTTGTTCCCGGAAAATTTCGCAGCTCGATTTCCAATCAACCTGGCGTGTTTCTCCACCACACAGCCGCTATAATCGCACACCGACTAATTAATCGCTCATTTTCATTTCTATATATACGCGCCTATGATGCGTATTCTAGAAATTTCAAAATAAGAGAAAAACCCGGCTAATTCGCAAGAATGACTTTGCCATGATGCATCGGCTTATAATTCTATATATTCACGCATCGAACTCGCCCGCAACTTTCCCCAATTCTCGATAATATACATATATACAGCGCAGAGCAGTGCAGAAAACCGGTCTCTTCAAGGCTCTTCTTTGAAAAATCATTATTTCAAAGGCTCTCGATCCTTTATCCTTGCGTCGCTCGTGTCGCCTTCCGTTTTCTTTTTCTTATTATCCCGTCGCGTTCCTTTCCCGAAATAGATCGCGAATGAGTGCGCCTGGTTTCACTTTCAATTTCTCGATTTTTCACAGAGGAACCCCAGCCGACCAAGGACTGTCCACGTGCCAACGGCTACTTCAAGCACGAGGATCCGCTGAATTGCGACAAATTCGTCAACTGCATCGACGGCGTTGCTTCGGTACATATATATATATAGTCACATCATATTTCATTAATTAATAAGAATAATAATGATAAAAATTTACCATTGAAATTTTCCAAACCAATAGGTGATGCCCTGTCCACCGGGTCTGGTTTACGAGGAGAAAAAGTCCTCCTGCGTGTGGGCCGCCGACGCGACGAGGACGTGTTCGGACACGAATCGCGAAACTCTCGACGACGGATTCAGCTGTCCTGTCGGTGACGTGATCGGACCTCAAGGACGTGTCCTTCCACATCCAACATACCCGCATCCCGACGACTGCGCCAAGTTCTACATCTGTCGGAACGGTATGGTACCTCAAAAGGGACAGTGCGAGGAGGGCTTGGTTTACAACGAGGACTCGTTCAGGTGTACCGAAGCTGACCTCGTGCCTGGATGGTAATTATCTTACACTTATTTTTTATGAAAAAAAAAAGAAAAAAACGCAATTCGAGCGTGTGTGTCGGAAGGATGAATTGCTGACGGGACTGGTTTTTAAAAAAGATGGACAAGGATGTTTTCTCTGAGTCACAAACACGTTGCGATGATATAGACACTTTTATAAGAGTCTCCGTTTTGATGTAGGCAGTTGTGTCGTATACTAAAGGTACATTTACGTAATGAATTAGCGTTATGCCGGTTATTCTTTTTCTTATTATATATATACGCGACTCCGCAGCTGGTTATTATAACATTATAAGGCGAATTATTCAATGCCCGCTTATGTTCATTTACCCTATTACAAAACTGCAATCGAGAGTCATTAAACACTCGTTTCGATTATACTGTCGAAGAAATCCAATTTATTACAATCTCTCTCTCTTCTCTGCATAATCATCTTTAGTAACTGTCAACTTTCTTTTCTTCGATATGTGAATTCAAATATTATATACGGCCTTTCTTTTCTACGAAAAAAAGAAGACTTATCATCTCCTTTCATCTCTTCTGATTGATCGACCAAAAACGATTTTTTTTTCCCCTACATATCAAACTTGTCTAAACTATTCATTTTAATACGTTGGCAAACGCAGAGAAAAGTCTCGTAACCGCGACACATTCATTATTATCCACTCGAGCGAAAAGCCACATCCAATCGCGACCACATGCAAAGACCATTTACAAGTCGAACAAAACTTTCAATTAACCGAAAGACTGCTATACACCTATATATACAAAACTAATTCGCCCAGTCAGACGCAATGAAGTCATTAAACGCTCATTAAACTCCACACTAATGATTTTCACTCAACTGTATTACACACGCGTATACACAGGCAGAGAAACGTTATATGTATATATATACAGATCGAAGTATATAGTGACGCCTTTCCTAACACTCTAAAACCGCCTTTTGCTCCAGATTTCTCGACGGAATAACGCTCGATTTCACGTTACGATATGGAGACTGTTATTTTCACTTACTTACTCGACTTTTTTCTCACTTGTTTTCTTCCAGCGAGGACTACTACAAAGGCAAGAAGAACTGAACGAGAGAAGATAACGAAGCGAACGATGTATTCGCATATACTTATAACATAGGAGACGATGACGTGATATGTGCCAGCCGCACAGATGATGCGCGTTGACTTGCATGGCGCGCGAACGAGCCGACTATTAATTTTACTCTTATCCTTACTATTATTATTATTATTATTATTATTATTACATACTACTACTGAGTCGTGAACATCGATGAGATTGATGCTATACCCATATTGAAATCGACCGCAGATGATCATTGACCTTGCCAGACTTCTTTTTTTTTTTTTAAAATGTAACTATATTTAAAAGTGTAATTTATTATATCTTAACAATTTTATTCTATAATGTAATACACCGAAATCACGCAGACTGTTCGTATTTAACTGAGTTTAGAATAAATAAATTTTCTACAGTATATTTGTCAAAAATCGCAGTGCATTTTTGCTTTTCTTCGATGATACATATGTACATACACTGTATATAACGCTATGTATATAGCTATACAGAAATTCCTGTATAACTAGAGCGTATAGGAATAAGTGAGCTACCTTATCTTCGAAAAAGCTGCCCAACATATACGATATCGTAAATAATCAAAAGTTTGATATAAAATATTATATGCGCCGCTTTCGCACGAGTAGCTATCATTGTGCTACTCGCACCTATAGAGATAAATAGTTTGGAATGCAAAACCGATATACGTGTGTGTACTAGCGGTGAAAGCTGCGTCACCGCGTATATATTGCCAATATAAGGTAGTTATAGGTTTGTAAACACACTTCCTTTTGGCTTAATTAAATGACAATTATTTTTTTACCGGCGATTGAGTCTGTTGACTCGCAAGTGGCCTTAAAGCCTGATTTGGATATCGTTTTGTGATGACGTTTGATGTTGTCGTTGAATGATTAATTTAATGTATCTTTTAATTCTCAGGGAGCTTTGATTGCACATATCACAAACACCACCTCATACAAAAAGCTATACACGTGCGGGCGCGAGAGACACAAAACTACATCCTCTCAAGATCCCATTGTTCGAGCTCCTCCAAGCAGAAAATCAAATCCCACTATCTACTCGATCAAACTCCCGAAACATCCGATTCTCACCTACTTGCCATGTACACAAGAAAAATCGAGTCTCTAGAAACGCTGTAGCCAGTGAACACGCAGCTGAGAAAACTCCCAGACAATGCACAATCGGTATCGCTCGCTATATAAAACGTATATATATACATGCAACCGCAAAGTAAGTAAGTATAAGAGAGTATATAGAATATATATAAGAAAAGGTGAGAAGGTGGGGCCGATCGGTCAGTCAGTCAGTCAGTCGAGTCCCAGGTGAAGGGGATATATAGCTACATACAGCTCTCGAGGCCGGAGGAGAGGAGAAGCCGATCGCAGCGTCGCGGCCACGAAATTCAGTAGTAGTCGTTGTTACTGGCCGCAAAGCGCAGACCGGAACCAACATGAGCCGTCCCGGGATACAAGCCCTCGCTATCGTCGCTCTTGCCCTTATCGCTACCGGTAAGTTTTATTCACTATACCTACATAATCGATTTTAATTTTCATTTCGTTAAATCGCTTGTTACATATTCGCGTGTAGTATATACGGAATCCTCTCAACAAAGGGTTTTGTTTCGCGGAGAAAAATTCAGGCCCGCCTCAGTGAAAGTAAACTTACACCGCGCTCTAGCCATTGTTCCTTCATCGCGCCTTATATTTGCGTGTATATATCGATAGAAAATCGGCAAAGACTCGTTTCGAGAAAAATTCGTGCTATTGATGCAGTCTATCGAGTAAGTGTATACCTAGATAGTTGTATCGATTGCTTTCACTGCCATATGGTCGTATATATACAAGCTTTGCTATGGTACCTGTATACTCTGACATAACGCATTATATCGTCGACTTGGCATTTGTTGTGAAAATTCAACACGTTCTTTATATTCAAGCTCTTCTTCGGTCTTATAAAGGCGGTAACTGCCTAATAAACGCAGTATAAAACTCGCGTCTTTTAGGTGAAAATAATATCCGCAATGTAATGTATAATTATACATTCACAATTACAACGCCGCGCGTGCGTGTATAACATAATGACAAGTCTTAAAAATTTCCTTTCGCTCGCAAAAAAATATAAAGAACGCCTCTCTCGCAACGAGCGTACTTAATATACTTTTACGACGAAATAATTATATACGCCGGTATAAGCTGCTATAAGAGAAACTTTTACGTCTCTCGATATTATTATACACGTATATATTATAAGTCACACGACGCCGGATCAACGCACGCGCGCGGCTGTCGTTGAGAATGAGTAAAAAAAAAAAAAAAGAACGAGAATAGCTCTCGTAAAAGAGAAAGGCCGACGAAAAAAATCCTGCGGCGTGAAAAAATCTTCTCCGCATATTATAATAGGATCATCCATAATTCATGCACCGGTTACGCATATCGGACGTGTGATGGCATAACTCTTCGATCGCGTGCGTGTATTATATTATCATAATACGAACTTGAGAGGACACCGCTGACGCGATTAAAATTCGCAGCTGGTTTATGATGCCACTTGTTATTTATAATGCATATAGCGAGTGCATTGGACATTCAAAGGGAGTCTCTGCAGTAGAGGACTTCCCTTTGCGTCTTATATAGTTATATGATAACGGCTTGTAGTGAACGTGAGGCCGTTATCAAATATATACTGATCGACTCGAATGCGTTGTTATTCACCGTGAGGTACATCCTTTACCATATAGACTCATACACAGACTCATAAATTTATCTTTGACAAAAGCAGCCGAGGCGGCGTCTTTGTTCGGCGGAGATGTGCCGAACTGTCCGGAACCCTGGGGTGTCCAGGCTTACGCCCATCCGGAGGACTGCAATTCGTTCTTCCTCTGCACCAACGGAACCCTCACTCTAGAACACTGCGAGAACGGCTTGCTCTTCGACGGCAAAGGTGCAGTCCACAACCACTGCAACTACAACTGGGCAGTTCACTGTGGCAACCGCAAGGCTGACAGTAAGTCTCGATGGATACTATGAGATGTAAGGATAATATAATATATATTTCTTATGTGAAAATTGAATTTCAGTAACTCCGTTGAGTTCGCCCGGTTGCGAGTACCAGTTCGGTATCTACGCCGATAGCGATGCCTGCAGCACGACGTACACCAAGTGCGTTTACGGTGAACCTCACCAGGCTCACTGCGATGCTGGTCTCGCCTACGATGACAAGAGCCACACCTGTGTCTGGCCTGATCAGCTGATACCCTATTGCAATCCTGAAGCTGTCGTTGGTTTCAAGTGTCCGTCCAAGCCACCTACTGGTGCTGCTGCTAGATTCTGGCCATTCCCCAGGTATACACAATTCTTACGTTTACATCGATTACAAGTATGCAAATGTGGAAAACTGACGTGAAAGTCCTTGAAACTTTCATCTTAAAATATATACGTATTACAGGTTCCCGGTACCCGGCGACTGCGGACGTCTCATCACCTGCGTCGAGGGTCATCCTCGTCTCATCACCTGCGGCGAGGACAAGCTTTTCGATTCCGAGACTCTCAGCTGCCTCGACAAGGACGAACTTCCTCATTGGTGAGCATTTGTTTTTTCTTTTTATTTCATTACGTATAGCCGGAGAAAGTTGAAGTAATTTTTTTGTTGCTCTTCATCTTTGCAGCGCATAATTCAACCGGATGACCATCAGGAGGAGTCTTGAGTACAGGAGAGAAGATGGAAGGATGAGGCGTTTGTTTGTTTTATTCTGTTTTTTTTTTAAACTTTGGTACCTGCTGTGAAATATTCGTGAATAAATATGATAATCAAAATGTTGATAACTTTTGTGCAATCGTTCCGTACGCGTTTTGTTGTTGATCTTGTATATATAAAAGAGTTGGATATACACGAGTAAAAAATTGCAATAAAGAGGAAAGAATTTGGTGACTCGTATTGCGTGTCTGTTTTTTTATGTAAAAAAAATACATCATTTCACTTTATTTTCACAAAAAAAGATTCTACGCCACAATAACATACAATATTTTTGTCGTCCTTTATATATCATCATGTGTGTTTGCCTTTTCTTCATCGTTACAATGTATACAATAAAATAGGATAAGAGGAAGAAGAAGAAAAAAAAAGTAGAATAAAGAAAATAGTATTTACATTTCGACAGACGAACTTTACAGTGTGGTACAAGGACTTTTTAGAACGACTTTTGGTCACGATAACTCAATTGTACCGCGTGTAGTTTCAACGACTCATTAATTACACCAAGAGATACACAATGTATAATAATTATACGTAAAATAAGAATCCTCATCTCGGGTTTACGATAAAATCTAATAATACAAATAATAATAATAATAATAATATTAATAATAAAAATAATAATAATAATAATAATAATAATAACGAAACATTGCAAGAGCAAGTGTATCGCGCTCGCGCAGTTAAAAATCGCAAAGTCGAGATGGCTCGTGTTCGTGTCTATCGTCATCAGCTCTCCGATATACTTGTGTGTATACCTACACATCAGATCGTAAATACCGCCGCACGTCCGCAAAAGGAGATACATTCTATAATAGAAATAGCAGAAAGAAACGCAGTATTATGCGAAGAAAAGAATAAAAGAAATGACAGAATCGTGTACGTATAACGATATCCTCCGCGCATTCCACCAGTGTTGCGCAATCTATGGGTATACATATATAAAGTTCCGATATATCTATAGGCGCACACGATATATGACGTAAAGCGTTAGGTGTACGTATACGCGCGTGTACGCACAAGAAGCGGTAGAACTTTATAGAAAAGGAAAGTTTCGCCTAATTCGGTCGGGACGACTTTTAGACCGCGAGGATTTTTCATATATATATAGAGGAGATGAGATTTTTCTCACGCGTTATTTAATTTGTTTTTTTTTTGCTTTACGCAATACACGCGTCGTCGTTTTACGTCACGAATCAAGTCTGATATTTTTTGATACCGAAAATTCATCAAGTATAGCTTTACGTAATTCCGTTGGAAATAAGAAATGCGTCCGTGCGTCGTGATGTCAGAATATATAAAATACGATCTCCAGTCACATCAGTAGCCCCACATCACTCATCGTCAAATTCAGAGTTAAAAAAAAAAATTTTAATTCCTGGGTCGTCCCTGACCCCTGATGGGTATGGGTATAGCTCCATGAGGCAGAGGTGCTACACCAGGTGGTAGGTTTTCCTCTTCTGGTTCCTGTTCGTTGCGATTGTCAGGCAGGTCACCGTCGAGGCTTGCAGGAGTCGTTGGGACATCGCAGTCTTCTGTAGGTGGGACGACACAACGGAGAGAACGACGATCGAAGACAAGCATAGCTGGACAACGCTGTAGACGAGGGTAGCCACCCTGACACTGCCAGTAACGGTTGCAAGACTTGCCTAGTGGCACGTTGCCGTTAGCGTCGTCGTTGCAGAGAGCTGTGGAGAATGAATTATTTAAGTTTTTTGGCGCGAAAATTTGAATTTTCTTTCATAATAAGGTTAAAAACTCACGATGTTTCTGGCATCCCTCGACGTTCTCAGGCCAGTCGCAAGACCTGGCTCTCTCGTTATAGAGTAGACCACCGATGCACAGTTGCTCAGTAGCGGTACCGTTCCAGCACGTCCAGTACCTCGTGCAGCTGGTCTCGTGTCCGAAGATACCGTAAAGCCAGTCGCAGTGTTCGGCGGATATAGGAGGATTAGCCTGGCGTTTGCCGTCGCAGTAATTGGCGCGCCATGGGTAATCGCAGCCTTCGGTCACTCCACGATGTTTACCAGCGAAGACAAGACCGTTCGGGCAGTCGAAAAGCTCGGGACGTCCGTTTACACACTCCCAGTAACGGTCGCAGTACTCGTAGTCACCCACCACGCGGGCCTTCGTCTGGCAGGGATCTTCCTGCTGGCCCTTCTGTGCCAGTGAGCCTGAAATTTTTAGTGCATATAATTATGAATTTATATCTGGGGGTTTTAGAGAGAATTTCTATATTTATATACGAGTTATACACGCGCCTGAAAATATATTCTGCGCAGGGAAATGGATTTTTAATATGTAACATATAGAGAGCGCGATCGATTTAACAGCTTTCCCTTTCTCCGATATCGTGTATATATGTATACGCGCAGTGTTTATAGACGGTGAAAAAGCAAATGTCGAGGTTTGTAAGCGATATATGTTTTCCGCGAGCGCAGAGTATATATATATACGTATATAGTAACAAGCGATGCCGATAAGCGAACGCGATTTTTCCAGCGAGTAGTTCAATACCGAGTTTGATCAGACAAGCTTATGCAGAGCCGACGGGACAACTTTTGCTGTGTTTCTCTCGCTGCGGTTTATATTGAATGCTAATATAGCTTTCAGGCTCGTTCATTATTCTTGTGAAACTATATAACATATACTCGAATTTCGAAAGATCCGAAAATTCGTTCTAAAGGGATCGTGTCAAGTTTAAGAATAATAACTATAAGTCTCTCCGAAGTTATAATTCGGTTTCCCGCAAAAAAAAAGCCGCGAGACCGCAGCACCGCCGGCATTACGAAAGTCTTGGTATCCCGGTGTACTTAGCATCAAAAGAGAGAAACTCGTTTTCCCGTCGGCAGCGGCAATCATACAGAACTCAGTAGTAGTAGTAGTAGTAGTAGTCTCGTTCTCAAAGAGATAGATACATATCCTATGGCTTCTATAATACAAGACACACGGTTCTCGCGAATTTTTTATTTTGTAATGCAGCTTATAAGACACTTCCGCGCTGTAATTTTCGTTTATATGGAAAAGTTTGCGAGGAAAATAAGGGTAACCTAATAATTTTTTTTTAAATTCGCATACAACGACCTCGAACGGTTGTACACAACTGCAGTGTATAGTATAGTAGAACTAATTAAATTAATTAAATGAGCGATGCCCGAGTTCAGTAGCTATAGATACAGGTACCCCCCAAAGCTCTCGTAAACCAGAATAAACCAGTGTGCCTCGCGAACATTCGCTCTTTCTCTCTCGTCCATCGGATTTACTCCAGAGAAAGAGTCTTATATAGAGAGGGGGAGGGGAGCAAGAGGTAAATAGCCCCAAGCAGCTTGCATATATACATCGCGGAGAGCGTGAGCGCATTATAAGGTGGGAAGTGTCGCGGAGCAGCGCTCCCAAGAGTGAAAGTGTGCGCGCGGGCTCTCCTATGTATAGCCTTGACTTGCAACCTTCATCCCGCGAGCGGATCTCCCCCGCTGCTTATTCGATGATCGGAAAAAAGATTCGCCCAGTGAAATCGTGCAGTTTTTTTTTACTCTCGGTCGTGCTTATTGAAAAATCGCGGCTGAGTTCTCTCACCTCTCGAGATGTGTAATTAGAAAGTTATAATGAGATAGCAACATTCGTTTGGAATATGTATTTATATACTTTATGGTAATTTTAGTGAGTTTTGTAGATAATTTCATATATGTCAATGCCGGTGTATGCGTTTATGTTTATAAAAAGAAGGTAATAGATAGGATTGGAAAAGTTTTGCAGACAACATTTTTTAACGTCTAACCTGAGGTGCCTCACCCTCGGACAAAATGATGAATGAAATATTTATTCTGAAAACGTTTTATTGATGAACTGATGAACAATTCCTTTTTTAATTACACGGGGGAAAAAAAAAACTTTACTGCCCTATAATAACGCAATATAGACTCAGACGCACTCACAAATTATAAACTTGATTTCATATTTAACGTCACGTGTTTACGATGGACATAATGATGTATGGGCTGTTACAAATCATTTTTTTCCTTATTCCTGCTTGGAATGACATCAAAATAAATGCGACGTATTTGACGAAATCTATAGCTCGGGCAGTTATAGCATGAGCGACCCAAGCAGCAGGTCTAACAAGGCAGTTTCAGCACCGCTATAAATACACTCGGCGCGCAGATAGTGATGAGAGAAATGGAAAAACGCCTATGCGCCACCTATTGCCGCTAGCCAGAAGTTCAAGCGGTGGGGGAAAGGCCAGTTCAAAACTGTTTCGTTATATATAGCTGTAACGTCGTGAAACGTTTCGTGTACACCAGGTTTTGGCATAAGATTTCAGGTGATTTTTCTTCCGGAACACACATCTGCGGTATGGAAAGTTAAAAATTATCTCTAAGTCTGAGACGAAGTGACAGAGATCATTTGAATAATGAACGAATAGAGACGGGTTGTGTAAAATGTTTCATTGATATTCCTGAATGCATTAGGGAGATTAACGGAAAGTTCCTTCTCTATTATTGTTTCTATGAATTCTATGCGTTATGTCATCGACATTATAAAAATGCGGCTAATAAATGAAGCAATAAAATCGAATCGAAAGCAATCGACGCATAGTTGTCTAACGAGAAGCCTCTGCATAGTGGTAGGCTTTTTTTCACGCCTTACTTGGCAATCCCCAGTAAAAGTAGATATAACGACGACAAAGCAGTCTGCGAAAACTTGAAATATCGGTTCGCGCGCTTACGTATAGTTATATACAGATATACCGATCCCTCTGGAAATTGTGTCAGTCGCGTTAATTATTTTCGTTCTATAATATTATTGACTGGATTTTTGTACTATACACTTACTATATATATAACCGCATCTTATGAATAGCCAAACAAAGAAACTCGCGTCGGTATTATATATCTCGTATGCAGAGCCGATCGTTCGATTTCCGGAAGCAAAATAATGGCTGCGGCTGTATATATACACCGGCAACAAATGAGCGCGCGATTCGAATTATAAACGAACACACACCAGTGCATGTGTGTATGTGTGTATCTGTATAAATATATATTCCTTCCTGCACCATCGATCGCAGACACACACACATATATATATAGACACATTTGGAAAGGGACGCGGAAAGCATAGGCGCGGCTTTCCTCTCGCGAACGTTACTGCGCACAGCTGCGCAGATATTTACTCTCTCCGACTGAGTATATATATACTACACTAAGGCTCAAAAGTTTTCAACAGCTGATTGATCGAAAATGAAAAAGACTTTTTAATCTTTCGTTTTATTACTCCATACTATATAAAAATTGTCGACCGCAAAAGCGCAGTATAATATATATATACGTAACTGAACGATCGCCGATCATCTCTCAGTAGAGGAAGCTATAAAGATCGATATCGGCGCTAAAATATTGCAAAATCATCAAATCGCTGTTTAGCCGGTACAGTTTCTCATGGGTCTATCCGCGTCACTCCCCCATTGACTTCTACATCGCGGACGGGAAGGATATTAACTTTTCATGAAGCAATAAGGTATACGAACGTTGCGCCGCTTACGTAAGCCGATTATTTCGCAATTTTTGCAAGCTAAAGCGCTATATACCTTCGGGCGATTCTTTATTGTCTGTCTCACGCGCTCCGCTCCTATATATATAGTGCGACAACAACAACAACAACATCCGCGAGAAAGCAGAGCTGTTTCCGCTCGCGATTATGATGCTTCGATGTATTATAAAGGATGATATCTGTAATTTGATTTTAAAAAACTCGACCTACATACGTTTATTACGCAATAATAACCGATAGCGTTATAAATGAAATCCTAATCCCTTAAATAGTCGAGATCGTTATCTAACACGAAGATCGAGTGGAAAATCCGGTAGATTAAAGAGAGGTACGCAGTAGGAAGCTACTATCCACTGCGTGAGCTGTAAGCCGATTATACGAGAGACGAACTGCACGTATATTCCTTGTGTATATATACGTATATGCTTTCGTACCGTTACGCAGTTATGCTTCTGTCTGAACGTAGGTATATATACCGAATGATGATCGCTTTTAAGTAGATCATGTCCGAGGTTGGCAAGACAAGACATCTATATATACTATTGTTGCAACTTGGAAAGAAATATCTCATTTAAGCAAGCGACGGAAGACTCTCGAGAAAGGTCTGCATTAAACGAAGAGGAAAAAAAAAACAAGAAAAGGAAGAGTGAAGCAATGCAGAAATGATAATCAAACTTTTATACTACTCTCCGGCTTCCAAAGGAGTTTCGCAACGCGCGTCCCCTCGCGCACAAAAAAAACATCTCGTCGTCATCTACTCTCTTTCTCTCGTTTATATATACTTCAAACTAGACCATAGAATTACGTCGGACGATCGCATCGACCGCAAAGTTTCCCATCGTCAAACCTCGCAATCCTCTCGAAGCAAGGCCATGAGTATAGCTTTATAGTATATATAAAACCGTCCATCAATTCGATATCCGGAATCGATGTTCCTTCCTCTCTACAAGCATATATAAAAACTGCAAGCGACGATTAGTTACGAGAGACGGACATCTCGCGACGAAGACAAAAAAAAAAAAAAAAAAAATACGAGATATCGAGTAGTGGTAGTATTATGCAGCGCAGTACCTCTCGCGCGAGAGACGTCATTCGTGTTCCTCCGGTTTCGGAGTAGTATGATGCTTACGTAAGCGCGAGTCACTTACTTTCCCTTCCTTTACGACCGTTCGCCGTTGCTGCTGCTGCTGCCGCCGCTGCAGTTCGTTCCGTAAGGACTGAAGTATATAGCCTGAGACACACCATTAGCGGTGTGCCTTGTTTACCTCGCGAAGATCGAGTGCGGTTAACTCTTTTTTTTTCCCGTGAACTGCTGCTGCTGCTGCCCCACCCACATGATGTATATGTAGTTATCCACTGTGTACCGGGTTTCGTTTAGTCACGCCGTATTTATACGTATATATGTATACGATCGCAGCGTTAAATGAAAGTTTGAAAATTTGGAACGTCTGCCACGATATTTTTTTTTTTTTTGAAGAAAATACATGCTGGGAAGAGACACGGCTCAATGTCAAATTAAGCTTCGCATTTCTGTATGCTTATATACATTTCCAAGGATGTAATTTTATGGAAATTGCAGTTTTATTGTAATATTATAGAGAATATAACAGCATCGCTTTCTTCTCGCGAGAGTAAAAGCCATTTCCTTGAGCGCGTAATTGGCGAATCGGATTAGCGGAACGAGCGCGCGCGCGCGCTTTGGCTAAATTTGCGGTATTTAAATGGGAGAAAAACACGGCGTCACAAACAGCCTACAAACATTTAGCTTTTGTATATTGCTCAGAGCTACTACAATAGACGAGAAAAGAAACTAGAATATATAAGGAAGATTTATTGCCATATGTGCACGTGCGGATGATGATGGTGTATATATACCTAATGAGGCGATCGAGTAAATTTTCGAAAATTGGACTTGCCACACTTTAATTGGAAGCGGCTGCGCGCTATTATACGGGGGAAAATTGCTCGGGAATTTCTCCGACGAAAGGCGAGTTCATTTTCAAAAAAAATTAGCGTGTCGCAACGCTATAGCGGCTCGTTTAAATTTGAATATACCATAGCTGCACGCTCGCTCTGATGAGATTGATTTTTTTGAGAAAACTCGTTACGGATATTATGCGAGATACTCGGGAATTTTGAATTACATTTGCACTGAACGAATTATGTAAACCTTTATATATACCGATGTGTGCAGTATGACCCCATTTTCATTGTATGCGTATACCGGTGAGGATGTTCGATTGTTCTCCAAAGGTACCTAGTCATTCTTCTCATCGTTAAAACAATGAATTTCGTTCGGAAGAAAGAGGGTGTGTAAAACAAATAAAATGAAAATCGTTATTACAGCTTGCTTCTTTGCGAAGCTGTATAGCGATTTTGATTCAAATCGACGCTTTTTGATTGGCAATAATTTTAACGGCTTGTGTGTAAGTCGATAAGAGAGAATTATTATCCTGTTCTTAGATAATTTATATAGAGTCGTAAGCACACAAAGTACCATAATCATCTTAATGACAAAAAACGAAAACGTACATGTCTCTCGTAAATCGCGTCGTCACGATATAACGATACATTTAATGAACTTGAAGGTATGCATTGTACACACGACTATAATTATTATGTTCACCGAGAGGAAAGTTTCCAAACTGTAACATTTTGAAAAAAGCGATTTCTCTGCGAGTCAGCCAAGTCTGTATATAAATCTTGCTCGACTCACAGATGGGCGTCGATCACTTTTAAAATATATAGGTACATTATTCTCCACAGCTAAGCACAAAAAAGCACCTACTCTATCTATAAATCTCTGCTGTATATATATATCTACGAGCAGTCACCGGTTCATCTCACTTCGCATACATACATACACGCGTTATCGGCTATATGGCCTCTCGCGTGTGGGACCAGCGCACACATGTAACTCGTGTATATATATATATATATATACATACGTACAAGCGACTCGCGCTCTCGCGGTGTGAGCTACTTTCATATTTTCACCCGTCGCCGGCAGAGAAAGTTCTTTCTCGGATGCGTGAAACTTGACGGAGCAGCAGCCGTGTGTATGTATGTATATATATATCTATGCGAGTATTGTCTCTGTCTCTCTCAAGGGGACGATTATGAATATAAAGAGCGCGAATTGGAAGCGATGACATGTGCCGATGGTCTGTTATAATTCACGAGCGAATAAGCTATTATAGTTCGGAGGAGAAAACTACCGGCGCTTTTTTGCGATTTCTCCCGAAGAAAGCTCTCTGATGGTTCTCTATACTAAATCGTTATTATATACGTTGGCGAAAAAAGAAAAAAAAAATGCTCGCGTTAAAGCTCTTTCTGTGCTTAGGAGCGTATGGTGTACGTTTGAGAGCATATAAAACGAGCCGGGAATTTCTTAAGATTTTGAAAGTTCGCGCCTGCAAATTATTGCCGTGCGATGTTTACGACGGTGAAAAGCCGTTGATTAAATCGGTTTTTATCTCTTAAAATTGCTTATAATCCAGCGGACACAGCTTTGACATGCGGTTATAACGATTATAATAATAATTATTATTATTATTATTATTCGCGCTTTATGATCGAATCTTATATATATATACCGGAAATTCAGCGTTTCGCGTATAAAACGATAAATATCAGTTCGAACGATTCCGGGAGATAAAGAAGAAGACATTTATACCCGTTTAATCGCACGTCGCCTATAGAAAAATCCATTCGGTCATACCGATCAATCTCCGAGTTCAAACACCTTTCGTTAACCGTGACTTTGATCTTTGCGAGGAGTAGTATTAGTAGGTGTATATAGAGACCGCAAGAACAAAAACGCCGGTAGAAGAGCAAAAAATAGTAGATCAACAAGCCACGGCGTTATCGGAACGAGGCGGAGATGCAAATGCGCTCAGTCACAGTTAGCGAAAGAAGTATATAATGGAAAAGAAGAGCTGTAACACCTCATCTCGATTGATTTGAATATCTATAATCGGCCGGTATAATTTGCATATTTAACAAGTGTTAATCTCAGCGGGAGATGGTTTTATTTATGCTGGGTTTAATTGCGTAACCGATTGTGCCTAAAATCATGCATATTATACAAAAATCTCGGAATAATCTGCATCTCTTGCTTACTATAAATCAATCGAACGGTCGAAAGAATCAAAGACGCGTTATCCTTCCTTAACGATCTCGAAGATTACCATCCTAAACCACAGGAGTATAAAAAATGGTCGAATCATCGACACCGCAAAAAGGTTCCCCCGCAGGTTAAAAAAAAAAAACTCGCACCATCTCGAGAAAGAAAAAAAAAAATGAGAAAATCACTCACCATGTAGGAACGAAGCGAGAAGCAGCAGAACAAGCGAAGCGATCGCTCGTGTCGTTGGCATCGTTGAATCCCAGATGCGAAAAGTCGATCGAAAAAAAAAAGAAATAAATATTCTCGCGTCTCTCGAAGGGTGTACGTAGTAGATATATAAAATCTCAAGCGGCTGGTAGCTCCGGTGTATTATCTAGTCGGCGCTGCTGGTGCGTCTGATCACTGCGGCAACGAGCAGTAGAGTATAGGCATGAAAAAGGGGGAACCTCCGGCGCGGCGTTCACTCGCTCGGCAGACAGTCGGCGACTGAGGCTAAACTCGAGCCACCAAATGACAATAAAGCAGCTACAGCAGTAAGACACTCACAAAGGGGAGAGAAGGTGTGCGACGATGCCGGCGTCCGGAGTGAAATTGACGAAGAGGAGACCGCGTGGGAGATGCTGCTGCTGCTGCTACTGCAGTTGTGAGATGCAACAGCGAGTGAGAGAAAGGGAGAGTAATATGTATGTGTATACGTGTGTGTGTATGTGTGGATTATATGGTTTTGGGAGACTGGTCAACTCGGCCCCACTACTTTCTGATGGAGGTGTATACCTCTATAGCTCGTTGAAGTCTCCGGCTCTCACAGCGGGATGTGATTTTCGATGGGAATTTTATTCATTCATTTCTCAGGAATTTTTTTTTCTTTTGTTTTTCAATGCGCACGACAGATCGATAGCGCGGATGAGTTACAGAGCGTCTCGTGATAAATTATTCCTCCCGATGACCCTTTGGCGATAGAAGCGGTGTATATTTATAATGAAATACTTGCAACTAATCTACATATACGTACGCGAGCGTGCAGCTGAATTATATTACAAAAAAAAGCTGACACAACATAAATATACTCGAAAAACTATACATATACACTCGATATTAATCCCCGCGAATTCACATAGTGGAAAAATGACGCAATGCGTCTTATTACAGTTCGCCGGACAGCTTTTCAAATTCGTTTCGTGTATATACATATAGACGCCGCAGCATAATTTCGTTTTCTTCTTTCCCAATCCCGCGATATCCGGCCGGAGCGCGGTATAGCGAGTTAAATTAGAATTAAAAGCCAGTTTCTGGCAGACGTAAATCATTTCTCTCTCTCTCTCTCTCTCGCGAGATGCGCTCTTTGCTTCGCCAGTATTTCATCTCTTCATTAATCAGTCTTTAGCGCGGCGAGTTAATGCTCGCGAGAAATTAATATCCGTGTATAATATAAGGTTCCGAGTGTGCTGAAAAATCCCGCGAGAATTGTGCCGATAAGCAAGATAAATTTGTTATAAGGGCTATATAGGAGTGATGTCTTTACGATGTATATAGGCTGAATCCTTGGATTCTCGGAGAATAGTTATAAGGATATTATTTATTTTATACGCAAACGCGAAAATTTTGATAAATTAAGCTAGTGCGTATATACCGGAAAGTCAATTAGCGAATTTAAAGTCTCTTTAGCCACCGCGAGCGTATAAGAATTTATATCTCAAAAAATAAAACTACAGCGAGATTACGCAACGAATCGGAGCGTGTATAACGGTATCGAATTCCCTTCGTTCATTTTTCAATAAACCAGACGTTTTACAGCAAGCTCTCGCGGGGCCGCGTTAAATCTAGCAGGGCATGATATTATTTCCGTAATTAAATTTCAGTGAATAACAATCCGCACGGACCGCACTACCGGTAGCAATAATCGCATAAAGTTACACCGCCTTGATCCATAAGGTTCTAAGCTCACTGAATTCAATTATTTCAATTAGCCGGTCCATTAAACTACTACTACATCACCATCAAATAATTCACTCGGCCAGTCGTCGAGAGTTAGCTGTATAACAATTTATCTATATACCTATACTCTCGAGTTCATTAATCGAAGCCCTTATATCGGCTTCTCTCGATATAACTCGGTCCAAAAAAGCAAACTCTGATGAAACAAAAGTATAACTCCTGCACACAAGCTATCTTCCTTAATTACCCAAGCTAACGCATGCATGCATAGGTATAGGTATACATCGCGCGCAGTGTGTTATATATATATATATAGGAAAACCTACGCGAGCATTCTTCGCTCCAGTCCGTAAACCTGCGCGCACATATAATATACACGACAACTCTCTGCATTAGACTCTAAGAGAGGCGGAGATCAACGAGCTGCGATACCGGCATCAAGCGCACAGCACGCATTTACAATTAATTATATCAACTGAAAGCTATCGCCGCGATCTCTTATTCGCGCTGCAGCAGCCGGTGAAATTCTACCGGAGAGTATAATATGAACAGGGAAAAGTGCAGCAAAGTTGCGTGAAAGCGCTGCTGCGCCGCTCGAATTTTCACGCACTCTTCTCCTGACTCTGCAATTATATTATGAATGTGTGTGTGTGTAGCAGCTGCCGCTGCTTTGCCTATATCCTACTGACATACACCGCGTGTATATACTGATGTATATATACAGCAGATTTATTGTGCAAGACGCGCTTTCGAGATTATCGTGTCTGTGTGTATACTTTTGCGGCTCTCCTTTTTTTTTATAGTGCACAACACGCGCTTCGCAATTATGTGCGAGAGCTGCGCTGGACACGTGTACAGTGAGGCTGGAAAGTTTACTGGGATGGAGCTTGATGAATTGAGATGGATGTTTTATTATAGGCGATTTTATACTATACTGCTTCGCTAAAAATGAAAGTTCGAGGCAAGTGAGCGTGTATCTACTTACGTTTGTTTAGCATTGCGGTTATTGAGGGGTTATCTTTAGAATGTGTTGAATGAATTGTTTTCGAAGTGTATACTGTGATTAATGATGTGATTATTCGAAAGCCTTGTTATAATCTCAAATCTTTGCTGCAGATTCTAGCTTTTTCCGTGGCTAAAATGAAGAGCAAAATTTTTGGTATAGCTATTTTTAGTATAATCGTCGACCTTGAAAGAAATTTAAATCTGCGGTACATAAATTTTGAAAGTATAGAAGACTGTAACTATAATATATTGCAAAAGGCTGTAGCGCCAACGATCAATTTTGAATAATTCAATGTTCAACATTCCAACTTGATTGTTTCAGTGTGTAATAGCTAAACAAACTTCTAAAATTTGTATATTTTCACGGTTAAACAGTCTATAAATACTCGTATCGAACTTTCATTCTTAGTAGAGCAAAGTCACGCTCCAGAAGATTCTGCAAACTTATCGTGTATTCTCACACCGTGAAAATTCATAAAAAAAACACTTTCCTATTCCGCACCCATATAATCTCTCTCTCAGTCATTCAAACTTTTGTAATGCAGTATATTCGCACCGTATACGGATAGGATAGACCGGATTTTTCCGGGATCGCATTATATTATACGAGTGGTAATGAGTTTAGCGATACGTTAATCTCACCGCGCTTGATAAATGGCAAGTTTATTTCTTCTTCTTCGCTTATTGCCGCGACAAAAATTCCTGATTTATCTCGGGGAACGGATGAATAGGGGATGCGATGCAATAACGTCGAGGACGAGATTCGAAATTATATTCGGTTGTAAAGTTGATCGCGTCGAGGAGAAATCCGACGTTGCGTCGTTTATGCAAGGGTATTAACGCCGAGTGATGTGGAAAAGAGGTGTGTAAGAACTGGAGAGAAGAAGTAACCAGTCTTTGAGGAGGAGGATGATGAACATTTTTAGATTGTTTACGAAGTGAATGATTTTTTTTTTTCGGTGTAGTATAATTGAAATCGTTTATTTAAATAGTTTTTAGAGTGGGATCGCGATCGTCCTTTGTTACTTATGATTTTTGCATTGTGATACGCGAAGTTGAAAAATTACTATGAGGCCGTGATCTGTTTATTTATGATTAACTTTTTGGCATACGTTAAGACTGAATAGTATACTCGGCGCACCATCCTTTAAATCTTAGCCTGACATCATTATTTACTGCTTCATATGTATTAATATTAATGGTATTGCACAAAATGATATGCATCATAGCCAGCATCGCTGTTATTCACTTTTGCTTCTTTCTCGAAAACATACTTTTGTATCTACTTATAAATTTTAGTTTTTAATGTATATTCAATTCTATCTTAAATGGCAAATGATATAATAAATATTGTAATATATAGAAGCAGTGATTCACATTTCAAGGAAGTAGTTTGTGTAACCTAAATATTTTCAAAGCTACTGACGATATCATGATTCCTAAGCATTATTCAATCATTTTTAGAAATCAATATGGTGCCTAACTTCTTCGTAAATATATAGACGAGTTTTTATTTCTGTCAGACTGGTTTGGCTACCACACAAATTTTCATCTTGTTGTAATACCTTGTATAATAGATTCGATGTCTCACGTATTACACCATTGAAACGTGTATCATAACTTTTTGATCTAATTAATTACAAAATAGATTGCCATACACGCCATTCTGACCCATCCACGGTAATTATTGAGGAAGATATAAGTCACGCGTTTTTTTAAGAATTAACATACAGTTCGTAAACAAGCATTTCGACAACCACAACAAGGATTTAATTTCCCTTTCGGTCGCAAGTGAAAGATGAAACATCGAGCGTACATACATTTCGACTGTACGAAAAACTTGTTTCATATGAAAGTAAACGTTCGACGCAAACAGATTTATCTCTCAAGTATCCGAAAATACTACCTTATACTAATTGCACCTGTCAACGTTTGCGTCAATAATAAAATAAAGACCCGTACAACCCATCCTTTCACTAAACATATATCAAAACATTTTTCATTTTTTTTTTCAATCTCACTTTGCACCATACATTTAAAAATACCAACTAAACCGCTTTTGACTTCTTTTCTCACTTTACAGAAGCAGCAGCAAATTCATCTCTCCACTCAAACCTCGCGACAATGCGCGTTGGCGTCAAGAGAGAAAGAGAGTCCTATATACACGTGCGCGCGGGAAAAAGGGGTTTGCTGAATTCCTGGGACGATGCTCACACGAGACAAGGAGTGACAGCCGTAGACTCGAGGCCGGATGTGGGATTCCCAGATATTTCTTAACATGCCCATTCTTTCGGCATTTTTAATACACGTCGCGCAGAGACTTTCAAACTTCGCTCCTGCGAGAGCTTCTCTTTCTCGCGAGTCGTTAGCGCGTTATGTTATTATATACACCAAGCATATATACACATACACACCGTAATAGGAAAAAAAAACAATCTCCTCTTTCCTAGCATTTTTTTTTTTTTTTAATGAAAGTGGGAATGGTCTGGAAAGGAGAGGCGTAGACACTTTGTTTTTCTGACGTATATATAAGTATTAGCTGAGACGACTAATCCGCGCGTCTATACTTGTATGGGGTTGCGCAATACTACGAGGGACATTAGTAGAGAGAGAGAGAGAACATCGCCGCTGATTGAGGGAATTACGAGCGTATATAGAAGGAAAGCGAGTTCGAAGTTTTCTAATTCTTAATTGCCCGACTGGTCTTTTTGTTCTCTCCGCCGGGCTTTTTTTCGCTATCGCTGATCGTCTCTATGTTTGTGTTATGTAATAGGGGATAACATAATACACACACGCGTCTTACGACGTTTCGGAGGTGGACCTGATACGGGAATATTATTATCGAAGAGACGATGACGAAGTTGTCGAGGAGATGATACGTAAAGGCATTGGACGAGAAAGTTTTACTGGCTTTTAATTTTCTCTTCGGCTCGTTTCGCTCTTCGGATTTGCATATGGTGTCGTTGCATAACGAATAAGTGTAACTGAATAAATGTTGTCCGCCTGTGGACTTTGGTTTATCGCTCGTTTGAACAATAATTCAGTTGGTTGTAAATTTTGGTATTGTGGATAATCGTGCGTAGAAAGTTGAAAATTCACTTGTAATTACAATTGTATATTATGTATTGATCTGAAATAATAAAATTATTATTCCATAAAGTGCAAGCAAGTCCAGATAAATTCTTCATAGGCGTGAAGTGACGGACTTATAAGAGCTATATATACGAAAAGACAAAATATAATGCGCTACGTGAGAAAGTCGTGACATTCTAATTTTCACTGGCTAATTCAAACTTTCATGCAATATGAAAGTCGAGGATGCTTTTTCCAATGAAATCAAACGATTTAGCAGTGGTATTAAGAAAACGATTTTTAATCGGTAAAATCGTTCTCCATCCGACGTCGGTAAATTATCCAGGTGCTGTTACCCTTTGTCAACAGGTCAAAACGAGCTTCGATATTTTTCTGAAAAAATGGATATTCAATTTTTAGAATACGTTCAAGTCATAAAAGTGGAATAGGTGTGTATTAAGGTATTTATGATATATCAATTTTTTAAACAATCGTTCGTTCCGTCAGAATATCCTTTGAAAAATCTGCAGAGATCGACAGCACTCACTCTCAGAGAGGCAACAGGTGGTTTTTATCCAGTCAGCGCAATTCGAGCGACATCTCTGGGAGATCCTGTAAACCCGAACGAGAATCGAAGGATACAAAAGATCCAAAAAGCTCACCACAGCCACTTTCTTCCATACGCGAGAACCTTTCACTTCCAGCGTTAGCCTGATGGCAGGCGAGACTCGATCCTGTGGTAGACGCGAAGAATTTGCATGACCCGGGTATGCACGTGTGCCGTTCGAGGGAAGTTGAACGAGTGGATGACCGCAGGGTTCATTTTTCGAGGGCCATTCGGGATGAGTCGCCAGAATTTGTCGTAGCTCTTCTTTTCGGCTGAGCTTCGAAAGAAGAGATTTTGATTATTCGTTCGACTGCGGCGAGGGTATGTGCGATTCAAATGGTGTAGTCTGATTGATTAGTTTCTGTAAATTGATAACTCTGATTGGTGCGCATTTAAAAAAATGTTCCTCAAGATATACCTTATCGGTGCGAGTGTTAGAAGAAATGCTATAGTGGGACGTATAGTTTAAAACTAATGAGTGTGCTAATCCGATAATGAGTAGGTGTATTCGAAGTTCATTGAATATTCAGTATATTGATTGCACCGATAAGGATAGTGAGATGCTCGTAAACTAAGGATCAAGCCATCTCGTATAGGACGAGGTCTAAGAGTGGGTGTGTTTTAAACGTTCGCTAATGTTGATAATGAATCTTTTGAACGAAACAGTCGAAAATCCCTTACAAGAAAATGACATCAAAAATATTTAGGTTTTCGTAAGAATTCCTGGTGATAAAACAAAGATTCCTAGGGATCAATACTATTCCTTAAAGGTCTTAACATTTTTTAAAAATATTTTCTGATTGTTTTTCGAACTAAATGACGTTCTTCGAGAAGTAAAATCAGCCCTTGCTTTCCTATATAACATCAGTTGAAGTAACAGGATACGAGCGAGCTACAGTGGGCATATATAACGCAGGTGTACAGCCCATCGAGCTATACAGGCGTGTCAAAGAAAAATACGAAAAAAGTGATATGCGAGAGCCTCGCGGCTAATAACCGGGTGCAAGTAACCAAGCAGTTTATGAAACGTGCATAGAGACATCTCTGAGAGATCCTAGACATCACTGAAACGAGAATTGAAGGATACAGTCTGACAATAGATCCAAACTAGCCATATACTTAATTCTTGCATATACGACAACCGGAACCTCTCACTCCCAGCGTCAGCTTATTCAATTACCGATACAGCCCTCTATATGATTTCATGTATACCATACCTCACCATCATCATTTCACAATAAATTACTTTTTAAATAAATCACACGCATTACCATATAACCACCGCTCAACTGAACTTACCGAAAATTAAAATTGAAAAAGTCACACGCACCGTACATATACATCATCTCGCGCGCATCGTCATCTCTTCCTCGAATCGCAAGAAAATTTACAAACCAAATGCGCTCTCTTATATGTATTATGCACCGGAATATTATTCCCTTAATCCCGCACAGCAGTGATATCTCCTTATGGTTCTTCATTTACCGCAGCCAACACTGTGACACTGGTATTAATGGCCAGCAGGCATCCCCGACTCATAATAATAATAATAATAATATTAATAATAATATTATAAAAGCACGTTCACCCCGTATAACTTAAAGTGGCTTAGCGTGTATAACGGGCTACCGGTCATCGAATTTATTTTCTCGGCCGATCTTTTATCGACTTAAATAAAAGTTCGCCCCACCGCGGTGGCCTTGCACTTGGCATTATAAGCGCGTGAAATTGATAGTGATGGTCGGCACGCAGGCAAGGGCGTTGCTCGCCAGGACGTCGACTCCTCGGACTTTGCCACACTTTTCGGTCGTAATTCTTCGGACGAGTTTCTTGTCTTGATTATACAGCAGCAGACGCGCTTCAACAGAAGTTGAAATTTCCCTCGGAACCTGTTAGCGATTTCATCGTGTATGTGTGTGTGTGTGTGTGACGTTAGAAGCCACGCACTGCACCTGTGCAGTACGATATGAGATTAATAACCTGCGAGGAACGGGAGAGATTTAATTTTTCAATCGTGTGTGTGTGTGTGTGTCAATAATGCCGAGATAAACGGGATATTGTATGTACAAGCCGATCGCGAAAACATAATCTGGAATCGGCATTCTTTGGGTTGGTATATCGAAGATATAGCCCGGCGGGTACCGTTCGATCTGCAGCTGATATTTCGTGGCTCGCCCGAGATTCGGCCTCCGGCGGCGAACCGATTTTTACCGATAACCCACATTTTTTCAATAATATATAAAGCAAACGAGCGTTAATCGGATAAACGGAATTCCAAAAGGAATTTTTATTCTTCTCTGTATCGGTAAACAAGTGCGTTATATACCCACATCATTATTCAAACTTATTAGTAGAATAAAACTACCAGCACTATATACCTTTAGTAATTAATTTTTAACGATTCGTATCTCGTCTCAAAATAATAAGCATAACTAATCGCAAAGCAAATAATAAGATTCCAGCAGGACGAAAAAAAAAACCCGTGGTAAAAAATAGTCCGGTACCAAAGCATGAATTACAGCGTGTCAAACAGCCTAAATGGATCGCAGGCGCGTCATTTTTCTCCGCGCGATCGCGAGACTGCTTTTGCACACACGAAGAACTCGTATGGTATGCCACACTATACAGCCCACCGACTAGCTATGCGTACACGTGCGCCGTTTGGGGGGAAGAAGAAGAAGTGGATGACCGCGAGGCTCATTTTTCGAGGGCCCATTCGGGATGAGTCGCCAGAAGATATGCCGTGTTGCTCTTGCCTCGTCCTTGTATTATTATCGTGCTCTTCTTCCGCGGCTGTACTGCGAAAGAAGAGATTTTGATTATTCGTCCGGCGAGGGTGTATGTCTGTGTTGTTGATCGTTTCAACGAATGAGTCGCTGGGATTTCGCGCGGGTATGACAAATTATAGAGAGGAATAAGATTGTTTAGTTGACACCGTTGTAAAAGCACGAGCGCGTTGTTCTGTGAAAGGAGATTTATCGTGCGGGTATTTTTATGTAAATCGCTCTGGATTGTTTCGAGGCTGAACGAGGTTGTTTGTTGAACAAGAGATATACTTACTTACGTGATAATGATAATAACACATAGGCGGCTTGATGATTTTTCGAGGATTGGATTATAGTTCCTTACGGTACGGCTTGGAAAACGCTACTGATCGCTCTTTGTAAGACGGTTCGTGATGCTCGAGCACATTTTCTACTACTACTACTTCTCATTGTTAATAATTTGTTTCAAGAAAACTTCGTTCGCGTGCATCATTGTCGTGGATGCAAACTACGTTCTTCAAAATAAATTATAATAATTTCTACCTTGTTATAATACTCATTTCCGCAATATCGAGGAAAACTTTGTAGTTTGCTTGTGTCTATTATTATCCAGGAGAAAAAAAAATTGTTATTAAGAATAAAAAAGAAAATTAATATCCCATGTAGTCTTTCTATAACATGGTCGCATAAAAGTTTCTAAACAATACGCCCCCGGAAAACTTTTTTTTCTTCTTTTTTTCTAGCAAGTGCGCAAGCGAACAAAAACAGGGTGCTTAGAATGATCGAATGTACGTATAAGCTGCTGAATGATTAAAGAGAGCTGGCGCATGCAGTGTATTGGTCGGTATTAGAAAGAAAACTATAGTGGGGGACGTAGTTATAAAACTAAATTAAGTAGCAAGAAAAAAAATAATGTATACGGAACCTACAGGAGCATTGGATCCGATAATGAGTAGGTGCACTCGAAGTCCATTGAATATTCAGTAATATATTGATGCGTCGATAAGATCGGTTAGAAGCTCGTAAACTAGTACCGATCCGGCCGTCGTAGGACGAGGTCTAAGAGTGAGGTGTACACTATACGATCACGAATACATTCGAGAATTTTAATAATGACGCGTTTATACAACGAAACTGTCGAAAATCCCTCGCAAGACGACGGCACTCGCAAATATCTTGGTTTGAATCTCAACTTGTTATCGTTCATTGGGATGGAATTCAATCTAAACAATGACCGGCCGATTAAAAAGTCGAGATTCATGCAAACTTTGCCTATTTTCATGACGAACGTAATGTCAGTAACGGTTGCAATTTTAGAACTAACTTTCATGGCGCTCCTTTTGAGAGAGCATAGTGAAGAACACTTGACCACCCAGATTTGCAGCGAATTATGTTCAAACGTACTCTGTATCAGCAAGGTATATTTAAGTAATTTTAGTGATATAACCGAAAGAATGTACAAATTATCATTGATGTGTCTATTAGAGTTTACGTATGGCGACTGCAGTGGAAAGTATACAAACTGTATTTGATGAAGTTTCAATCCTTTGGACAACGCACAAGCCTAACCAAGATTGTAAAATGGAAATCATAGAAAAAGCTCGAAAAACTTTGAATTTCAGTAAATGTTACTTCGTCATCGCAATAAGCGGACTAGCCGCTTTTGCTGTGCCACCGATCCAGTGAGTGAGTATTACATTATTATTCTAAATGAGCAATAATCGAGTTTTAATGCGTCAAACCATAAATTATATGAACATAGCAATTTCGTGTACCACTATTTTATTCGAGATGCCAAGAACGCCACTCTGGCATTTTCAAAAAGAATGATTACTTTAAGATACCCGTTTGAAATAAACAACGTACCGCTTTTTTTCTTCGTTCTTACCGAAGAATGGTATCTACTTACTATGTCTGCATTGTACTGGGTTAGTTGTGATACTCTATTTGCTCAATTAACAACTCACGCCACTATACATTTGAAGGTACATACCGTTGCGTGCATACGATATAGACAACAATTATTTCTCATTTAGAATTTAAATCGAAATTCATATCCCTAGATTTTACATTATGATATACGCGACTTGATTAACCATGAAATTATAGAAGATCGTTTAAAAGCTAACGTTATAATATTTATAAAAAGACATCAAGGTCTTCTAAGGTATTTTAAGATTAGTTTTCTATTAAAATAAAAAAATCTCAATATCTCATACACTGTTTAACGTAGATATATTTATCAGAGTTTGCAGAATCATAGAAGACATTTTTAGTCCGGTTATATTCGCAACCGTACTGTTGTCAGCACTAAGCATTTGCGTCAATATATTTGAAGCAAAGGCGGTATGGAAAAATGCTTGATTACAACATAAAAAGCCAAAATTAAATGCACTGACGAAATAATAATCTGTTTTTCTCTGTTTAAAAGACGAACGCAGAAGGAAATTACGCCAGAACAGCCATTCACACCTTTATGGGACTAACTTTACTTTTTCAGATACTATTTTATTGTACTTTTGCAGAAACTCTTACAAATCAGGTATCTATATATTGCTGTTTTAATTAATGTAAACGAGAGCATTCAAAATTCACTCGATGCTCAACAAAAATATTCTGATAGACCAGTGCAATTGCCGAGTCAGTCTACAATTGCAAGTGGACAGAGAAGAATCACAAGCTGAGGTTTTATTTTCAAATGATTATCATGAAATCGCAGAGCCCGTTTTATTGCACCGCCTATGGCTTCTTTCCAATAGGACATGCAAGGATGGCATCAGTAAGGAATATTGGCTTTAGATATGCACTTTTACAGTATTTTCATACAAATCTTATGAATACCAATTATTTACAGATCATGAACACATCTTTTTCATACCTGATGCTGCTGCAAAGCATGAGTTAGCAAATTAATTTCGTTGTTATTTAGGTTGCTTTTTTAATACTAAATTAATAAAAGTGTAAGAAAATAATAAAATAATTATGTACAAGTATAAAATCAATATCATAGATTACAATATTGATTGCATTCGTAAAGCCAAGTATTAAGGGGTAAGCCTGGGTTAAATTCTGTAAAACAAAAACAAAAATTCGTTCGACTATTTTTTTAAAATGTAATTAATATCTTATTTCTATGTGGGTATTTTTGTGTAAATCGCTCTGGATTGTGTCGAGGCTGAACGAGGTTGTTTGCTGATCCAGAGGTACTTACTTACGCGATGATTGATAATGATAATAACAGACGTGGTGATGATTTTTCGAGCAGCGGATTAGTTCGTTACGGTACGGCTTCGAAAACACTACTGATCGCTCTCTGTAAGGCGGCCTATGATCCTCATGCTCATTTTACTACTACTACATCTCTTGTTAATAATTAATTTCAGAGATGCCGGACATAGAAAGAAAACTTTGTTCTCGTGCATCATTGTCATGAATAGAAACATCGTTCTTAAAAAAAAAATAGTTTCTATCTTGTTATAATACTTGTTTCCGTAATATGCAAAAAAACTTTGTAGTTTGCTTGCCTGTATTATTATCCAGGAAAAAAACGTTGTTGTTCAGAATAAAAAGAAAATGAATATCCTATGTCTTCCTATGACATGGTTGCATAAAAGTTTCTAAACAATACGCCCACAGAAGACTGTAGGTCTCTCTTTTGTCCTGCTAGTGTATAAGCGAACAAAAACGCGGTGCTTAGAATGATCAAATGTACGTATGAGCTGCTGAATGATTAAAGAGAGCGGGCATATGCAGTGTATTGGTCTGCAGATGGAAAACTATAGTGGGACGTAGTTATAAAACTAAACTAAGTAGAAAGAAAAAAGAATTTATACGGAACCTACAGGGGCATTGCATTCGATAATGAGTAGGTGTACTCGAAGTCCATTGAATATTTAGTAATATATTGATGCGTCGATAAGATCGGTGAGGAGTTCGTAAACTAGTACTGATCCGGCCATCGTAGGACGAAGTCTAAAAGTTCGGTGTGCACTATACGATCTCGAATACATTCGGGAATTTTAGTAATGATTCTTTCGTACAACAAAACGGCTGAAAATCCCTCGGAAGATGACGATATCCGCAAATATCTAGGTTTGAATCTCAAGATGTTATCGTTCATTGGAATGGAATTCAACCTGAACAATGATCGGCCGATTAAGAAGTCGAGATTCACGCAAACATTGCCGATATTCATGACCAACGTATTGTCACTAACAGTTGCAATTTTAGAAGTAAGTTTCATAGCGTTGGTTTTGAGGCAGCATGAAGAACACTTGGCCACTCAGATCTGCAGTGAATTCTTTTTAAACATACTCTGCATCAGCAAGGTATTCAAACGCAAAGTGTCCACACATTTTTATACTGAAAGAATGTAAATTTTATCGTTATTATTATCGTTATTAATGTGTCTAGAGTTTGCGTATGGCGACTGCAGTAGAAAATATGCAAACGATATTCGATGAGGTTTCAATCCTTTGGACAACATACAGACCAAACCAACAATGCAAGATGGAAATCATAGAAAAAGCTAGTAGAACTTTAAATTTGAGTAGATGTTACTTTGGCGTCATGATAAGCGGAATAGCCGCTTTTGTTTTGCCAGCAAGCCAGTGAGTGAGTATTACATTATTATTCTAAATGAGCAACAATCAAGTTTTAATGCATCAAAGAAATAAATAAAATGAATGTAGCAATTTCGTGTACCACTATTTTATTCGAGATGCCAAGAACTACACTTTGGCCTATTCAAGAAGAATTTTTCTCTTGAAATACCCATTTGAAATAAACAACGTATCGCCTTTTTTCTTCGTTCTTACCGAAGAATTGTATCTACTTACGATGTCTGCAATGTACTGGGTTAGTTGTGATACTCTATTTGCTCAATTAACAACTCATGCCACAATACAGTTAAAGGTATACCGTTGTGTGTACGATAGACAACAATTATTTCTCATTTAGAATTTAAATCGAAACTCATCTCTAGATATTGCATTATGATATACGAGCTTTGATTAATCATGAAATTATAGAAGATCGTTTAAGAGCTAACGTTATAATATTCATAAAACGACATCAAGGCCTTCTAAGGTATTTCAAGATTAGTTTTCTATTAAATTCAAATAATATTTAGATATATCCCATAAATAGTTCAACATACGTTTGTCAGAGTTTGCAGACTCATAGAAGATATTTTTAGTCCGGTTATATTCGCAACTGTATTGTTGTCAGCGCTAAGCATTTGTCTCAACATATTTGAAGCTAAAACGGTATGGCAAAATGTTTAATTATAAAACAGGGAAAGATTGAATGTACTGAGCAAATAATAATCTTGTTTTTTACTGTTGAAAAGATGAATGCAGAAGGAAATTATGCCAGAACAGCCCTTTACACCATTCTCGTACTGGTTTTATTTCTTCAAATACTATTTTATTGCACCTTTGCAGAAACGCTCACAAATCAGGTATTTATTCATCCATTTTAACTGATGTAAGAGAACTTTTAAAACAGACAACTGAAGTTAAAGAAAAATACTGGCTTCTAAAAGACAAGTGCAATCGCTGAGACGGTCTACAACTGCAAATGGACTGAAAAGGATCACAAGTTGAGGTTTTATCTTCAAATGGTTATTATGAAATCTCAGAGTCCATTTTATTGTACCGCCTATGGCTTCTTTCCAATAGGACATACAAGGATGGCATCAGTAAGCAAAAGTCGCTCTAGATATGCACTGTCACAGTATTTGTATATAAAATCATATGAATACCAATTATTTACAGATCATAAGCACGTCGTTTTCATACCTGATGATGCTGCAAAGCATGAGCTAACAAATTGATATCGCTGTTATTTACAAATGCTTCTGCTATAATACTTATATATATAAAAATAGTATATTGTGCAACGAGTGCAGTAAGTTGGCCATTGCGCACGCGGGTGGGGTTGAATATGTGTATGATTGGCAACTTAACGCACTGGTTTCACACAATATTTTGTATCACAAGTGCTAGGACAACGTGCCGCATAACGTGAGCTTTTGCGTAGGCTAAAATGGTGTGCAGAGGTTTATGTATAGACTGCGAAAAAACTGTGAGAGGCGTTGCATTATTTTTTATAACTCAACTCTTTTGATTATAACCTAACCGTTTTGCGTGCGGTTATTGGAATACTGCACGGGATGATGATACAATTCGCCATTTAGCCCACGTAACACCGTTGCGTTATGCGGTACTATCCGAGCATGCGAGTGATACAAAATTATTATGTCGAAGTATAAAACCGATATTATAGATTACAATATTTCATTTTTAAAACCGAGTATTAAGATTAATTGTCTATGGGATTTTCCATAGAGTTCGTCCCAATAAGCACCATACCGTAGGGTCAACTAAGGCAGTTTTTTCTCCTTGTCTTTGAGAGTTTGAGCGGTTTTGGGGAAGGGCCATCAGTCTAATATTGCTTTGTTTTATGCGCTATATCGTGGTCTACATACACTTATAAGCGTATATCGGAATTAAGTTTGGGTTGGACTCGCAACAGTTTTCAATAAAAATATCTAATGATGGCACATATAATTTACAATTTTAATTTTGAAAAGTCCAATGCCCTCTTTTCTGCAATTGTTAGTCTTAGAACATTGAGAATTGTCGGCACAGAATCTCGTGACAAAAAGGAAATACAGCCAACGCCTCGCGCGTTTCTGGCGTCAAATTATAATATTTCCAGTCGAAGCAACAAAGTTGCCGCACAGCTAGGAGAGAAACATATGTCGGTGCGCGCGTCAATAAGATATGAACGAGCTGAGAGCTGGGGTGAGGTGTATATGTATATATAACGCTCATCTCCGGAACATGTGTAAAGCGCGTCGAGGTTATATACAGGCGTGTCAAAGAAAAATACGAAAAAAGCAAATGCACGACGAGCCTCACGGGTAAGTAATAAGCGGGTGCAACAAGTATATAACCGAGCTGTTTATCAAATATGCATAGAGCAGCAGCACACGTGAGTAGTATAATATACACATGTTAGACACGTCGACTGGGTCGTATTCAACTTTTCAAGTGTGATGCACACGGAGAGAGGCGCAATGCACTGACTCGACCTTGAATTACCGTAAATTCGCTCGTCTCGTAACGAATAAATTACGCGAGAGCGCCGAGCTCGATAAACCAACGGCCTTTACATCATTAGTGCTTTAAAAGCCATTACGTTAATTAACATATATTCCCTTCGACGCGTCGTCCTGGCGCAATGTTTCCTCCTATAAATCTCACTCTGAAGACGACCAAGGGAATATACCGCATCACGAACTCTTTATCGCGCTCAAAAGTCAACGCTCTCTCTCTCCCTCGAGTATATAGCTTATATATAGCGGCGAAAATAAATCGAGGATTGTATAATTAAACATTTTTACTCGGACATAAACTTTTACAATCACTGTGATGCACACGGGATGGTTAAAAGACGCAATAATAATTTTTAATGCGTCTTGATAACAATAATTTCGAGTGTCCTCGACGCGTACATGCCACTTCGAGGCAGTTGTATACTGTTGTTTCGAGGAAATACACTGACGAAGCCGCTTATACTGAACGACGAGTAGTCAGCTCCGCTGCAGGCTTTAATAATTTCTACGAAGCTGCGACTCATTTGAATTTACGCGCGAAAAAAGAAGAGGAAAACTTAATGAGACTGATACAAGGAGAACATTTTCGGCCCACTCACACTCTCGCATGTTATGTGAAACGTAATAATTCCGGATTTCGTAATCGCTTCCTTGTTTTCCAGACGAGTAAGACACATCTGTCATATATAACGCGACGCTCAAATAACAATAATCAAGCTCGAAATCTCATTTCGTATAAAAGTGTACATACGAATTAAATTTCGACGACTCCGGAACATCCCCCGCAAATTCCACCAATTAAAGCCCGCCAAAAGTCTCCTTCTCCGCATACACACCGCGAAGAAGCAAGCCTCGAGTTCGCTCTCCTCTGGCGTGTGTGTGTATATGTATACGCACACGTCTCCGCATCAGAGAGCCGTCCGCGGTCTTGTTTTGCGTCTCTCGTGCGGTCGCTCTCAGCCCCCTCGAGAAGAAGAGAAGAAACGGCGCGCATTCCTCTCGCCTCCTGCAAGGCCCAAAAGACCGGATCGAGTCCCTGTCCCTCGATCTCGTCTTTCTTTCTCTCTCTCTCTCGCACTTGTATGCATGTATAGCTATATACGTATACGTGGAGGGACCAGTGAGAGAGAAAAAAAGGGCCCGATCGCGACGGCGGCACGTGTATATAAGCAAGCTGGAGAGGAGGACGAGAGGAGAGCATCAGAAAGAAATGTGGCCGCCTGCGAGAAGAGTTATATGTATAATATGAGTATGTACACGCGAGAAAGGGAGATGTGTAAAAATAGATAATTTCGACAACGCGAGAGAGGGCCAATTGTTAGAGAGAAAGACACGTGTGTTTTGCTTTTGGGGGTGACGCGTGTGCGCTGAAGTTTCGAGGAAGGCTCTTGTTTGAACGGCTGATGACGATTCGGTTTTTGGACTCGGAGGATCGTCGTCTTTGACAGTTTGGGGAAAAGTTACTATACGTTGTTATACTTGAGGATGAACGATTGTTCATGCATACGGCATTCATTGAAAAAAAAGAATGTATATGAGATAATGTATGAACAAAGAACAATCAACGTTGCTATGCAGCAGAATTATGAGCCTTATCAGCGTGTATCAAGAGATGCGAATCTTCGCGTTCAAATTAAGCTCGTTTTATTCTTACACCCATTAATCAACCAAAAACTCGTGCAACTGGTCAGTCCAGCATCAGTGACAGTCGAACTGATTAAAACGATCTTAGCAATATATTGTACTAATTGAAAATAGCTGCGCTTGTGTAACAGCTTTTCTAAATAAAAGAACTACTCGAAGTTCTCAGGTAGTTGTAGCATGACCCTAAGCATCAGACGCCAACCACGGGTAGCTTTGGCGCGAAAACAAGCAGCCAATCAGAGGTAAAAGTAGGAATAAATATTCGTAATGCGAAGTAAGTACGATTATTTTTGAGAAAACCTGAACCCTACATTTTTTCTCGTGCTAAAGTTTCATTAAAATCTGCACATTAATTCTATACACGACAGTATACTAATAAACCTTAAGGACACGCGCATAATAATACATCCACTTCCTTATTTAAAATCTTATCGAACGACCCACGGAAGAAAAAGGCTGAGAGAGAGAACCAGCGTATATCGGTCTTTCGGCGAACATCATCCACCGCCTCCGCGTCCGTGTAAAAATAGAAGCGCGAAACAGGAAACGAAATACAGGGAAAGGAACACAGAACGCGCGCGCGTATACTAAAAGAAGAAAAGAAATAGATTGCTGCAGCGCACGACCCCGGCAAGAAGCAGCTCGTAAAATCGCAAGAAAAGGGAGTATACAGCGCTAAGAAGAAGAAGAAGAAGAAGGGACGGCGTTTCGTAGAAAAAGTCGGCATAAATATACGGATCCCAGGGATTATTTGCAAGAGAGAGAGAGAGAGAGAGAGAAGCTTTACAAATTGTTTGCCAAACGTTATAAAATATATAAGCTCAGCTTTGTCAACGACGAATCGGTGAGTAGCCGTAGCGGTATGTATATGTAATATACGCCGCGTGTTTACACGCACTTAGCCCGTGTACGACATTAATAATATGCGGGAGAAGAGATGCAGCTAAACTATACTGTCTGCTCGAGGTGATATCTCTTGCCGCCGATGAGCTGGAAAAGGCTTCTTAATTCCTCACCACTGCTGCTGAGAGAACTGCGGGTGATGAAGAGAACGCGTGGAATTGATGAAGGTACTACACGCGGATAATATATTTTTGAGTAATGCGCGAATGAAGATTTTTCTTTAGCGCCTTTCGAATTTATCGCCTCCGTTTTTACCAAAGCGTATATAATATCGAATTTTTGAATTATCGTCGAGAAGACGGAATCGAATATGTTAGAAACGAGATTAGCGCGGAATATTCGATATTGATATGCCTCGTCGCTATTTCATTATAAGTGGTAAAGAGCCGGATTGTTCAGACGACGCATAATACGTTATTACGTATACCCGCTTCGACGTTCATCGTATAGATACTGTATCTATAATTTATACTGCGGAGGCTCTCCAATGTGTATACATCCCAGCTTCTTTTTGCGAATAATTTAATGAGCCGAAGAACAAAACGATAGTTAAAAACGTCGAGAACCGGACGCGCCATATCTCGCCGAGCAGAAATTCATATAAGTGCTTTTTCAGATAACCGCGCGCGGCGTCGAATTTGAAAAAAAAAAAAACTGTTCGAGAAAATGAAACAGTGAGAATATATTAAAGAGAAGCCTCGAAATCTTATAAGTCGCTTCTTAGCATAATCCGATCGAGCAAATTGTATATAACGGCTACCGAAAAAAAGAATAAAATATATCCACTGCACCCTATACCGATATGTCTTCAGATTCTATAATAAGGAAGCGATCGTGATCGGTACATATATATATACATATGGAGTCGTCATTCGTCGAGTGTGTATATAATACATAACCGCCTCTGCAGATCACGACGAGCCTTTTCATTATACACGTCGCGCTGCTATAACACACGCGGGAAAGAAGTTTATAAGTGCATCGGCTACTCCTCCTCGACGTCAACAGCCTAATTACGAAGCGCACTGACTCCAACAGTTTTCGAGAGGACGTATATACGAGTTCGTTAAGCTTCGCATAATATACGATTTGAGAGAGTGCGGACCTTTATATGGAATTTTTTTCATGATGATCGATGCATTGATTTTAGATGACGCGCCATCATAAGCTTTACAGTAACAGGATCGAATAGTTAATCTGCCGAAAGCTCGGAGTTTATTGAGCAGAAATACCAGCTATAGATATATACAACACTGCACATACAAGGATGTATACGCAGTAATTGGTCGTGATGGTCTCATCGCGGTGAAATGACGGGTTCGACAAAACGACGCGCCAACAAGCTTCTCGAGTATACCTTTAATAAACGCAGCGGTTCTCGGAAATTCGGGGGTCCCGGAAATCATGGAAGCTCTTTTTTTTCTCACACCGTATACCCACGCGCTTCGTTATCTCTGGCCAGAACTTTTTTTTATTCTTATGTTTGCGTCTCTTATCGTCGCGCCGCTGATGCTAAATACCGTTGCTCGATGTCCCTTTCCTTTATATCCTCTCTTTTTTTTCTTTGCTTTATCATCGTCGCGTCTATACTGTGTCTGTGGACGCGAAGAAGTCGAAGGAAGGATAAACATGTGTAATTCAGCTCGGCTGAATTCCAGTGGCTTTGGAAACAAGTGTCTTTTTTTAATCTTGAAAAATTATTGGTTTAGATTTTCTGGAGGAACGTCTATTATGCGGGAAGACAATAGATATTGATGCTCCATTATTACGAGTAAATATTTTGGGATAGCATAGCGGCATTTTAGTGGGAGGGAATAGGTGAATCACTTTTCTCCCGAAGAAAAATGCGTATGGACTGCATTGGTATACGTATTTATTCTGGTATATAATTCAGATAAATCGGAGGTTTTTATGACTATGTTTATAAAGGAAGTACGACGGTATTTGAGTCACACCATAATGCAGACCGTAATTCTTTGAAAAAAACTAACTATTTTTATACCACTACACTAAACCGATATTCTCTCCAATCATTCATAACTATCCAACAATCTAATATCATGGAAAGCCATCTTATCCTCCGCAATATAAAGATCAAAAAAGCGAACACGTAAATTAATGACTCCAAATTCCTCACCGCAGTGCTCTCCTTAACGCAGATTATCGTATCAATTAATTTAAACTCATGTTTGCATCTCTCGGCTGTTTTGCCAATGTCTTTTTGATCACGCTCGTTAGCGCGCGCTGCTGCTGCAGTCACGGGGAATCCCCAAGCTGGCGATTAAGACTACCTGGGCCCAACTGTTAATCCGCACGAAAAATCTTTCTGGGCGTGTATACCGAAAAAAAACACTTCGTTGGGGTATTATTATACACTTTATTGTTATGCCATTATTATGATAGCGATAATAAAATGGATCACTTTTTTCAGCTTGTATAACTGTATTTTTTCATCCTTCTCGCATTGTTGTACTGTATACCGGTTGGTCTTATCTCGCTTTGCGGATCGAAAAGTGAAAAAAATCGAGGAGAAGAAGAAGAAGAAGAAGCTGTTTGCGTATTAAAGATAAACACCGTTAATGTGAATTATCGGCGGATGATTAATTAAAAAAAGCCGCATATTAAGTACTATCGGCATCGAAATCTACATATAGGCACTTTGTTGCCGTGTCCCTTTTATTTTAGGGACTCTTGTGCGGACGCTCGTAAATTTGATAACTCAGGGGTACCTCCGATCAGATTTTGAAGAAGTATGTGTGTAAAAACTTATCTTGCTTATGTATATATACGAGTGCATAAAGTTTCTTTAAAAAAATAAAAATTTCTGCACGGCGATTCAGTTTAGGGCACACACCAGTTTCGCGTCACTTTGACTTTTGTTTTTTTGTAAGAACATGTCGGCTAAATTTAAATATATTATCTTGGAAAAGAAGACGATGTCTATTGATATAAAACACACACTGCATCTTTTAGCAAAAACTGTCATTCTTCATCACTTCTTCTTCTTTATACATTCCCTCGTCGTAAGGCAAAAAGTTTACACAAATCCCCAAACAGAATTTCACGGCTGACTTATCTCCGCAGCCTATCATCCTTTTCCCTATATCATAAACCCATCATCGCACACCACACGTATAACCAAGAGTCCTCCACCAAACTCTTATTTTTTTTTCCTAAAAGAAAAATAACACAACCTCAACAGCAGATGCACACAGTGAAGCCACAGCGACATCAATCACAGAAAAGAAGCATATTCTCTCTGTGTATCTCGCGGCATATTCGTATAACTCATCAAAGAGTAGTAAAAAAACGTACGACTCTAGCCCACTAAAAAAAAAAAAAAAAAACAAACAAAACTCTCATCTCGGCTATTTAATACAAGAGGTGCATTGCAACGCGTGGCATATGGAGGCCAAGGGTAAAAAGATAAGTTGCAAAGACAACGACGACGACGACAAAGGCAGAAAGACCGCGCGCGAATGTAAATCAGCGCCAAGAGAGAGAGAGAGAGAGATAGAGGAAGCTATATACGCGCACGAGAATAAGAGAATCGCGAGCACAGCTCGCGGGCATTATATATACGCAGGCGGCGCGCGATTTGCATCCGAAGCAGCGACTGTTCTCTGCGCACCCGCTTGTCTCTCTCTCCCTTTTATACTTATACTCTCTATTATACGCATTAGGATGCGAAACGGGAGCATGAGCTGCAGCTTTTTCTTCTGCTGTATCATTGTGCTACGAGCGGCTGATTAGTTGGCTTAGGATCTGACTTTTGATGCAGCTCGACTTGTTTCGTTATGCTAAAGTGAACCGTTAAAAGGGATAATAGGATGTACCTATAATTATAATAACATCAATATAATATAATATAAATTCCACAGTCACGCTATTAGCTATATATGCATGTATACAATCTCGCTTGTATGTATATACTAGCACTCAGTATATAGGTATAGCACACGAGAGAGCCATTAGAAGGAATATAACCTGATGCGTGACTATGCATCAGCAGAGAGCTGCTGTGTGCAGAAAAACTGCCAGTCTTAATTTCCGAAAGTTAAGACGCCTGACAGCGAAACGACGCCCCGGGGGCAGTAGCCTCGCAATAATCGTCTCTGATTCGTCGTGACTGTATATATACATACAGACACACACACCTATACACCAGCCAGTCAAGCTTCTCTCGGCAACAGCAACAGCCCCAAGGTCGAGGGAGGATGTTACCCGAGAGCGACAAGGCAGCTCTATTCGAGTCACGAATGATGCTAACTCGCCTAAAGCTCGCTGTGTAGCTTTTTCCAACTTCTTTTTGCCCTCGCCTCCTTTCTGTACAGTATACAAGTTCTTGTTTTTTCTTTTCTTTCGCGAGATCTCTCGATAAGGCGCAATGAGGTCGCCGCAAGTTTTTCCAGCCGTTGTGTCTTCTATAAAATTATTATAGCACACACACACGCGCGCGAACGTTACATTATATCGAATCGAGCGTAAATTCTCGTTTAATCGAAATGCACCGTAAAAGCGCGCGATTTTTAGGATATAATATAACTGTTCTGCATAACGGAAATTTCGGGAAGGCCGCGGAAAAAATGTGCCACGCAGCTCTCGTCGTTATCGCGTATTTCTCCTGACTCACCGAGTTTTCGTTCGCTTAATTTTGTTTTTTTTTTTTATCCGAATCCGTGTCTCTTCTTTTTGTTCACTGGGTTATACAGGACCGGATTTTCGTCTTCCTTATTGCGGAGGAGGCTCCGGCGCGACAATAAAAAGGACGATGAGCCGAGAGATACCGAAGCCCTATAAATTTTTCGTCGCGAGAGAAAGAGAGAAGCTTTATAATTATTCTCGCGCCTCGAGCGGAATTTTTTTTTTCTTCTCTCTTCTTGTGCACTTGTTGGTCGCCGCTGCTGCTGCAGCGAAGGGATTGATTATTGAATTTCGTTTATTATGATCGATGTTACGAGCGCGCGGAAACTGACGCATTAATATTGTAATTGAATTGGCGGTGGGCGATTTAACGGCTAATTTAGGGTTATTATTGGCATTTAAAGAGTATTTAATTATAAACCTTTTATGCTATACTATTTATCGATGTGAGCTATGTGGATTGTTGTAATTGGAAAATTATTTGCGGTGTTTCTGGTGTACACCGATGTTTTAGGTGAGCTTGCATTATAATGGAGTCAAGTATGTGTGTACGTGATGTTTGAGTATTATAATTTTGGGAAAGAATTGGGCTTCTGCATATAACGGGTCACTTTTAAATCTTTATTTACATACAGCATGTGAAGAACAGAAAGACACGACGAAAAAGTTTATTTATAGGACAATCGCATGTGGCACAGTGACTCGAATTCGCCTGTATATAACGCTAAAAATGCGTTTTATTGAATTCAAGTTTTACTTTATTAAAAAAAGAATTTGAAAAAAGCCTCGCCATAAAATAAGAATTCAAGTGTATTCACGCTGCGTTTTTATCGCTAAAAATGCGCGTTCGCTGCTTCTGTATAATATGCTCATTAGCTGCTTAATTTCTATTTAATCCTCGCTGTACACCGATATGCGTTGCAATAATATACATTATACAGACGTGCGCATGTAAAATTCGAAATAAAATACGGCGGTATATATAAAACGTAAACCACGATCACGCTTGGCTGAAATAATCTAAAGCCGTAAAAATTTATTCGAGTTTATCATTGCAGCGCATATGTCCCTAATATAAGATTGTCGTCTCTCTAATGCAAAAATTCGTGCACCTCCTTTTCTGAATATTGAGGATAAAAGGCTTATCTAAAATTTCTTTGTGCAATTTACGTAGGTTTAAACCAGTTCTGGGAAATACACACATACAAATAAAAAAAAAACCGCACAACTGCGTTCCCTCACAGACTGCCTTTTTTCCGATTCAATCGATACGAACCTAGAGATAAGTAATTGAATTTATTCCTAGCCTGTGTGAGCTGAGTTCGGTAAAATTCGATATCAAGACTGGAATTCCCTTGAAATCGAGAAACTCTCGCGCTAAAAATGTATATAATCTCCCGCACAAAGAGTTTATTTTTTAAAAAGTAATTTCCCTATTTACAAAAGACACTCTCAGCTGTGATGCCTTTCGAGTATCAATAGTTTTGTTTGCTATCTTTAAAAGCTCGATGTAGCATATACAAGTATATATATATATATTCAAGCCACAAATAGCTCTTCCAAAGACGAAGGATATTCCTTTCTTGAATCGCGCGCACTAATTGCGTGCATATTTTCGTCGTTTAATGCATTCGTACTAATTTCAAAAGTCGACTAAACTTCCTCTCTCTCTTTCTCTCGCGCAGAACCTGTTCTCTCATCTTCATATGCGCGCATATAATCCACGATAACGCGTGGAATTCCGAATTTTCGAGTTTTTACAAAAGTGTTACAGCGCATCGGTAGCCCACATATGTACGGGAATTCTTATCGAATTGGGACACACGCTATATTCAAACACCCCGAGATAATGTAAAAGTGAACGAGCGTAAGACTTTCCGAATAAATATATACCTATATCGATATAAAAGAATAATATATATAAACCGGAAAAAAGATCGGAGCTCCCCATTGTGTCCTCATTATCTTTTATAGGCCCTCGAAGGCATTCGAAATAATCCTCTAGCATATATATATATACACCCCACTAACTATAACCTTGCACCGAAAAGCATCGCCGAGGCAAAAACAAAAGCGCATCGGGCTCATACCTCTCTCGCGAGAGTGCATAAACCAACAGCACCGGCAGTGCATCAGCCGATCCGGCCGAATTCTCGAGACGAGCAAAAGGAGAGAGAGAGACTCGATTCTTCCTTTTTTACACACACACACACACACACGAGGCCGAGAACATCGAGAGGCTCTCTCGCGTTATTCGATTCGCACGGCCGTAAAGCCGGTTAAAGGTGCCTGCTTGCCCTGCTATATAGTACATATATCTATATATAATACACACAGCGCGTCGGTCGAGAGACGACACTTTGCCCGATAACGGATTATTTCGCATTAATTACGTAATTGCCTTGACAAGGAGCCGAAGGATAATGTCAAGAGCACGAGATTCTGTGGGAGCTTTTTTTTGCAAAGCTTTTCCGCCTCGATTTTATATACGTTATATACATTATGGTTACGTGTAGGCGCGATGTATATAATAACGGGGTGCCGACGTTGTATATACTTCTGGTTTTATTAATATAAATCGCTGAAATAATTCGACTACGTGTAAAGCCATTACTTTTCCGGTTCATCGAGAGAACTTGTTCTCCGACGGCTTTATTAGACGTTTGGATTATTGTTTTGGTATATAATTAAATCTACGTAGAGGTTTACTTTATTGACACTGAGATTTTTCCCGTGAAAATGCGAGCGTATAAAATTTCATGGAACATGTGTGTTCACGGCTAATGAGCCGAACTAAATTTTCCTTGCCATTAATTCTAAAAGCTGCAGCACCACCCTGACGTTATAATTATACATAGGCACCTGTTAATTGAGAAATTAAAAATAATCGTCGTCTCTCTTGATTGGAATATGGAGTAAAAATTATAAGTTTCATTAATCAACCTGCCGCTCTTTTTCTCTCTCTCTCTCTCTCTCTCGTTTTATCTTAAAAACACACTCGTCTCTATAAACGTAGAGTCTTATACATATAATATCCACGAAGCCGTGCGTGTCACACGTGCGCTGCCTTATTATTACCAATTTGCAGAAATCAGTATAACGTATTACGAAAGTATACATCTTTCTTTTTCTCTTGACGATCTCGGTGTATAGGTATATATATATAGGAAAACTGGTTATCCCAGCACGCGATTACTCGGCTATTTTACGCCCGACGTAATGGGATTCCACATATAGAGGCTTTTTAGCACGTCGTTGGAGGATCAAAGGGAAGAAAAAAACAAACGAATAGATGACATTATATCGCCGGGGTGTGTGTGCTCGCTATTTTATATTACCTCTGCTTTTTTGCGCCGATCGCCTTGAACAAATTACTCTCTCGACACTGCGTGAATGTACGCGCGTACCCTTTTTTCCGGGGTGTGTATATACAGTCAGGTCAGCTCATCGGCCATACAGGCGCCGATGGCCACTGATGAATGGGTCTATAATAGACCTTACAGATGTGAAGAAACGAGACACACGCACGACGAGCTTGGAAAATCGAGATATTTGCCGATTTAATGAATCTCAAGTAGACCGTCAATTTTGCTTCTGTCAGTATATATATAGGAGATCTCGCTCGCGAGTCTGTATTTTTACAGAGAACGAAGAAAACAATCGGCTATACGAGAGAGTCTGAAAAGAAGCATCGGAGAAAAGGTTCGATGACTCGCGCCCGCAGAAGATCGACCCCGTGACGTAAGGGCCGCAAGGACAACGAGGCCGTTTCAATCTCTCTCTCTCTCTTCTTCTTCTTCTTCTTCTTCTCTATAACGCGTTTGCGCTCCTTTCTTCGCCGTGAGGAATCCTTTCTCCGCGCTGCAGCTGTGTTATTTGCATGGGACTCAAGAGAGCGAAAAGAAATGGATATAATAACGTCAACTCGAGAATGCGCGCACGAGTGACCTGCTGTACAGTTATAGAGCGAGTAAGCGGAAAGTTATGATAATTCACTCGGTGTGTATAAGCCCTCTGCGTATAATTATTATATGCGCATTGTGTATATTGGGACAAGGACGCTTTTGGGCTCTTGACCGTTTGTTCTTTTTTTATTTTTGCATATCGAAATTTTTAATGGGATTCCTGGATTTAAGCACGCTTTAAATCGAATGTGTACAGTTATATCGTCGTTTTGTTTGCTGCTGCTGCTGTTGCTGTAGTTGATGAGGAGGAGGTGTGTGGTAACGGAATTCAATGAGACGCAATTTGAGAGGATCGAAATAAAATAAAATTCGTGGACGATTTTTCGAGTACGTGATGCTGATATGAGTCAGTTTTTTTGGGTTTTTATTTCTAATAATATAGAATCGAGAACATTGCGCGCTCGACGATAAGGATCGAGGAGAACGAAAGCGACCTTGACTAATGAAACTCTTTAAAATCCCATCAGTATTCTAAACAGCGAGCGCGCAGCTGCTCATAAATGATACAACGAGAGATTAGGCTGTCGTTAAACAAGCAAAATAAGCCTATTATTTTTTTTATTCACTCTTCGCAGCCTTCGCGTCTATAAATACACCCTCGTGTGACAAACCGCAGCATCCTTTATATACATCACGCGCACAATGTATCGTGTGTGTATAACCGAAAAATCCGGTAATTCCATATCCTAAACTTCAAGACCTTGCACTAGCTTCTAACCCTCGATGAAAACCGCACATACTCCTATACAACAAAAGGAGGATCAGTAGCGCGTGTCGCGTTACAAAATTCCTCTCGACACACACACACACCTGGAGTCTCTCGTCGTTGCGTATAATTAAAGACGAAAGTGCGCGCGTTATCCTTATCGAGGCACTGAGTTACACACCCAAGACGTTCTATATATTTTTCTCGAGAACGACGAGTATACTTCTCTTGGCTTTTTGGATTTCCGCTGCAGCGTGCACGCGTGTACTCGAGAGACAACGTAGAGTTTCCTCGATGCGTATATATATTTTTTAGCTGAGCTGCAAGAGAGAGAGAGAGCGAATTCTTTAATGGCTCTACAGGGGGAGAGAGAAGTTATTTGGTACTTATATATAGGCTGAAATGTCTGTAGTCGCGGCTTTTATCGTCACGGGGTAACTGAATATTTTTTAAATTGTTCATGGCCGTTTGGTCGTTTTTTATAGTATTAATATTAATAATAACTAGGGGTATATTCGGAATTCTCGAAACAATAAGGGAATAGACCCCAAAACAGTGAAAAAATAAAGGACCTAATGTTTATGAACTTTTCATTGTTGTTAAAATATTATCGGATAGTTTGAGCAGTGGGGGAAAGGGCCAGTACAAATACAAATTTTCTGTGCAGGCATAAGCTTCAACTTTTAATTTAAAAAAAATCCAATGTCACTTTTCTGGTTATTCATTGCCGAGCGGAATACACCCTAATAGATATAAGTGTGAGAACCAATTTAGTTGAGTCCTCAGCGCACCATCGGGACATCTGATTCAAAATTACATTAACCGATAGCACCGACGATGACGTCTCGGCGACAAAACAAGTTTTACTCTTATTATATACTGGTACGTTACGCGAATCTAAAGCGACGTCGTTTAGCGCGGACTCGCTTTTCGCATGAAGTATCCAGAAATTCAATTAGATAAAACTCTTGAATTTTAATTGAAACCGCGAAAAATCCAAGTACATTAATTCCAGCCATCACTTTTGCTTTTACCATAATTATATAATAACACACACGACTATACATTATATCGACGATCTATAAACATATATTAAACACACAACAATCATCTCGTCACAATAAAGATCCCCGCAGAAAATCAAGGCCGTTTTGAAAATTAATAGCCTCCTTCTTACCACCCCATTGACGTCATAGAGCTTTATTCTAGCTACTTCTTCTTCTTCTTCTTCTTCTTCTTCGAAAACGACGGTTATGGTAGAAGAAAATTTTCGCAAAACCTTAGAGAGAGAGAGGCAAAGAGCCATAGATAGACATTCTCCCTCATCGGCTCGTCACCGGTTTCCGCTCATTAGGATCATTTAACATATTATCTGAACGTATGATTTTTTTGTTCTCCCCGCGAGCCTACATAGCGACGTGCACGCAATCGATCCACGCTCGTGTCCCACGATCGGCAAAAGCTACGCGCTCGTCGTTTTTCTCCCATCACTATATACACGCGGTGGATAATAATTTTTCGCATCTCTATATACGCACTACTAACTGCGAGACAAATTACGATTGAGTCATTAAAGTAGTTTTTTTTTATATTAGAATATATATCGCGATTCAGCCTATAGCAATGTTTATCCAGGAATAACAGGTTCGCTTTTGATTTCCGTTTCAGTCTCTCGGAAAATAAAGAATATATATATAGAAGCGCGAGGATATCCAATTAAAATGCAGATTCCTCGCTTGTCTTACAAACGATTTCGTATCAGTCAGAAGAGTCACACTGCGGTATATACAGGTATACATATAGTGTGTAGCTCGTCAAATCGCAATTCCCGGATTTATAGAATGAAAAGTCTCAAGAGAAGCTCCTGATTAAAGCTCAAATCTTCGAATATTCCAGTCCAACCGTAGCAAACATAACTATTAACGTCCAAATAAATTCTTACGAACACACACATACAGACGGGCAAGAAAGAAGAGCCGCAATAACGATAATTGTAGACTCCTCCTGCCGTAGCTAGTATTCCAGAAAATAATAAATAAACAGCAGCAGCAGTAGCGGCAGCAGCAATAAGCTCTGCTTTAATTCCTTTTTTCGCCAAAGAGAAAATCCTGTCGTCAAGCGCGAGATCCGAGCCATTAGCATAACGCGATATAGCCCCGTCCGCTTTGCAGCCTATCTATCCCCTTTGCAACCGGTTCTCTCTAGTATAGTATAGAGTACACCATATATATACCTACTGTAAGGGATGCGCAGCCTTATCTTCAAACGATAGCATACGAGCGTGCGCGCTTAGTCGACCTTGATGCAGGAAAAAATCCTCGCTCAAATTCGCATAACTCCGTATCATCCTCTCTCTCTCTCTCTCTCTCTCTCTCTCTTTTTGCGCGCATTATTTTTCCCTCCTCTCGTTTTTTCGGTCCACCGCTCTCCTCTCTTCCTTCGAGAAGTAAGAAAGAAAGAGAGAGAGAGAGAGAGAGAGTCCTGCGCGCGTAATTGGGGTCCTGTGCGTGGCAGCAGCAGCAGCAGCAGCGGCTGCGGCGGCGGCGCTGCTGGATCACGGGTGGGGGCAGCCCTATGTATAAAGCCCTGGGTCAGCCATGGACCAGCGCATCTTCAGCCGGCGAAACGAGCCCGCCGGACATACACACACACACACACGAGCTCTTCTCTGCTCTGTACTCAAGCTTAGATTCGCGGTATCACTCCAAGTTTGTTGTATTCCAAGTGCGACGATAGCATTATTTTTTTTTTTAAATAATATAACAATAATAAAACTGTATACGATGAAGCTTTACGTGGTTATCGGGGTGTGCTTGTTGGCGACAACGGTGACAGAGGCGAGGAGAACAAGTCGGGGGCGGCAGAATCGTGGCCGTAGCGAAGGTGAGTGTGTACACTGTGTATTATATAGGCTTTTCCTCTTATGGTGAGAGTAGCGCGCGTGTGCGAAGCTTTATCGGGCTAATGGATCGGTTACAGAGCGCTCGGTATACTTTGCAAGCGCGCGGACTTGTTCCTTCGTTAGCGGGACTCGAACGGGGGGGGGGGATTTACGAGTTTAGAGGGTAGTGCCGGAGCATGTATCTGAATTTTTTTTCTTCTTCTTTTTGCTCGCGGCATTGTGTAAGATATTTTTCGAGAGCTTTCCTCGTTTGGTGTTGTTGCGGATCGAAGCTTTTTTTTTTAAATTCGAGTATAATTCGTTTGCACTTCAATATAGAATCGTCGAATTTTCCAGAGTGCTATAAAATTTATAAAACAAAATCAAGCCACTCGCATTAAATACCGGCCCTTCTCGATTACCTTCCCGAAAACAGGAGCAACGACCTCTGTGGACACAGGCTTCTGGGATCCGCAGCAGGACGTATCTCCGAACGCGGTAGTTCCCGTGGTACCAGCTCAGAACATCGAGAGTCTTCAATACTACGGTGGTAGCAGCGGCGGCGGCGGCGGTAGTGGTGGATATCCCGGTCATGGCGGTTCTGGTGGATATCCTGGACAGGGTGGTTCCGGCGGATATCCCGGCCAGGGTGGTTCCGGTGGTTATCCTGGTCAAGGCGGCACAGGTGGTAGCGGCGGTTCCGGTGGTACCGGAGGCGGCACCGGTTCCGGTGGTTCCGGTGGTTCCGGAGGTTCCGGAGGATCGGGCGGTAGCGACGGTTCCGGAGAGATTCCCAACGAGATTCCCAACGTGATTCCCGGAAAGCCTGGCAAGCCCGTGAGACCAGCCGGATGTCTGAAGGACAGGGGACAGTTCCCCAGCCCCAAGAGCTGCGCCCACTACCTCAACTGCTGGGACGAGGTGGCTATCGAGCAGGAGTGCCCCAACGGACTGCTGTTCAACGAGAAAAAGCAGTTCTGCGACTTTGCTTACAACGTGCAGTGCGGCAACCGAGCCAAGCCTACGCCGAGTAAGTACCTATATAGATTATACTTGTATTTCTAGAACTGTAAAAGTCTCGGTGCCGACTGTAATAATCGTATATACGAGCCTCCGTAATTAGAGAGGAACTAATCGAAGAAAAAACGTTCGTCGTTAAAAACGCAGAAAATGAAAATGAAAAAAAAAAAACATTATTCCCATAGACCCTTTCAAGCCTTCTCCCACAATAAAATCTAATTACACGGCGCTGCGGTATACACAATACACGTATATACAACAGCTCACCCCCCTCATCTCCTGCAAAAATCTCGAAGGCAAATACAACGCCGCGGCGAACGTTTTTGCTCTAAGCGTTCCCTCTCTTATATCCCGAGCAGATCTCTCTCTCTCTCTCAACTGTGCGGCGGAATGTAAAAAGCCGAGCTCTGAGCGAAGAAATTCTTTTGTGATTTGCGCAGAGCCACCGCTAGCAGAAGGATCGAAACGATGCCCGGACGTGAACGGAAGATACAGAAGCGCGACCAATTGCTCCGTGTTTTACGTCTGCGTCGCCGGTAGACCGGTCAAGTTCAGCTGCCCTGCAGGACTCGTCTACAGTGAGGTAAGCATCATCTCTGTGTATGTGTGTGTGTAAAACTTTGCAGTACCTATTATCTGTACTTTCGCTTGAGCCCTGCAGATACGCGTAATTAGGAAAAAGCTCGTTGAAGAGAACGCGACGAGCGAAGCGTGGAAAATCAAGGGAATATATAACCTTCGCGTGATGATGCAGAACACGACCGCGTGAATTTTTCGTTATATACGGATACCTATAATATAATGTATGCAAATGAGTAGACCTGTTTTAATGCCGATGGTGTGTAATGTTACGCAATTATAGCCGCTACTGTGCTCCTGTAAGTGGAGAATTTATATAGCGCAAGATTATTCCTCTTTGCGATGAATTGTAAAGCAATTAAAATAGCTGCGCGTTGTTTCGAGTGCATGTATATAATATACAAGGAGGATAGGTCATTTAAATTCGGACGCGTAGCGCGTTGAGATGCAAGACGCGACTCCGGACAGAAGAATTGGGGAATCGAGTTTCTTAGAAAAGCGTCTGGTACAAGCTCCTATATATTTACATACGCGAGTATAATTGCGTGGCTTATTTTCGCTATCTCTCACGCGCCGCACGCATCTGAAATACGAAATAATATATATATACTCGAGAGAGGGAAAGTGAATACAACGTACTTATTATACATAAACATACGCCCTCAGGAGACACAAATATGCGACTACCCGAACAAGGTCGACTGCAAGGGCGCCGCGACACCAAAGCCTCTGCCCACTACCACCACCACCGAGTCATCCAACAACGGAGGCGGTGGTTCCGGAGGCAGTGGCGGTTCCGGAGGTAGTGGAGGTTCCGGAGGTTCCGGTGGCAGCGGAGGATACCCAGGTGGTAACGGTGGCAACGAGAACCCCAACCCCAACCCGTCCTACCCACAGCAGCCCGAACTACCCGGACCCATCAACCCCTACAACAACCAGAACTCGTTCCTACTGAGAGGTGGATTCCATCACGGCATACACAAACCGGAACCCACACCACCACCCGTGTACAACTGGCAACATCAGCAGCGACAGGCATCCCTCAGCTCTGAGCTCGAACAGGACATTCAGAAGGTATACTATACACGAGAGTCTTCTTCTTTTTTTTTTAGTGGGGGATACCTGATACCGCTGAGATTGACTTTGGTCGTTTTTCTCTCTCCCTCTCGTTGCGTAATGAGATTTCATTCAAGCTGAGAAGATTAAGTCTCGGCAGTTTTATTTTTTCGGGGCTCGCAATCATCGTTTTTGAAAAATTACATAAGCCGCGCGCTCTCGGCTGCATATAAAATAAAACGATATCGTGCATGTGTGTAATATTCCGATTCACAGGAGCAAGAGGTATCACAGCAGGCAACGGAGGACGAGGAGTACGAGTCATCGACGATAGCGACGAGCCCGTGGGAGGTGTTCCACACGATTCCTCAGGAGTTCGCCAAGGTGCCCTGTGACAACGGCGAGGTTCACCGACTCAACGACGCCTGCACGAGCGTCGTCGTCTGCAGAAGTCGTAGGCCTCAACTCATCAACTGCCAGACGGGCTACGCCTACGATAAACCCTCGGACGCCTGCAGGCCTTTGAGCATAGCCAAATGGTAGGATTATCTCTCTTTTACTCTTATTATGTATTATATGTGATATATCGTGTGGGAGCTAATGTGCGAATCTGTCGTTGCAGCTAGCCGCGACAGAGCTCGACGAGAGCCGTCGTCGACGCGGCAAAACCGACTGAGAGGATCTGACGCGGAGGGAAGAATCTCGTACTTTTAATTATTTTATTCTAGGATTAAGTGATACGCGCCCGCGCAATAATCGCACCGATCAAACGGAGCGACGACTTAGCGCTTAGTCTGTATTTATTCTTTAATAAATTATACACTAACTGATACATTTTAAATGTCTGCTGGTTTATTTGCATTTTTCTTTTTTACACACCTCACAACCCTCTTTCAACTCCTGATATCCTGAAAATTCATTTATATGATCACAAAATTTATAAGTAAGTAAAGTTTACTCATAAATAGTGATATATAGTAAAGCAACCATGGATTTCTAAACGATTTTTTGAGTAATCATTACTATAAAAATTTGTCAGTAATAATCACTATAAAATATTGCGTCGTGTCCCTATACTGCTAAAGTTTTTATGATAGAATTTTGGTAATGGTTTTACTATATATATATATTTCTCTCGGTATAGATGTAAATCGCGTCGCCAAGAAATAAGATCTACCGAAATAAAGTGTGCTGACTGTACAAGAACATACATGCAGTTCATAGGGATAGTTCGAGAGAACAGATATTTTAATTTCGCTGACTAATGAATACCCATCCTATATTTTGTGTAGTTTATACTTTATTTTTATTTGACTCATCTATATACCGTCGGTCCCTACGAAGAGTAGTGTGGTTCAGATCTCTTACGAAGAGTAGTGCAATTCAGATTTTGCGACGAAGAGTAGTGCAGTTCAGATTTGCGGCAAAGAGTAGTGCAGCTCAGATATTTGGAAGCAACGAAACGGTCATAACTTTTAAAATATAGATTTTAGAGAAAAAATG